>CM035100.1:23193158-23285075 GCA_020205505.1 Panax japonicus
ATGAAGCGCAAATATCAAGGATATTCCACTAATTTCATGGAGTATAGAAGTAAAAACTTTAACTAACTGAGTATAATATAAAGAATGGAATAACAAAAGAAATCAACAGGCATGCGATAGACCGCACAAACAGGTTATTCCAACAGGATAATAATTAATGGAACCAGGTCATGCGAAAATGCACAGACAGGATGTTCTAACAGAATAATAAATAACGAAACTAGGTCATGCGAAAACGCACAGACGGGATATTCCGACAGAATAATAAATAACGGAACCAGGTCATGCGAAAAAGCACAGACAGGATGTTCCAACAGAATAATAAAAATAGAATAATAGAAGAATTTCACCATGTATGCGGTACTTCGCATAGACAGGTTATTCCAACATAATGATAAAGAATGGAATAACAGAAGAATTTTACCAAGTATAGGGTAGCCCGCGTATACAGGTTATTCCAACAGAATAATAAATAATGGAATAACCGAAGTTCTCTTCATGAATAAGAAAGAAATAATACCCCTTACCGTAAAAGAAGAGTATTCTGACTTATAGGGCGAGGATATTCTTGAAGAAAACTTGCACTACGCTGAAAGCTTCTTAAAACTCTAAAGAAATACGCTCAAGATTATTGAAGAGAATTCTCTGAATTTCTGGTGGGATTTTTAATTCTAACTAAGTATCCTATTTATAAGAGAATAGAATGATACTATTTAGAATTTTTCACAGACTGCACAGTTGTTAGAAATCATGGATCAACTTTTCAAGCTATCCACTTCTTTTTTTTCTTTGACCCGTGAATCCCCCTTCCCCCAACAAAACAAAAGCTCTTAGAAAAATCCAAAATAGAAATAACAGGATTATTACAAGTCTAGGCCAATTCTAAATCATTAGCCTAAAATAATACCAAAACACTTTAGTAAAAATCACCACATGCAATTATCAAATAACTAATTGTCAAGTTGTGGAGGATGTCCACCATGTGCACTATAGTCCAATATTTATTCCACAAAAGTATTAGTCTTCTAAGTTGAAAAAGAGTGAAATAATATGGCAGAATGTAGGTGAAAAAGAACATGTACATACCTATACATCATTATGTATAATATATAAATATAATAATTATATATATATATATATATATATATTGAATAACTTTCTACCGACTATATTGAAAAAATGGATAATTGGAGGGTAAAAAATAATACGCCAAACTTCATAAAAATTACCTCAATATTTTTAACAACACTTAACATCATTATTATAATTCACAATATTAATCGACCAGGTCGTTCCCAGGATAGATGGGGCTTTTCAATAAGGATTTCTCCCTATTGGCGCGCAATTAGGTGACCAAACCTCTCATTGGCAGAACTTCTAGACATCGTTAATATTACAAATAATAATATTAATAACTTTGTCGACTCAATTATTGACTTAATAATATATAAAATATTGACAATAATTGAATCAAATAATGTGAGATACTATGCAATAATAACTGTAGCAATAATTGAACAAAACTGAGTGACTTCTCACGTAAGCATCAATAATCAATACTGTGTGCTACTATGCAACCACGCGTATTACTGTACTTTTAACACCGGGTGTTTCAACAGTTAACGGTAAAACTTTCGCCGTTATTTTCATAAAAATATATTTTTATTGTTTTCTCAATCCGATAATAATTCTGTTGTGGGGTCCACCAATGATTGTGTCGTCGTACGAATATTCCCTATTAAAATGAATATTCCCCGACCAATCGAATATTATATAACAACTTGCGTACTTTGCAAAATTTATAAATATTACCCACAACTATAACATTATATCAAATTCATTCTATAATATTCAAAAATAATATTTATAGAAAAATCATCTTTATTAAAAAGTAGGGGACTTACAACCTCCACTTCTTATGAAATTTCGCCCTCAAAATTAGGGTACGTACCTGGTATGTCGAAGAGGTAAGGATACCTTGATTTCATTTCAGATTCTAACTCCCAGGTCATTTCCTCAACATTGTGGTTTCTCCACAAAACTTTGACTTGAGGTATAACCTTGGAGCGTAGAATATGTTCCTTCTTATCCGAGATTTGAACAGGAACCTCTTCATACGTTAAATCTTTCGCTATTTCGTCCGGTTCTAACTCAATAATGTGGTTCGGGTCTTCCACATATTTATGTAACATGGATATGTGAAAAACGTTATGAACACGAGACATACTTGGCGGTAAAGCGAGTTTATACGCCACGATTTCTACTCGATCGAGGATTAAAAATGGGCCAATGAATCGAGGATTGAGCTTTCCTCTCTTTCCAAATCTCGTAACTCTTTTCCATGGAGCAACACGTAACAACACATGATCTCCAATATCCAATTCCACGTCCTTTCGATGAAGATCAGCATAACTCTTTTGTCGATCTTGTGAGGTTTTTATACGTTACCGGATCGTTTGAATCTTTTTCGTATTCATACCAACCAACTCCGGTCCCAATAATGTTGCTTCACCCACCTCATCCCAGTATACTGGAGAACGACATTTTCTTCCCTAAAACGCTTCGAATGGAGCCATGCCAATACTTGTTTGATAATAGTTGTTGTATGAAAACTCCACCAATGGTAAGAACTTGTCCCAACTTCCCTTGAATTCAAGGACACAGAGTCTTAATAAATCTTCAAGAGTTTGAATAATCCTCTCTGGTTATCAGTCCGTCTGAGAATGATATACCGAACTAAATTGTAAGTCCGTGCCCATAGCTTTTTGCAAACTAGCCCAAAATCGTGAAGTGAATCTTGGGTCTTGATCAGAAACTATAGATACTGGCATACCATGCAGTCTTACAATCTCGTTTATGTATATACGAGCAAAACGTTCAAGTGTATAAGTTTCTCGTATTGGTAAGAAATGAGCAGACTTGGTCAATCTTTCAATAATGACCCATATTGCATCTATGTCTTGAGAAACCTTGGGAAGACCAGTAACGAAATCTATGGTAATGTGCTCCCACTTCCATTCTGGAATTTTAAGTGGTTACAATGGACCTTTTGGTACTTGATGCTCCGCCTTGACTCTTTGACAAGTTAGACACCTTGAGATAAACAGTTCCATCTCTCTCTTCATATTGCTCCACCAAAATGTATATCAAAGATCATGATACATTTTGGTACTCCCAAGATGGATTGTAAACAGTGTGTTGTGCGCCTCCATCATAATTTTATACTTTAAATCAGGGTTGTTAGGAACATAAAGTCTAGAGTTGACTCAAAGTATTCCTTCTTCAACAATTCTTGCTTTCGGCATAGCACCTTCTTGCAATTTCTTCCTCATACGCATCAGCTCCAAATCTGTAACTTGAGCAGCTTTAACTTTATCAATTAAAGTCGGTTCTATTTATATATTCGCCATCATCACGTGGGTCCCTAGAGTCTTTATCTCTATCTCCATCCTTTTCAACTCTTACAAAATGGGCCTTTACGTTGACAATATTGCACTCATACCCGCATATGATCTTCTACTCAATGCGTCAGCTACCACGTTCGCTTTTCCAAGATGGTATTGAATGGTAAGATCATAATCTTTCAACAGTTCAAGCCAACATCATTGTCTCATGTTGAGTTCCTTTTGAGTGATGAAATATTTGAGGCTTTTATGATCCGTAAAGATCTCCACTTTCTCTCCATACAAGTAATGCCTCAAAATTTTAAATGCGAAGACAACAACTGCCAACTCTAGATTATGAGTAGGATAAATCTTCTCATATTCTTTGAGTTATCTTGAGGCATAGGCTATGACTTTCCCATGTTGCATGAGAACACATCCTAACCCTTTGCCCGAAGTATCACTGTAGATGACAAATCCCTCCGAGCCAGATGGTATTGTCAGAACAGGTGCTGAAATGAGTCTCCTCTTGAGTTCTTGAAAACTCTTATCACATTCCTCGCTCCAACCGAATTTTGTATCTTTCCGAGTTAGCTGAGTTAATGGAGTAGCGATTCGAGAAAATCCTTCCACGAATCTCCGATAATAACCAGCTAAGTCGAGAAAGCTACGTAATTAGGTCACTAATTTGGGTTGCTCCCAGCTTTGAATAGCTTCAACCTTTGTTGGGTCAACTGATATTCCATGACTTGATACTACGTGCCCAAGGAATGCTACTTCCTCAAGCCAGAACTCGCATTTCTTCAACTTGGCATAAAGCTTGTATTCACGAAGCTTTTGTAGTATCAGCCTCAAGTGTTACTCATGATCTTCACAGCTTTTGGAATAAATAAGGATCTCATCAATAAAGTGATCCAAATATATCTTGAATACTCGGTTCATCATATCAATGAAGGTAGCATGAGCATTAGTCAATCTAAATGACATGATTAAGAATTCATAATACCCGTACTGAGTTCTGAAAGCCGTCTTTGGAATATCCTCAGTTTTAACCTTCCGCTGATGATATCCAGAACGAAGATCGATCTTTGAAAAGAATTTGGCTCCTTGCAACTAGTCAAATAGGTCATCAATACGTGGCAATGGGTACCTATTTTTGATTGTGACATGATTCAACTCCCGATAATCAATAAAAAGTCGCATACTCCCATCTTTCTTCTTCACGTATAGAACAGGAGCACCCCAAGGAGACGTACTAGAACGAATGAAACCAATGTCTAACAATTCCTGTAATTGGGTCTTTAACTCCTGAAGTTCAATAGGAGCCATTCAATATGGGGCTTTGGAAATGGGTTTTGTACCGGGTTCCAGGTCGATACAAAATTTAATTTCACGCTCTGGGGGTAGGCCAGGAAGTTCTTCAGGGAATACGTCAGGAAATTTATTAACAATAAAAATATCATTCAAATCTGACGTATTTTTATTTAAATATGTGACATGAGCTAAGAAAGCTTGACATCCATTTTCTAATAAATGAATAACTTTATGGCTTGAGATGACAGTGATTGATTTTAATGGTTTTGTTGTTTGAATTCGCATAATAGGTTGGTTAGGAATATGAAAGCTAACAACCTTACGAAAATAATCAATTTTTGTATGATGAGTAGTTAACCAATCAATCCCTATAATCACATCAAATGCAAGTATGTTTAATGAAATAAGATCGACAGGTAATGTGAGGGTACTGATTTGAACCAAACAAGACTTATAAACATTGGATGTAATGAAGGTTTCTCCCAACTGAGTTTCCACAGATAAGTCAAAGTCTAATTTCTCCATAGTCAAATTTAATCGTTGAGCGCAAGTAGGAGAAATAAAAGAATGGGTAGAACTGGTATCAAATAAGGTATAGACTTCTCTAGATTTTATGATAAGCTTACCTGTGATGACCTCGTTCGAGTTCCTTGCTTTCTGGGAGGTCACAATAAAAGCTCTCCCTTGAACTACTAGTTTTGACTTGTCTGGGATGGTATTTTGTGTCACCGTTCCAACTAGACTTATCTTCGGTGCATGACAAAATTGGGCTAGGTCTCCTTCTCTTCCACAATTATAACACGCTTTGGATGGCATCACGCAGTTTGGACTGATATGTCCCTCCCCTCCGTATTTGAAGCATATGATAGGTGATCGTTCTCCTTCCTTAACCACAGGTGCTGATGCTGATGTCTTTCCATCATTTTTGAATCTCCTCTTCTTGAAATGTCCATTTTTATTGTCTTGACCATGATTACCACCGAAGTGGTTACCATTACTGGCATGTTGATTCCCTCCACGTTTGTTGTCACCGCTTCGATGACTGCTACCACTGGTATTATCATTTTTCCGGCTGCTTTCTCTTGGTTGAGTTGACTCGTTATTGTGCTCCAATAACTGAGCCCTATTTACAATATCTGAATACAAACAGAGTTTATGAGAAATTAGATGTTGACATATCTCGGCTTTTAAACCTCTTAGAAACATCCGCGCCATTCTTTCCTCATTATCAACCAAGTGAGACGCAAACCGGGACAACTCGGAAAACTTAGCTTTGTACTGCGACACGGTCATATTATTCTGCTCCAACTTGATGAACTCAACCCCTTTCATGTGACGAATACTTTTGGGAAAGTACTTGTCGTTGAATAGTTTTTGGAACTTCTCTCAAGACATCTTTAGTGTGGCAGATTGAGTACGCTTTACCAATTCCCACCAGTAATCTGCCTCTCCTCGTAACATAAAGGTGGCAAAGGGAACCTTTTCCTCCTCAGAGCATCCCAATACATCAAATATTTTGGTGATCTACTTTATCCACGTCTCCGCCTTAAGTGGTTTTGGATCTCCAATAAACTCCGGTGGTCCCAGCTCCTTGAACTGTTTCGCGGTGACCGTCCGAGAGTTGCCAGTGTTTTCACCTGCATTTTCGACATGAGTCTCTCTTGCTTAATGTTGTACGAACTACAGAAAGCTCCTAAACATTCCGTCGTTCGCCATTTGGTCGGTGTTGTTGTTCACCTGAGGGTTCACCTGAGGGTTATTGCCTTCCTAATGCACATTATCCTGGGTATTGATCTGTGGTGACTCAATGGTGTCCTGTGCTCCATTGCTATTCTCAACATTCTCGGATGTCATTTTCAAATACTGCCACAAAATAAGGGTTAATTGACATGTACCATATTATCTCTATACTATGACAAACCAATTAAATACCAAATGAACTTAGGTAGGTCATACTAGCGAAGGAATTCCCCGTCTCTCCCCTCCTAGTTCTAGTCTCACATCTTCGCCAGGGATCATATCCCTAAGCTTTGATACCAATTGTGACGCCCCCAAAATAGGTATACATCACCCATCTTGAGTCGTCAAATACATGGTACAAAATTCAAATACAACTTAATTATACAACAGTCGTGTAAAATATGACAAAATATATGCTGTGAGTTTTAATACAAATATTGTCATCTAGACAATATCCACACTCAAAAGAGTCCTCATTACATTTATTTTCACACTATTTAACAGAATAGTGAGGACTACTAATACTATCATCTGGTCCATCACTCCATTCCCCGACTCGTCCTAACTATATTCTCATTTCCTGAAGAGAACAGTGAAAGAAAGGGTGAGCTCAACTAGCCCAGTAATAAATATTATGACTAAGATAATGCAGAATAAATTATCATTAGTCTTAAACAGTGTTAAACTAATACAATATAACAAACATCAAGTTTAACTACAGCGGAACAAGCAATCCATTAAAAGAGTCAAGTAGAGAATAAAATCTACTATCTTTTATGATTTAAAAGGTTTTTCATCATTTTTATCGCTGAGACTCAGCTAAATAAATAATCCAGATCTTCCCTGCACTACGGCCAAGGATATTCATTAGTTTCACAACCACAAATTATCAATGCACTACGGGCCAAGGATAATCGTGTATTCATCAATGGTCATGATCATGCCAACAACTGTCCATCAATGCACTATGGGCCAATGAGGACTTTTTCCACATCATTTATAACATTACTGTCATGATTACACTAAATAATCCCTAGTTATAATCATACCAAGTCCATCTATGCACTACAGGCCACAGATGACTTTTAACACAATATAAACATGAGGATGATGACAATGATATAAGAATTCAATAAAACAAGTTCAAGAATTAATTTATCCAGGAACTAATAGCGTCCAAATTGTCAACATGATACTACTTTGTAGAGTAAAACTCAAGAATGCTCAGAAGAATATTTTCATGAAAAGATACTGGATGAAGCGCAAATATCAAGGATATTCCACTAATTTCATGGAGTATAGAAGTAAAAACTTTAACTAACTGAGTATAATATAAAGAATGGAATAACAAAAGAAATCAACAGGCATGCGATAGACCGCACAAACAGGTTATTCCAACAGGATAATAATTAATGGAACCAGGTCATGCGAAAATGCACAGACAGGATGTTCTAACAGAATAATAAATAACGAAACTAGGTCATGCGAAAACGCATAGACGGGATGTTCCGACAGAATAATAAATAACGGAACCAGGTCATGCGAAAAAGCACAGACAGGATGTTCCAACAGAATAATAAAAATAGAATAATAGAAGAATTTCACCTTGTATGCGGTACTTCGCATAGACAGGTTATTCCAACATAATGATAAAGAATGGAATAACAGAAGAATTTTACCAAGTATAGGGTAGCCCGCGTATACAGGTTATTCCAACAGAATAATAAATAATAGAATAACAGAAGTTCTCTTCATGAATAAGAAAGAAATAATACCCCTTACCGTAAATGAAGAGTATTCCGACTAGTAGGGCGGGGATATTCTTGAAGAAAACTTGCACTACGCTCAAAGCTTCTTAAAACTCTAAAGAAATACGTTCAAGATTATAGAAGAGAATTCTCTGAATTTCTGGTAGAATTTTCAATTCTAACTAAGCATCCTATTTATAGGAGAATAGAATGATACTATTTAGAATTTTTCACAGACTGCACAGTTGTTAGAAATCACGGACTCAACTTTTCAAGCCATCCACTTCTTTTTTTTATTTGACTAGTGAATCCCCCTCCCCCCACCAAAACAAAAGCTCTTAGAAAAATCCAAAATAGAAATAACAGGATTATTACAAGTCTAGGCCAATTCTAAATCATTAGCCTAAAATAATAGCAAAACACTTTAGTAAAAATCACCACATGCAATTATCAAATGACTAATTGTCAAGTGGTGGAGGATGTCTACCATGTGCACTATAGTCCAATATTTATTCCACAAAAGTATTAGTCTTCTAAGTTGAAAAAGAGTGAAATAATATGGCAGAATGTAGGTGAAAAAGAACATGCACATACTTGTACATCATTATAATATATATATATAATAATTATATATATATATATATTGAATAACTTTCTACCGACTATATTGAAAAAATGGGTAATTGGACGGTCCAAAATAATACGCCAAACCTCATAAAAATTACCTCAATATTTTTAACAACACTTAACATCATTATTATAATTCATAATATTAATCGATCAGGTCGTTCCCAGGAAAGAGGGGGCTTTCCAATAAGGATTTCTCCCTATTGACGCGCAATTAGGTGACCAAACCTCTCCTTGGGAGAACTTCTAGATATCGTTAATATTGCAAATAATAATAATAATAACTTTGTCGTCTCAATTATTGACTTAATAATATATAAAATATCAACAATAATTGAATCAAATAACGTGAGATACTATGCAACAATTACTGTATTAATAATTGAACAAAATTGAGTGACTTCTCACGTAAGCATCAATAATCAATATTGTGTGCTACTATGCAACCACGCGTATTACTGTACTTTTAACACCGGGTGTTTCAACAGTTAATGGTAAAACTTCCGTCGTTATTTTCATAAAAAGATATTTTTATCGTTTTCTCAATCCGACAATAATTTCGTTGTGGGGTCCACCAATTATTGTGCCGTCGTACGAATATTCTCTGTTAAAACAAATATTCCCAGACCAATCGAATATTATATAACAACTTGCGTACTTTGCAAAATTTATAAATATTACCCACAACTATAACATTATATCAATTTCATTCCATAATATTCAAAAATGATATTTATAGAAAAATCATCTTTATTAAAAAGTTGGGGACTTACAACCTCCCTAAAGCAATTTGATTATAATTCAATTCGTGACTATCATACATAGAAAGTTCATATTCTTCTGTCATTGATAAACAATTTGTTGGACAATACTCAATGCAATTACCACAAAATATACTTATTCTGAAATCAATACTGTAATTAAGAAATCGTTTCTTTCGAATATCCATTCCCAATTTCCAATCAACAATGGGTAGATCTATCTCAAGCTTGAGGTTTTAATTTCTTCACGATAGTACTCTCGCTGACTTCAGTTTTACTAATAACTAAATTTGACTTCGATGTCTATCAATAACTGCATGCATTGCGCGGTGGATGTGAATAAGTAGGCCATTATCTCGGTAATAATGAGCGAAGGTAATATTTGCGGTGAATCCCCTTGTTATGTAATCATGCATTAAGATAGGAACTCCCAATTCTCTAGCAAATATAACCCTTTTCATCATGTCTTCTTTCGATGAATGCTCAAAAGAAACGCTTCATTTAAGTAATGAATATTCGTTTTTATCATTCTATCAAAAGACTTCAATCGGTACACTCAAGAAATAGGTCAATTTAGCATCGTTACACCACGATTTTGAATCAGAAGATAGATTTCAAGAAATGACAGATTTATTCACTCTATCAATAATCGAGCCAGATCTGGTGTATCATAAGTGATTTGCCTTTTCTATTGATTCCTACGGATTGGATCAAAAATAATTCTTGAATGAGGTATTTGAATGTAGAGAAATGACAAAATGATATTAGAACATCAATTAGGAAGAGATGATAAAGACCAGAAATAATATGGGTTCCAAACATATTTGATCTAGATGTGAAGTCGAATTACTTCTCCCTCAGTCTATTAGTGAATCATCTCTCTAGGGATTGTGAAAGATGTTCCACTAGAAATATTCTTGTTATTTTTTCGACTCATATTCCCCAAAAAGTAGGGGAGAGAACTTAAAGGATTCATATTGCCCATAGTTGCTTTAGGAAACTGACCAGAAGATTGATCAACCGGGATGGTCTTACCAGAGGTCCTGGAATCCTTGTATAGCTCTCGAGATGGATTGATGGATTTACAAATTTCGTGTGCGATCTTCGAATCTCTAAGTAAGAAGGATTGAAAGTTTGAAAGACCTTAAAATTGCATAGTGGAATTAAGGGCAACTTAAATATATCTTTAGTTCATATATAACTAGTCAATAATTAATATCACATATACATGTCTTTCTTCCGTAACGTAAACCAACTCTCCATTCATTTAGATTCAATCGGATAAAAGAATCGTGCGTCGAAACAAGTTGATATATGATAAAATATGTATCACAAGCACTAAGGGCTATAGCTCAGTTAGGTAGAGCACCTCGTTTACACGTGCGCCAATGTTTTTCAGTAGAGTTCATCATGCAATCAACAAAATTGATGTCACAAAATCCCTCGCGCTTCAAGGATGCCCCCAGCGTCGAGGAACATGTACTAGGGTGTATGTGCGACTCGTTCAGATCATGAACTGAGACAAAAGAAAGAAAACTTTTTCCCGTATCAATGATCCGTACCGGCGAGTAGGATAGAATAGAAAAAGAACTTTATTTAATTCAGTATCTAAAAAAATAAAAATCTATCTATTGGTTTCTGTATGAAATTTATGGTTTTCATTGGTGCAAATCCAATTACCTCACTTTAAAATAAAAAACAATTCTCCAATGGTTGCAAATGGTATAGCCACAGGTGAGATAAGTATTGACTCAAGATATTTTCCTTTAGGAGAATACTTCTTTCCTAAGTAACAAATAGGTAAAGTCTCCCATATTTAGCAAAAACAATGTGAGGGTAGTAAACTAGAGGAGAGACGTCTGGATATGGAAATTTGGTGCTTCACATGTTCAATAATTTTTTATTTTTTAATTATTTTTTATAATAATTAAGGAATATGATGTCACTACTGTTTGGGAGACCATGTCACCATGCGCAGTTCTCTTGGAATATGATGTCACTATGATGCCAAGAATGATCTCTCTCTCTATATATATATATATATACGAGATTAAATTTGGTCGGGTCCGATTGAACCTTCTACCAGCGATCACGGCAACTCCTTCCTACGGCCAACAAGAAGGAGGTGCGGTCAAAATGAAATGAAAAAATAATTTGCGAAAACGACATCATTTTGACTGGTCGCAGGAAGAAGTTTCGGCCAGTCAATTTAAGTTCAGATCTAATCTCTTTCATCTATATCTATTGTTTACTGCATAATTAGAGAGAAGGAAAAGATAAAATTTGACAATTAATTTCTGGAGTAGCATACTAGAACATCAACAATCAATTTCTCCGATTAATTCTGCAGCAAAGGATTAAATTCTCTACCTATATTTACAAAAAAATAATATAAATCTTGATTATTAAAATGATCAATTTAATTAAAAATAAATATAAAAAGAGCTAATTTTTACGAGAAGAAGGGAATAATACAAACAGAAAATATAAAACTTTTTTATATGACAATAGCCCAGAACCATAAACCAACAAGAAGAAGATAATCATTTCATGCATCACATGCATTGGCTGTATGGTTATTAATTTGGCTCTCCATGTTGTGTCTCTTGATGATTATTTAAACAAAATAAGTAACCGACCATAGTCTCATTCGCTAGGGTATAATATAGTTAAAAGGGAGAATGACCTAATCTCCAAAAAGGAAAGTGGAACTCTCATTATTATATATGTCTCATCCAATGATTTATTCTATGTTCATATATGTCTATATTACTCGTTACATAAACAATCTTAAACAATACATTTATATATTCATATCATTTGCGTAAGCTTTTTCATATTTGGGGACAAGCATGATAACAAGAATAATTGTTTATGCCAAAAAGATATTAATTATCTACTTCCAAACAACTTTATTATGATAAGCTATATATTTTGATGGCTTTGAGTTTATTTTATTTTATTTTATATTCATTTGGTGGAGGCGGTTTCCTAGGTTGTGTACTACTATATATTATCACATTTTCATGCATTTTAAAGATTGTGAATAAGCTATTAAGACAAGTTTATCCGCATTGTTAGCTGATGAGTGGGTAATTTACCCACAATTTAAGTATCTCTAGATTTAATACTTTGTTTTCTTTAAGTGTTTTAAGAGCATATTTATTTGTTACTTCTTCCGTCCTTAATTATTTGACATTTTAGAATTTTTCATTTGTTTTTAATTATTTGACTTTTGTTTAAATCTACGATAATTAATAACAATTTTTCCAAAATTACCCCTTATTACTCTGCCTATTTTTTTATACTTTAAACTCTCTCTCTCCTTATCCCAAAAAAACCCTCTTTATCCCAACAAAAGATTTAAGGATATTATAGACAATTGAGTACTATATTTAATACTTTCCAATCATTATTTTAATTTTTGTGTTCACATCTAAAACGTCAAATATCGGGGCGTTGGTAGCAGAGTTTGTTGCTCGAATTTTGGTGAAAAAAAGGAAAGAAAATTAGTTTTAGTAATCTAATTTAGTTTTAATTGAAAAATCACAAAATTCGTTAGTTTAAATAAAATTGAATTGATATAATACTAGTAGTTGGGGTTTGTTAAAATAGGATTCCTCGTGGGCACAATACTATTTCTTATCACTTTATTATTTGTTGACCGTATATATTTGCACGTAATTATTGATTATGAAATCAGACAACATTAACTGTGACGAGAGTGATAGATGGATAAACCTATAAATAAATTGTGTTAAAATCTTTATACGTTAACAAAATAAAAATAATTTTATTTAATATAAATATTTTATAAATGAGGCGTAGTCGTTGGTGTATACACTGGCTATGTATCCTTGTATGAGAGTTTGTTTTTTCACTAGGATTGCGTGTTTTCTTTTGGTCATATGAAGGATGTTCGGGAACATTCTGCTGACCTTCACTTGGGCTAAAGGCCCGACACCAGAAGAGTCGTATGAGCTCATTGGGCCGAAGCCCATGGTTGGTTTCGAGGTGTTCGGGTCGGCGTCTGAGTCCTTCTGGGCCGGACCCTCACTTTGGTGGATGTCTTCGGGTTCGGTATCCAAGCCCTTTGGGCCGGAGCCTTATCCTGTTGTGTGGTGTTCGAAGTCGGGCCTTCGAGTCCTTTGGGCCGAAGCCTAAACTTGACAGTGGGATAGTTTGGGCCTGTACAGTGGGCCTTCCTGCGTGCAGAGTTAGACGTCCCAATTATAATTGAATGCGATTACTCCAAAGGTAGTGATTAGATTGGATTCTACTTGCACCTTTTAAGGAGATTGTGTTGGACCTAAGTTATGGTAACTACCATAACTAGGAGTCCTATTCTGACTGGGAGGAGGATTCTAGGGCGGTGAGATCATTATAAATACAAGGCCAAGGGTACAATTAAGAGGTAATTCATACTTTTGAGCACTAAACAATTAGCCTCCATTGTTAAAACCTTGTAACGACCTGTACTCATTCTAACACCAGAGCTATCCCCCGGAGGCACAAGCCGTCAAGCTTCTGTGTGATCTGTTACTGTGCAGGTTCTAGCGCGTGGATTCTGTGATTGGACGCGCCGACGAAACTTGGCATTAACATTGGCGCTAGAAAGAGGGGTTTAGTGTTTAATCAATCATAATCAGGTTCTTTTCGGGTGGGAAATGATGGCGAGCGTGGAGTATGCAGTTTCAGACCGCGAAAAGGCCAAGACACACCAGACCATTCAGGTGAGAGGGTCAGTGAAAGACGGACTGGGTTTCAGAATCCAGGAAGATCAGGTGGATCCGACCGGCTCCCCCCGACGAAGGCTCTTCCATGAAAGCCAACGAACCCCCAACCAGGCTAGTCGGGCGGATGAAAATAATTCACGAGCCTTGGAGGCGCACGGAAAGAGCCATGGCCAAGGTGGTCGAGATCAGAGAGAATTTATCCTGCAAAGAAAGATGCAGCAAAATAAAGATGCCATGGTGGCCCTACGTCTTTAGCAAGAGGAGCTCGAAATACAGATGGCTAACGTGGTCGGAGAGCAAGAGGCTTCCTCTAGAAGACGTAGACACCGCAGCCCATCTAGGTCACCCCTAAGGAGAGAGGCTGATCGGGAAAGGAGCAGGCACCGGACCCGATCGAGGGATGGTCGAAGCGGAAGGAGGAGCCGATTAGCAGAACGACAATCTGAGCAACCGGGCAGGTCGGGGCGGAGGAGAAGAGACGAGATTCCTGAATGTGAGAGGGACAGACCCTGGTCGTCCCCCCATAAAGGAGAATCTGATTCCCTCGCCCAAAGGGTATTCGATTTGGAGAAGTTGTTGTTGGCCAAAAGTTCAAGAGGGACTTCTGCGGCCTACATAGGGTCACCCTTCTCGTCAGAAATTAATCAGGAGACAACAGATCCCAAAAAGAAGATGCCCCCGATGTAGACTTATGACGGGTTGGGGGATCCTTACTAACATTTTGATGGATACGACAGACTGATGACTTATTATGGTCATTCTGACGCGGCCAAGTGTCACATGTTTGCCACTACCTTGAAGAAGAGTGCCCGGAGTGGATGGGAACCCTGGCATCAGGATCAATAAATTCATGGAATGACCTTCGGGGAAAGTTTCATGCTCGATTCGGGAGTAATAAGAGACGGGGGAAGATTACAGCATCCCTCATGCAGGTCAGACAAAGATCAGATGAGAGCCTGAGACAGTATGTTAAAAGGTTTTGAGAAGCTGTGGGGTCGGTGGCGGAGTTAAATTCCCCACAAGCTTTGGGATTCTTCACAATAGGGCTAAACATCGGAAGATCGAAGAAGCTAATGAAAGACCTGGTGATCAACCCCCCGATCGACCTGACAGAAGCCTTTCACAGGGCCGAGGGTCACATAGCGATCGAGGAGGCAATGGGGAACTTCAAACCACAAACCCAGTCGTACGAGAAGTCCAGAGATCGGGACAAATAGAGTTACCAAAAGTCAGACAATCAGGGGAGGTCGGATAGCTACGACAAGAAGAATTACAACGGGGGAGGGTCGGGCAGTGGAAGACCACCCTTCCCAAACAAAAATGTCAACAAAGTGTACACCGCTCTCAACACGGACTGAGCTAAGATACTGGAGGAGATGCAAAACAAGCCCTTTTTCGAACCCTGCCCATCGATCCCGAAGCCGACTAAAAGGGGCAGGAACAAGTACTGTACGCATCACCAGAGTCGGGGTCACACAACAGAAGATTGCAATAACTTGAAAGACTTGATTGAAAAGAATGTTCAGAATGGGCAGTTGGTACAGTATGTAGTCGGCAGGGAAGGGTCGGAAGCCCCTCAAGGAATTATTGATGTGATATCGGGCGAGTCGGTAGGGCGTGTGACCGGCAGGAAGAGGAATGGGCATCTCGCGGCCGTAATGTCACTAGCTGGCTCCTCGCCCAGAAAGGACAGGTCATATTCAGGCACGACCATCTCCTTCTTCGATGATGACTACTCAGCTGAAAACATTGAACCGCACGACGGAGCATTGGTGATAATGGCTCAGGTCGGGCTAGTGGACATGAAGAGAATGATGATCAACAACGGGTCCTCAGTCGACATACTTTACACACATACATACCAGAGGATGGAGTTGGGAGGAAAGAAGATGGAACTGGGAACAGAGGGTCCTTTATACGGTTTCAGTGGCGACCCGGTTCATGTATCAGGTACGATAGAACTACCAGTCAGATTCGGTACGGCCCCTCAGCAAATAGAAATTATGGTAAAAAATTTTGTTGTACAAGTGGATTCGGCTTACAACGCCATCTTGGGAAGGCCTACTTTAGCAGTACTGCAGGTAGTAACGTCTATACCCCATTTCAAAATCAAGTTTCCAACACCAGACGGGATAGGGGAAGTAAAAAGAGATCTCGATATCGCCCGAAGGTGTTATCGGAATACCTTGATTTCTTCAGGGGTCGGGGTCAGCAAGAAGAAACAGACGATGACCATCGAGATAAAACCGTTCACTGAGGGTAGCACTGAACCCATGGCTCTACCGGCAGAGGAAACAGAAGATGTTGAATTGATACCGGGGAATCCAGACAAACTGATCAAAATTGGGGCGGGATTATCCGAACAGCTGCGAACGGGTCTAGTTGAATTACTTCGAGTATATGCCGACATCTTCACTTGGGAACCTAGAGACATGCCCGGAGTAAGCGAGTCAATAGCATTACATAGGCTCCATACAGATCCAAAGAAGAAGCCAGTGATACAGAAAAGAAGGATCTTCGCCCCGGAAAGGCAGAAGATTATAGATGAAGAGGTTACTAAATTGTTAGAGGCAGGGTTCATCTTCGAGATCGACTTTCCCGAATGGCTGGCGAATGTGGTCTTAGTTCAGAAATAGAATGGGAAGTGAAGGATGTACATTGACTACACGGACTTGAATAAGGCATGCCCTAAAAACTTATATCCCTTACCCAACATAGACCAGCTAATTGATGCTACTTCGGCGTATGGAATGTTAAGCTTCATGGACGCTTTCTCGGGATATCACCAAATATCGATGCACAAGGAAGATATCCCGAAGACCAGTTTCATCACACATCGGGCTATATACGCATACCAGAAGATGACTTTCGGACTGCTGAACGCAGGGGCGACCTACCAACAGATGATGAACTTCGTATTCAAGAAACAGCTGGGGCGAAGTATGGAAGTGTACGTAGACGACATGATCGTCAAGAGCATATCAGTCCGGGATCATCTGGAGGATTTAGCAGACTGCTTCGAAATAGTAAGGCAACACAAATTGAGACTGAACCCGACCAAATGCACCTTCGGACTGGGTTCAGGGAATTTTCTGGGATACTGGGTCAGTAAGAGGGGAATTAAGGCAAATCCGACAAAAATCTCGGCAATCTTAGACATGAAATCTCCGAAGACATACAAAGATGTTCAGAGGTTGAAGGGCCGAATAGCTGCCCTTCGGAGATTCGTGTCAAGTTCAGCTGAAAGATGTCTACCCTTTTTTGACACTCTAAAGGGCTCGAAAAATGATAAGAGTTTCCAGTAGACTTCGGAATGCGAAGACGCGTTCCAAGAGATCAAAAGGTACCTGGGCATGACACCAATTTTAATGAAACCGACCCCCTCAAAACCTTTATACCTATATTTGGCTGCCAGACCGATGGCAGTAGGGGCGACACTGGTGACGGATAAGGGAGGAAAATAGTTTCCGGCGTACTATGTCAGCCATGTTCTTCGGGACGCAGAGACGAGATACCCGAGCCTGGAAAAGTTTTCCTACGCACTCATAATCGCTAGCAGAAAACTCAGGCACTATTTCAAAGGTCAGTTGATAGTGGTTTACACAGATCAGCCTTTGAAGAAGATTTTGCACAAGCCCGAGGTATCAGGTCAGTTGGCCGCATGGGTGATGGAGTTAACACAATTTGCTATAGAGTATCATCCCCGAACGGCAATCAAAGGGAAAGCGTTGGCAGATTTCGTGGTAGAGTGTTCTTTCACCGAACTCGAGGTGGGTATAGTGGCCGAAGCACAACCAGGTCAAACCTCATGGACTTTATACGTGGATGGATCCTCAACTTCGGATGTCAGTGGAGCGGGGGTCATCCTGACGAGTCCCGAGGGATTCAAGGTGAAGCAAGCTATTCAGTTCGATTTCAAGGCCACAAACAACGAAGCAGAGTACGAGGCCATCCTGGCAGGGATACGTTTGGCCCGAAGCCTAGAGGTGCAGAGGTTGATCATCTACAGTGATTCGCAGCTGGTGGTCAAGCATCTTTCGGGCGAGTATGAGGCTCGGGGGGCAAGGATGGTGAAATATTTGGCCGAGGTAAAGGATAAGCTTATGTACTTCGCATCGCACAGTTGTCAGGGAGTGGACCGGTCAGACAATACGATAGCGGATGCCCTGGAAAAGTTGGCAACTACCAAGCAATCTCTTTCAATTGATCAGTGTACCTGGAGATTCTGGAAAAACCCAGTGTCTCGAAGATAGAAGTCCTGGCTTTGAACCGACTCAATTGTGGGTCACACCTTATGTATCATACCTGGCCGATGGGACCCTCCCTTCGGACCGAATCCTAGCCAGAAAAGTCAAACATCGAATCTCGAACTTCGTCCTGATAGATGGAGACCTATACCTCAGGGCCTTTAGTTCTCCACTGCTCAAATGCTTGACTCCCTCGGAAGAAGACTACACACTTCGGGAAGTGCATGAAGGGATCTGTGGGGATCACATGGGGGAAAAATCACTGGCACATAAGATTCTGAGGCAGGGGTATTACTGGCCGACTATCTACACTAAGGCAAGGGAATTCGTTAGGAAGTGCCCCAAGTGCCAGCTAAACAACAATATTCCGCATCAACCTCCTGAAGAGCTCTATTCGGTCTTATCCCCAATCTCCTTTGCTGTATGGGGCATTGGCATCCTGAGCCCCTTACCAAAAGTTAAAGGACAAGTTATCTTTGTGATCGTTGCAATTGATTACATGACGAAGTGGGTTGAAGTCAAGCCACTACAAAAGATCACCGAGCAGGAGTGTTTGAAGTTTCATAAAGAGGGAGTAGTCTACCGGTTTGGTATCCCGATGGCAGTAGTCTCAGATAATGGCAGACAGTTCGTGGGATCAAAATTCGAGGGCTTTCTGAAGGAGTTAAGGATCCAACACCGCAAGACTTTGGTGGCCCATCCTCAGTTAAATGGTCAAGTGGAAGTGACCAATCGAACACTACTCAACGGGATAAAGCGCAGATTGGATGAATTAAAGGGTCGGTGGCCCGAAGAGCTGCTATCTATTTTGTGGGCGTATCGAACTACTCCAAGGACAACAACTGTGGACTCTCCCTTCAGATTGGCATTCGGGACCGATGCTCTCATTCCTGTCGAAATCAGATCCCCCACCCTTCGAGTCAGCCAATACAAAGAACTATACAATGACGAAGGCCTGAGAACGAATTTGGATCTGCTATAAGAAGTTCGAGATTCGGCTATGATGAGGTTAGAAATCTATCAGCAACGGACAGCCCGATACTACAATCAGAAGGTGAAGTCCAGGAGGTTTGCTGTAGGAGATCTAGTCCTCCGGGAGTCGGAGGCTTCAACCCCCTAGAACACCGGCAAGTTAATGCCTAACTGGGAGGGGCCTTATGAGGTGGTGGAAGTGCCGAAGCCAGGAGCATACCGGCTTCGAGCAATGGACGGTTCGGAGGTAATGAATACATGGCATGTTGGAAGACTTAGGAAATTTTACCAGTAATAGTTATGTCATTCTTACTTTTATCCATGTAACCGATTCAATTCAAATGATATAAATAAAAGTTCATATTTCTGTCAATGTTTAACTTTATCTATATTCATACATTCCATTACTACCCGAACAAACACATTTCGGGCATTATCCGATCAAGAGGTTCGGAAAGACACCACTGATCGAGATAAGTCCCGAGCATAACTGACCGAGGGTTCGGTAAATTCTTAATTTACAGATCTCAGAAACTATCCAATCAAGAGGTTCAGGAAGACACCACTGATTGAGAAAAGTCCCGGGTATAACTGTTAGACCCTTCAAGATCAGATAAACTCTAAGGACAATCCGATCAGAAAGTTCGGGTGGACATAACCAATCGAGATTAGTCATGAGTAAGACTGACAACAAACTTTCATGGGCAAAAAAATATATCTCATTTACACTTAGAAAATTTTTACAAAACCGGTCGCCTACGATTCGGGCAAAGTACAAAAAAAAATTATCTACTCTGCAAGGGGTCATCTTCAGCTTCGGACTCGTCATCAGAAGAGTCAAGGACGAAGATATTAAGCCCAGCAGCCATCAGCCTTGCCTTTGCCTTCTCTCGATAAGTCTCATACCCCTCACCGAATTGGGCTATGACCTTATCATTCAAGGCTTCAGATTCTTCGTATTCGGTGATGGCCTGCTGTCTGGCCTCGACAACCTTCTCGGGAAATGCGTTGACAGTAGCCATTAAAGTGTTGTTTTCCTTAATCAAGAACATCATCTTGTCGTGCATCTCAGAGAACTTCTGCGTAATGGCGTCAACAGCATTCTCCCGATCCTTGACCTCCTTAAGCAGATGATCCCTCTCGGCTAGAAGAGTCCCGTGCTTCTGCTCCAATTCCTTGACCTGGCCCTCCGCTCGAGTAACTTTATTTTGGGTTTGGGCATGAGAATCCCGTTCCTTCTTCAGATCCGATTGCAGACCCCGAACATCAGCCTCGAGCAGCTCCACCTCCGTTCCCAGCTGAATTTCTTTCTTTGTAGAACGGGCGAGGGGAGGGATGGCTCGGGCGAGTATAGCGTTGGCCTGCAACGAACCCCTACATCAGTACAATAAGTAAAAAGCTAAGTTAATATCAGTACTTTGATTGACAAAGGGGATTACCTGAGTCTGGGCTCGAACATAAGCCACCAAGAACTGATCGGACGAATACCCTTCAAACCGCTCGTCGTCACCAGAAAGTTTGAAGTGATCGAAGAGGGTAAAAGGGAAAACCTCTGAAGGGCTCTTGGGCCAACAGGTAGTCGACGATCCCTAGGAGGAGCTTGGCCCAGAGGAAGGAGTGGGGGCACGGTTCGGACCAGGGACCACCAATCTTCCCGTCGGTTGATCGGAACCCTCCAACAATCGAGGCCTCTTGGGTCGGGGTTCAGGATGACCCTCTTCGGTTTCCTCCAAATCCTCGTCCACCTCGGTCAGGGGAGGGGGAGGTGGCAGAGTCGGCTTTGGCAGGGAAGGTGGATGGGCTTTTGTAGGCGCTTTGATGGTCGGCTTGGAGGGCTTCTTGGATTTCTTCAGCAAACATGCCTTCTCCGCGCGACTCATCTTCAGCGCCCCTTTTTGTGTGGTCGGGAGCTCGGGCCCCGACGCGGACCCCAGAGACAGCTCGCTGATAGGAACCGTATCCTCCTCAAGAACATCATCAGTCACCGGGGGTCGGATGAACCCGGTGGCGATGGTGGTAGGGATGAAGGCGTCGACAACGCCCTCCGGCTTGAAAATGGTCACTGCACGGGGGCAAATGGGTTAAGGCGTGAAACGCTTAAAAAATAGGAGAAAAAATAAAGAAAAACAGAAGGATACTTACAGCCATGTTTGTACAACCAGGCTTCGTCCATCAGAAGGACTAGGCTCCATTGAGTCTTCTTCCATTGCTTGTAGAACGTCCCGAAGGCCTCGGCCCGACCTTTCGAGAACTTCGAAACTTTGGCCGCCTGGTCGGTCGGGTGGGCCCAGGAGGGAAGAAGCTGGAGATCGGTTCCATTAACAAAAAACCACTGTTCATGCCACCCCTTGTTGCTTGAAGGGGTTTTGATCGGGACGGTGCGGTTGGGCCGTTTGTTAAGTTGTCGAGGACCGAGTTCTTTCGACCTCCCGACGGTGAACAGGGAAAAGAATAGATCGAGCCCGGGAGTGATGCCTACTTCTTGGCAAATGGCTATAAAGGAGACTAAGTGGATGTACGCGTTTGGCACAAGTTGTGCGAACCCGATTCCCATGAAGCTCATGAAAGAGGAAATAAAATCATGAAGTGGGAACCGAACCCCGTATTTCAGAACGTACAGGGGGACAACCACCCACTCTCCCTCGGGACGCCAGAACATCTTCTCATCCGACGTCGGCACTCGGAGCTTGTATTCATTAGGGATTTTGAAAAGGGTTCGGATGTCAGAAATCTGGGAATGGGTGATAGTGGAAGGAGTATGGAGGTGAGAAAACTCATCTGAGGGGTGGTAAGCATTTCGAACCCTAGCCTCAGTGTCTCCCGGACTAGGCAGGGTCGAAGGTGTGGTGGCAGCGGAGGCATTTGGCAGTTCAACCTCTAATAGGTCGCCGGTGGTAACGGTGGAGGGGAAATCGGCCATTGAAAAGAGATAAGATGCGAATAAGAAGTTTCAGAGAAGTAATGATCTAAGAATAGAACTCAAATATCTGCAAAGCGGTAAAAATTTAGGCCCCAAAAATGAGCTCGCCGGAAATCGCTTTGCTGGAGAAAATTAAAACAGGGAGTTTGGGAGAGAGGAGTCAGTAAAGGAGGTAATGAGGAGGGAAAAGGTATTTTTATAGGGAGTACGACACGGAACCCCAGGGCGACTATTAAATGCTTAAGGTGGGGCCAGGCGTGAAAAGGTGTGCAACGTTTCAAAATATCAAAAATCGACCGTTTAGTTTTCCCAGACAGTTCATTATTAGCTATCATGACCTTTCGAATACCTGACCTTTCAAGTCTCCAATCATAAATACCTTATAAGTGAAGACTGGGGGGCAATGTTCGAGAGCATTCTGCTGACCTTCACTTGGGCTGAAGGCCCGACACCAGAAGAGTCGTATGAGTTCATTGGGCCAAAGCCCATGGTTGGTTTCGAGGTGTTCAGGTCAGCGTCTGAGTCTTTCTAGGCCGGACCCTCACTTTGGTGGATGTCTTCGGGTTCGACATCCGAGCCCTTTGGGCCGGAGCCTTATCCTGTTGTGTGGTGTTTGAAGTCGGGCCTTCGAGTCCTTTGGGCCGAAGCCTAGACCTGACAGTGGGATAGTTTGGGCCTGTACAGTGGGCCTTCTTGCGTGCAGAGTTGGACGTCCCAATTATAATTGAATGCGGTTACTCCAAAGGAGTTTCTTTCTCTTTTCTTATAGATTCTTGTTTTCCCTATTATGCAGAATTTCTTTTATTGGCATGAAAGATATATTAGGAGTACTATTTCCAAAAAGTCTTAAATATGAATTAGTATCCTAAACTATAGGTCATATTCTACTTCAGTGATTCACCTTTTAATTTTGTCAATTAGATGATTAAACTATCAATTTTTTTCAATTGGACCAAATTGAACATGCCACGTCAGAAACTGCTGACGTGACTTATTATGTGGGGCCTTAAGAAGCTTATGTGATAAAAAAAACTATTTTTTAATTATTAAATAAACAACCATATTTAAACAAAAGGCAAAACGGTCAAAACCTAAATTAACATTTCTAATTAATATAAAACAAACATATATCGCCATCTTCGATCCTTCCACCGGCCGCGACACCGTGTGCCGCCACGTCGGCGACGCGACTGAGCGCTTGATCCACCTGGTCTGCATAGTCCCACGGCAGCCGCTAATTCACGATGATCTTCTGTTCAAGTATACTGATTCGGAACCTGTCAAACACATTGAGCATTCTGAAATCTTGTTAAAAAACACGAAGGAGAACTATATGTGTTGAAACTTTGAACATTGCTAGACGATTCACTAGGTAGCTTTCCTCATATTTATGAGTTCCGATTATATCTATGCCCCCAATCTGAAGGTGTATTTTCCCTCTCCTTACACCCCCACAACATAACAGCAAAGGAAGATGATCAGGGGCAAAATAGGGCGAGGACTTGAGAAACTCCTGGTAACTCCTGGGATCACTCTTCCCAAACAGGGCGAGGACGGGATCAAAATGAAGCATATTAAGACCGACGAAGATGTTTCTGTCTCAAGAAGGGTAGTTGCAGTTTTCCTTATGATGACAATGACGGATTTCAGTGACCAAAACTCAAAATTGTTGATTAGGAATTGCTGATTATCAGAAAATTTTTGCTTCGGTTGAGCTAGGGTTTATCGTTCGATTTGGGGAGAGATGGTCTTGGTCGATTGATTGTAATGGTCTACCAGCTGATATATGTTTGTTTTATATTAATTAAAAATGTTAATTTAGGTTTTGACCATTTTGCCATTTGTTTAAATATAGTTGTTTATTTACTAATTAAAAAATAGGTTTTTGCCACATAAGCTTCTTAAGTCCCCACATAATAAGTCACGTCAGCAGTTTCTGACGTGGCATGTTCAATTTGGTCCAATTGAAAAAAATTGATAGTTTAATCATCTAATTGACAAAATTAAAAGGTGAATTACCGAAATAGAATATGACCTATAGTTTAGAGTACTAATTCATATTTAAGCCTTCCAAAAATACTGAGAGATCTACTCTATGAAGTATATGTTCTGGACATACTATTTTATGTGTGTCCTGCACATAAATAAGACATAATTTTTTATCGATAAAATGGTAAAATATCAAAATAATTATTAATAAAAATTATGAAATATCAAAATTATAATTAATAAATTTTAAAAATAATATAATACACATAAGTTTGTGTTTTAGGACACATACTCTCCTTTCACAGTTTAGTCAGCGGAGAAACCACGTTAGGACCGAAGGGGGGCATGGCCCAACGCCTAATTTTTTTGTTTTATTTTTTACCTAAGTATATAATAATTTATATTGAACCCTTTTCAATTATATAATTTATTTTATTTTATAATGTGACTCATATTGTTAAAATATAAATTTATAATTTTTCTGTTCCAAAACACAATATAATTATTGAGTTTAAAAATATTTCAAATTACTTTTTAAATATTAATATAATCTCGTAATTTATAACGGGGAGAGTATAAGTGATTTGTGGTAAAAAAAAAAGAAAAAAAGAGTAGGCCGGTACAACTTGTACCGGCCGGAATATTTTTAAATATTTTAATATTATGTGCAATCTTTTTATATTTGATTAAAAACTGATAAAACATCAATGTGTAAAAAAAAAAAGAATAGGCCGGTACAACTTGTACCGGTCGAAATATTTTAATATTAAATATTCATTTTGTTTAACTATACTGACAATATGTTAAAATGTGGGATCCTCTTATTTAAATAGAAACCGACAGAGCTTCTCACGGCTTGGTATTAATATATCCCAATCTCAGCCTTCCAATAAGTTGATCAACGGTCCAAAAAGGGGGTGTTGCACAGTTCTAATAGCAACCGGCTGCCATGGAAGGGATCCCATATATATATATACGGTCCGGATCAAGAGCATACCTCTTATCCAACTCACCCGAGCTCACCCTCCTTTTAGCGACGGACCCGGCGACGGTTCGGTCATAAAACCGTCGTCTATACTTTTAGCGAAGCTATATGTTGTCCGTCGCTAAAAGTATAGATGACGGTTGTATGACCGAACCGTCGCCGGGTCCGTCGTTAAAGGGGGTGAGCTCGGGTGAGTTAGATAAGGGGTAAGCTCTTGATCCTTGCTCTCTCTCTCTCTCTATATATATATATATATATATATATATATCTATCTAATAAAATACAAATGATTTTGAATTTCTCGCTCACTCAATAAATCATCTGGGTCGTCCAAAGTTTGGGATAAATCCCACCGTTCATACATCTATCTAATAAAATACAAATGATTTTGAATTTCCCGCTCACTCAATAAATCATCTGGGCCGTCCAAAGTTTGGGATAAATCTCACCGTTCATACATCTATCTAATAAAATACATCTATCTATCTAATAATCTAATAATAATTTAATAAAATACAAATGACTTTAAATTTTCCTCACATTCATTAAATTATTTTGGTCGTTCAAAGTTTGAGATAAATCATATTGTCCATACAGTGCCGGAGGCACGTGACCCAGCTAGTATATATATATATATGGGCTATATGTATATACACAGCTGTGTATTACACAGTAGGTCTATGGCTACAGATTTTTTGGGCTATAGCGACGGTAAACTGTCGCTATAGCCCAGAATAGCTATGACGACAGATGAAACCGTCGCTATAGCCCAAAAAACTGTTGCCGCAGTCTACTATGTAATACACAGCTGTGTATATACATTTTTTCCTATATATATATATATATATATATATATATATATATAAAACTGTGTATATATGACGCCTCCAAAATAAGTCCACAAAATCCATTTTGAGTAGCCAAAATACATAGTACATAATCCAAATACAATTTTCATTTATACAACTGTCGTGCAAAACACTACAACACATAAGTTGAGAGTTTGAATACAAATATTGCACCGTACATAATACGACAATATCTATACTCAAATTAAGTCTTCATTACAATTATTGTCGCACTATTTTATAACATAACGAAGACTACTATAGTGACTATCTCGGACCGTCACTCCATTCCCCGATTAGTCACAGTTATATTCTCATTTCCTGAAGAGAACAATGAAAGAAAAGGGTGAGCTCAACTAGCCCAGTAAATAATATTATGACTAAGATAATGTAGAATAAATTATCACTTGTCCTCAACAGAAAAAAATCTGATAGAATACAACAGAGAACAAGTTTTAGATCAATAACTACAGTGAAAATAACAATCCATTAGAAATATCAAGTAGAGCATGATGTTTATTTTTTTCTATGATTTAAAAGTTTGTCATCAATATTTTATCCATGTAACACCAATCAATAATTATTTTCAATCAACGAATTATCTATGCACTACGGGTTAAAGATAATCGTTTGTATCACCTGTGGTCATGATCATTCTAAATACATGTCCATCTATGCATTACGGGCCAAAGAGTACTTTCATCACAAACCTTTATTTGTAACATTAAAGGTCATGATTATACCAATACATAATTTCTCGTCATAATCATATCAATCAACAGTTAATCTTTGCACTACGAGACAAAGATGACTTTCAGCACAATATAAGCACGAAGATGATGACAATGATATAAAAAATGAATCAAGTGAGATCAAAGATAAATATTAAAGATTTATAATTCATTTTATCCATAGTTCAAGAGTGTCCAAATTGTCAACATGATAACTAATTGTGGACTAAAATTCAAGAATGATATTCATGTATCAAAAATAATTTGGACAGAAAAGAAACTACTTTTATCGTGAATAGTATCCCGTGACTGAAAATATTAATATTTAATAAGAAAGTTCAGACAAATATTTCAGTGAAACGATACTAGATGAAGCGCAAAACACAAGGATATTATATTAATTTTAGGGATTTTCACCATTTAATAATAAGGTTATGGAAACAAACAATAATTTTGTACCATAAATGGATAAAAATATGAAAGAAAATGATATCCATTGACGAGTACAAAAGAAATGATATCACATACGAGTATGAATAAATAAACGAAACTGCAAATGAATTTTCACCCGTCATGCGGTAATTCGCGTAGAGAGATCATTTCCACAATTTCATAAAGAATGAATACGAATAGTTATTCACCAAGCATGCGGTAGTTCGCGTAGACAGGTTATTCTTACATATTAATAAGGAATGGAATGACAACTCTTATAAGTATGAAGAAAATATCACCATTTACCTTAATAAAAGAATAAATCTGACTGGTATAACAGAGATTATCTTGAGAAAATTTTGCACTATTTGCTACACTCAAAATAACACTATACTAAAAAGAAATACACACAATATTATAGAAGAAGAATTCTCCGATTCTGGTGTGATTTTCAATTCTTAACTAAAAAACATATTTATTGTAAAACCCCAACTTTTTTGAATAAAGATGAATTTTCTATAAATATTATTTTTGAATATTATGGAGTGAAATTGATATAATGTTATAGTTGTGGGTAATATTTAAAAATTTTGCATAGTATGCAAGTTGTTCTATTATATTCGATTCGTCGGGGAATATTCGTTTTAGTAGAGAATATTCGTAAGACGACACAATCATTGGTGGACCCCACAACGGAATTATTACCGGATTGAGAAAACGACAAAAATATTGTATTAAAAATAACGCCGAAAGTTTTACCATTAATACTGTTGAACTACTCGGTAGTAAAAGTACAAAAATACGTGTGGTTGCATAGTAGCACACGGTATTAATTATTAATACTTAAGGAAGAAGTCACTCAATTTTGCTTATTTTATTGACCCCAATTTACCTATTTTTTTCAAAATAATCGGTAGAAAATTATTTTATATAATTAGGTGGGGGCCCACTGTGGGGCCCATATTTGAAATTAAAGAGGGAAGTTGTCTGATGTTTTCCACGGGAGTTGTTTTATTTGATAGGTAATATAATGTTAATATATATATATATGATGATTGATTGTATATATATATATATATATATATATATATATATATATATATATATATATATATATATATATATATATATAATATATGATGCTTGATTTTGGAAACGTGGGGGAGTATAATTATTATGACTTTATTGACAAAGTGGGAGGGAAGTTCAATTATTATTAGTTTATATATATATATATATATATATATATATATATATATATATATATATATATATATATTATATTTTATTTAAAAGATTTTGCTTTAAATATGGACAGTCAGATTAAAGTAAATCAATCTGGACCTTTCACGGATTAGTTACTATGCATTCCATTTTTCTATAAATAGAAGCTCATTCCTTCATTATTTTCTTACGAATTCACTAAAACTCTAGAGACAGAAAATTATAGAGAGAAAGAAGAAAAATTTTCTGCTACTTAAGTACTCTTATATTCAGTTCTTTTACGGTAAGGGGTGTTATTCTTTATTATCAATGAAGAGAACTATTATTATTTCATTGCTTATTATTCTGTTGGAATAACATTTATACGCGGTCTACCCCATACTTGGTGATATTCTTCTATTATTCTGTTGGAACATCCTGTCTGTATATTTTATACCGGACCTGGTTCCATCTTTATTATTATTATTCTGTTGGAACATCCTGTCTGTGTGTTTTACACCGGACCTGGTTCCGTCTTTATTATTATTCTGTTGGAACATCCTGTCTGTGTGTTTTACATCGGACCTGGTTTCGTCTTTATTATTCTGTTAGAACATCCTGTCGGTACAAATTTTGCCTGACCTGGTTCCGTTATTATTATTCTGTTGGAATAACCTGTCTATGCGAAGTACCGCATGCATGGTGATTTCTTTTGTTATTCCATTCTTTATTATACTCAGTTGGTTAAAGTTTTGATTTCTATACTCCATGAAATTAGTAGAATATTCTTGATATTTGCGCTTCATCCAGTATCTTTTCATGGAAATATTTTTCTGATCATTCTTGAATTTTACTCTACAAAGCATTATCATGTTGACAATTTGGACATTATTAGTTCCTGGATAAATTAATTCTTGAATTTGTTTTATTGAATTCTTATATCATTGTCATCATCCTCATATTTATATTTTTTTGAAAGTCATCTGTGGCCTGTAGTGCATAGATGGACTTGGTATGATTATGACCAGGGATTATTCGGTGTAATCATGACCATAATGTTACAAATGATGTGGTAAAAGTCCTCATTGGCCCGTAGTGCATGGATGGACAGTTGTTGGCATGATCATGACCATTAATGAAAACATAAATATTCTTGGCACGTAGTGCATGGATAATTGTGTTCGTGATACTAAATAATATCCTTGACCGTAGTGCAGGGGTGATTCGATGATGTCGAATATTTATTAAGATGAGTCTCAGCGATAACAGTGATGAAAAAACCTTTTAAATCATAAAAGATAGTAGATTTTATTTTCTACTTGACTCTTTTAATGGATTACTTGTTCCGCTGCAGTTAAACTTGATGTCTATTATATTTTATTAGTTTAACATTGTTGGAGACTAATGATAATTTGTTCTGCATTATCTTAGTCATAATATTTCTTACTGGGCTAGTTGAGTTCACCCTTTCTTTCACTGTTCTCTTCAGGAAATGAGAATATAGCTGGGACGAGTCGGGGAACGGAGTGATGGTCCAGAGGATAACATTATTAGTCCTCATTATTCTGTGAAATAGTGTGATAATAATTGTAATGGGGACTCCTTTTGAGTTTGTATAATCTCTAGTAGCCAATTTTTATATTCAAACTCACAGTTTATATTTTGTCGTATTGTACACGACAATTGTGTAGTACACATAGCTATATGTATATATGGCTATATGTATATACACAACTGTGTAGTACACAGTTGCCTATGGTGATAGTTTTTTTGGGCTATAGCGACGGTTCACCCATCGCGATAGACCAGAATAGCTATAGCGACGGACAAACTGTCGCTATTGTCCAAAAAAACCGTCGTCATAGGTTACTGTGTACTACACAGTTGTCTCACCACCTTTAGCGAGGGTTTGGTCCGTCGCTATAGAACATATAAACGGTTTATATGTTTTGGCGACGGTTCGATGTGTCGCTAAAAGCTAAGACGACAGTTCTCTGATATACGCGACGGACCGAACCATTGCTAAAGGTGGTGAGCAATGTATGTTAAATAAAGGGGTATGCACTTAATCCTCTCCATTATATATATATATATATATATATATATATATATATATTCCATTTTGAAATATACATGTTTTAAAGAAAACATTCATTTCATGTTATAAAATAAAAGGATATATTTTGACATAATCTCAAGTAAACATTATAATTTCTATCCATACCTGTAAGACACTAGCTTTTATGAATAAAGATGAATTTTTCTATAAATATCATTTTTGAATATTAAGATGTGAATTTGAAAAAAATGTTATAGTTGTGGGTAATATTTATAAATTTTGCAAAGTAAGCAATTGGTTATAAGATATTCGATTGGTCGGGGAATATTCATTTTAACAGGGAATATTCGTACGACGGCACAATCATTGGTGGACCCCACAATGGAAGTATTGTCGGAATTAGAAAACGACAGAAATATCTTTTTATGAAAATAATGGCGGAAGTTTACCGTTAAACTATTGAAATAACTGGTGTTAAAAGTACAGTAATACGCGTGGTTGCATAGTAGCACACAATATTTATTATTAATGCTTACGTGAGAAGTCACTCAGTTTTGTTCAATTATCGCTACAGTAATTGTTGCATAGTATCTCATGTTATTTGATTCAATTATTGTTGATATTTTATATATTAGTAAATAAATAATTGAGACGAAAAAGTTATTAATATTATTATTTGCAATATTGACGATATCTAGAAGTTCTGTCAATGAGAGGTTTGGTCACCTAATTGCGCGCCAATATAGAAAAATCCTTATTAGAAAGCTCCCTTTTTCCTGGGAACGACCTGGTTGTTAAATATTAAGAATTATAATAATGATGATAAATGTTTTTAAAAATATTGAGGGAATTTTTATGAAGTATTTGAGATAAATTTTGCTTATTTTATGGACCCCCATTTACCTATTTTTCAAAATAATCGGTAGAAAGTTATTATATATATATAATTATAATAATAATAGGTGGGGCCACTGTGGGGCCCATGTGTTGTTGATTTTTGGGGAGGGGGGAGAAAACTGGTGAAAGTTTTTCACGGATGGGTGGATTTTTGCTTATAAACACGTGTTATATAAATATATATAATACTTTTGTTTTGTTTTATTTGAGAAAAATCAAACAATGAATGTGCGTATGAAATCCGTGACTCTGCATTTTGAATCCGTGAGTTTTTTTCTTACACAGTGCCCCTTCCATTCTCCTATAAATAGGATGCTTATTTAGAATTTAAAATCACACCAGAATCAGAGAATTTTTCTTCTATAATATTGAACATATTTCTTTAGAGTTTTAGAAAGCTTTGAGCGTAGAAAACAGTATAAATTTTTTTCAAGAATATCCTCGCTATACCAGTTGGAATACACTACTTTTTGAGGGAAGAGGTATTATTTATTTCATATTCTGAAGATATATTATTTTTCATATTCGTATGAATATTATTTTAGTTCAATATTCATAAGAAATATCATTTTCGTTTAATATTCATAATAAATATTATTTTCGTTTAATATTCGTAACAAATATTATTTTCGTTTAATATTCGTAAGGGATGTTATTTTTGTTCAATATTCGCTTGATATAATATTTTCTTCCATACTTTGTAGTATGTAAGTAATATTATTTCGTTTCAGATTTTGAATTCTATACTCGTTTTGTTAAAGTTTTGGCTTCTAAACTCTGAAATTAGTAGAATATCCTTGATATTTGCGATTCATCCAATATATTTTCATGAAAATATTATTTTGAGTATTCTTGATAAGTTTTAATTTTTTCATACTGGAGTACTATTCACAGGGTACTATTCACTCAAGTACTATTCACCCGGGGTACTATTCATGATAAAAATTGATTTGTTTTCGGTCCAAATTATTTTTGGTACAATATTATTCTTGAATTTCCACAAAGCTGTACCATGTTGACAATTTGGACGTTATTGATTTCTGGATAAATTAAATTATAAATCTTTAAAAATTTATCCTTGAACTTGTTTTATTGAATTCTTATATCATTGTCATCATCTTCATGTTTATATTATGTTGAAAGTCATATGTGGTCTGTAGTGCATAGATGGACTTGGTATGATTATGACCAAGGATTATTCGGTATAATCATGACCGTAATATTACAAATGATGTGGTAAAAGTCCTCATTGGCCCGTAGTGCATTGATGGACAGTTGTTGGCATTATCATGACCATTGATGAATACACGAATATCCTTGGCCCGTAGTGCATGGATAATTTGTGGTCGTGATACTAAAGAATATCATTGGCCGTAGTGCAGGGGTGATTCGATGATGTAGATTATTTATTAAGCCGAGTCTCACCAATACAAGTGATGAAAAACCTTTTAAATCATAGAAGATAGTAGATTTTATGCTTTACTTGACTCTTCTAATGTATTGCTTGTTCCGCTGCAGTTAAACTTGATGTTTGTTATATTTTATCAGTTTAACACTGTTGAAGGCTAACGATAAATTATTATGCATTATCTTAGTCATAATATTTCTTACTGGGCAAGTTGAGCTCACCCTTTTGCTTTCATTGTTCTCTTCAGGAAATGAGAACATAGCAGATTCTAGTCGGCAAACGGAGTGACGGTCCAGATGATAGCATTAGTAGTCCTCACCATTCTATGAAATAGTGTGATAATAAATGTATTGAGGACTCCATTTGAGTTGAATACTGTCTAGAAGACAATATTCGTATTAAAATTCTCAGTTTATGTTTTGTCGTATTTTACACGACAGTTATATTATTAAGTTGTATTTGAATTTTGTACCATGTATTTGGCGACTCAAGATGGGTGATGTATACCTATTTTGGGGGCGTCACAGGTTGTATCAAAGCTTAGGGATATGATCCTTGGCTGAGATGTGAGACAAGAACTAGGAGGGGAGAGACGGGGAATTCCTTCGCTAGCATGACCTACCTAAGTTTAATTGGTATTTAATTGATCGGTCAGAGTATATGGATAATATGTGGTATGTCAATTAACTCTTTTTTGTGGCAGTATTTAAAAATGACATCCTATAATTTTGAGAATAGCAATGGAGCATAGGAGACCGTTGAGTCACCACAGATGAATACCCAGGATAATGTGCAACAGGAAGACGATAATCCACAGGTAAACAACAACGATCAAATGATGAACGATGGGATGTTTAGAGGCTTTATGAAATTCATGCAACATCAGGCGATAACGGCTCATGTCCAAAATGTAGGTGGAAACACTGGCAACTCTCAGACGGTCACTGCTAAGCAGTTCATGGAGCTGGGACCACCGGAGTTTATTGGAGAGCCAAAACCACTTAAGGCGGAGACGTGGATAAAGCAGATCACCAAGATATTTGATGTCTTGGGATGCTCCGAGAAGAAAAAGGTCCCCTTTGCCACCTTTATGTTGCGAGGAGAGGCAGATTACTGGTGGGAATCTGTAAAGCGTACCCAGCTTGCCACACTCAAAATGTCTTGGGAGAAGTTCCAAGAACTGTTCAACGAAAAGTACTTTCCCGAAAGTATTTGTCACATGAAGGAGGTAGATTTCATCAAACTGGAGTAAAACAATATGACCGTATCACAGTACGAAGCCAAGTTTACCGAGTTGTCCCGGTTTACGTCCCACTTGGTTGATAATGAGGAAAGAATGACGCGGGTGTTTCTAAGAGGTTTGAAACCCGAGATACGTCAATTTCAAATTTCTCACAAATGAGTCAACCCAACCAAGAGAAAGCAGCCGATAAAATGATAATACCAGTGGTTGAAGTCTTCGAAGCAGTGATAACAAACGTGGATGAAATCAACATGCCAGAAATGGTAACCACTTCGGTGGTAATCATGGCCAAGATAATAAAAGTGGGCATTTCAAGAAGAGGAGATTCAACAATGATGGAAAGACGTCAGCACCAACACCCGTTGTTAAGGAAGGAGAACGCCCACCTATCATATGCTTCAAATGTAGAGGGGAGGGTTACATCAGTCCAAACTGTGCGCATCAGTCCAAAACGTGTTACAATTTTGGAAGAGAAGGTCACCTAGCTAGATTGTATCGTACAGGGAAGCCAAGTCCAGTTGGAACGGTGACACTAAATGCCGTCTTAGACAAGTAAAAACCAGTAGTTCAAGGGAGAGCGTTTGTTGTGACCTCCCAGAAAGCAAGGAACCCGAACGAGGTCATCAAGGGTAAGCTTATCATAAACTCTAGCGAAGTATATACCTTATTTGATACCGATTCTACCCATTCTTTTATTTCTCCTACTTGCGCTCAACGTTTAAATTTGACTCTGGAGAAATTAGACTTTGACTTATCTGTTGAAACTCCGTTGGGAGAAACCTTCATTACATCCAATGTTTATAAGTCTTGTTTGGTTCAAATTGGTACCCTCACATTACTTGTCAATCTTATTTCCTTAAAAATACTTGCGTTTGACGTAATTCTAGGTATTGATCGGTTAACTACCCATCATGCAAAAATTAATTATTTTCATAAGGTTGTTAACTTTCATATTCCTAACTAACCTATTATGCGAATTCAAGCAACCAAACCATTAAAATCAATCACCGTCATCTCAAGCCACAAAGCTATTCGTTTATTGAAAAATGGATGTCAAGCTTTCTTAGTCGAGGTCACAGATTTAAACAAAAATACGTCAGTTTTGAATGATATTTCTATTGTTAATAAATTTCCTGACGTATTCCCTGAAGAACTTCCTGGACTACCTCCAGAGCCTGAAATTGAATTTTGTATCGGCCTTGAACCCGGTACAAAACCCATTTTTAAAGCCCCATATCGAATGGCTTCTATTGAACTTCAGGAGTTAAAGACCCAATTACAGGAATTGTTAGACATCGGTTTCATTCGTTCTAGTACATCTCCTGGGGGGGCTCCTGTTGTATTCGTGAAAAAGAAAGAAGGGAGTATACGACTTTGTATTGATTATCGGGAGTTGAACCATGTCACTGTCAAAAATAGATATCCGGTGCCTCGCATTGTTAACCTATTTAACCAGTTGCAAGGCGCCAAATTCTTTTCAAAGATCGATCTTCATTTCGTATATCATCAGTTAAAGATTAGAACCGATGACATTCCAAAGACGGCTTTCATAACTAGGTACGAGCATTATGAATTCCTAGTCATGTCTTTTGGATTGACTAATGCTCCCAGTGCCTTCATGGATATGATGAACCGAGTATTCAAGGAATATTTGGATCACTTTGTGGTCATCTTTATTGATGATATCCTCATATATTTCAAAAGCCGTGAAGATCATGAGCAACACTTGAGGCTGATACTCCAAAACCTTCGTGAAAATAAGATTTATGCCAAGTTGAAGAAATGTGAGTTCTGGCTTGAGGAAGTAGCATTCCTTGGGCACGTAGTATCAAGTCATGGAATATCTGTTGACCCGACAAAGATTGAAGCTATTCAAAGCTGGGAGCAACCTAAATAACTGACTGAAGTACGTAGCTTTCTCGGCTTAGCTGGTTATTATCGGAGATTCGTGGAAGGATTTTCTCGAATCACTACTACATTTACTCAGCTGACTTGAAAAGATATAAAATTCGGTTGGAGCAAAGAATGTGAGAAGAGTTTTCAAGAACTCAAGAGAAGACTCATTTCAGCAGCTGTTTTGACAATACCATCTGGGTCGAAAGGATTTGTCATCTAAAGTGATGCTTTGGGCAAAGGGTTAGGATGTGTTCTTACGCAACATGGGAAAGTCATAGCCTATGCCTCTCGACAACTCAAAGAATATGAGAGGAATTATCCTACTCATAATCTAGAGTTGGTAGCTGTTGTCTTTGCACTTAAATTTAGAGGCATTACCTGTATGGGGGAGAAAGTGGATATCTATATGGATCATAAAAACCTCAAATATTTCTTCACTCAAAAGGAACTCAACATGCGGCAACGACATTGGCTCGAACTGTTGAAAGATTATGATCATACTATTTAATACCATCCTGGAAAAGCGAACGTAGTAGCTGACGCATTGAGTAGAAAATCATATGCAGGTACGAGTGCGTTAGTGTCAACACAAAGGCCCATTTTGTATGACTTGCAAAGGATGGAGATAAAGTTAAAGACTCTAGGGACCCACGTGATGATGGCTAACATACGAGTTGAACCAACTTTAATCTTTAAAGTTAAAGCTGCTCCAGCTACAGACCTAGAGCTGATGCATATGAGAAAGAAAGTGAAAAAGGTGCTATCCCGGAAGCAAGAATCGATGAAGAAGGAATACTACGAGTCAACTCCAGACTTTGTGTTCCTAACGACCCTAATTTAAAGTATAAAATCATGATGGAGGCGCACAACACACCGTTTGCAATCCATCCTGGGAGTACCAAAATGTATCGTGATCTTCGACATACATTTTGGTGGAGTAATATGAAGAGAGAGATAACAGGGTTTATCTCAAGGTGTCTAATTTGTCAACGAGTCAAGGCGGAGCATCAATTGCCAAAAGGTCCATTGCAACCACTTGAAATTCTAGAATGGAAATGGGAGCACATTACTATGGATTTCGTTACTGGTCTTCCCAAAGTTTTTCAAGGAATAAATGCAATTTGGGTCATTGTTGATAGATTGACCAAGTCTGCTCATTTCTTATCGATACGAGAAACTTATACACTTGAACATCTTGCTCATATGTACATAAACAAGATTGTAATATTGCATGGTAAGCTAGTATCCACAGTTTCTGATCGAGACCCAAGATTCACTTCAAGATTTTGGGTTAGTTTGCAAAAAGCTATGGGTACGGATTTACAATTTAGTTCGGCATATCATCCTCTAACGGACGGGCAGTCGGAGAGGACTATTCAAACTCTGGAGGATCTATTAAGACTCTGTGTGTGACAACCCCAAAATAGGTATACATCACCCATCTTGAGTCGCCAAATACATGGTACAAAATTCAAATACAACTTAATTATACAACAGTCATGTAAAAAACGACAAAACATAATCTAAGAGTTTTTAATAAGAATATTATCATCTAGACAATATCCACACTTAATGGAGTCCTCATTACATTTATTGTCACACTATTTTATAGAATAGTTAGAACTACTAAAACAACCATCTGGACCATCAATTCGTTCCCCGACTCGTCCCAGCTATATTCTCATTTTCTGAAGAGAACATTGAAAGAAAGGGCGAGCTCAACTAGCCTAGTAAGAAATATTATGACTAAGATAATGCAGAATTAATTATCCTTAGCCTTCAACAGTATAACAACTGATAGAATATAATAGAAAACAAGTTTTAGATCAACAACTGCAGCGGAATAAATAATCCATTAAAAGAATCAAGTAGAGCATAAAATCTACTATCTTCTATGATTCAAAAAGTTTTTCATCAACTTTATCACTGAGACTTAGCTTAATAAATAAAATCGAATCATCCCTGCATCACGGCCAAGGATATTCATGTAATCATCAACGGTCATGATTATACCAAAAAATCCATGGTCATAATCATACCAACAATTGTCCATTAATGAACTACAAGCCAATGAGTACTTTCACCACATCATTCGTCACATTACGGTCATGATTATACCGAATAATCCCTGGTCATAATCATACCAAGTCCATCTATGCACGTAAGCCAAAGATGACTTTCATCACAATATAAACATGAGGATGATGACAATGACATAATAATTCAATAAAACAAGTTTAAGATAAATTTTAAGGATTTATAATTTAATTTATCCAGAAATCAATAAACGTTCAAATTGTCAATATGATACTGCTTTGTGGAGTAAAATTCAAGAATGCTCAGAAGAATATTTCCATGAAAAGATACTTGATGAAGCGCAAATATCCAGGATATTCTACTAATTTCATGGAGTATAGAAGCCTAAACTTTAACCAACTGAGTATAATAGAATATATGAAACTGCAAATAGATTTTTGCCCGCCGTACGGTAATCCACGTAGACAGATCATTTCCATAATTTAATAAGGAATGAATATGAAGGATCATTCACCATGCATGCAGTAGTCCACATAGACAGGTTATTCCAACAGAATAATAAAGAATGGAATAACAGAAGAATTCACCATGCATGCGGTAGCCCGTGTAGATAGGTTTTGCCAACTGAATAATAAAGAATGGAATAACAAAAGAATTCACCAGGCATACGATAGACCGCACAAATAGGTTATTCGACAGAATAATAAAGAATGGAATAACAGAAGAATTCACCAGGCATGCGATAGACCGCACATACAGGTTATTCCAACAGAATAATAAAGAATGGAATAACAACCCTTATGAGTATTGAGAAAAAATAACTCTCATCATGAATACGAAATAAATAATACCCCTTACTTTAGAAGAAGTTGGATACCGGAATAGTGAGGTAGTTGACTTCTCTTCTTCTTTCTTTCTATAATTTCTCTCTATAATAATTGCTCTTGTGAGACTTAGTGAATTGGTGAGAATGAAAGAAGAATGAGCTTCTATTTATAGAAAAATATAGCTTCGTTATTTGCACGTTTTGGAACTCAAAATATTACAGTATAATACCTTCCTCTTTTTTTTCATTTTTAATTTAGTCCTGCAAGTATTATCAAACTTGCACCACCTCTCCTAAAAGTAAATAATGTGAATTAATAGTTCATTCATGTGACTTAATAGTATAATCATGTGGAAAAATTAATTACAGTATATTTCCTTCATCTATACCTCTATTTTTAATTTAGTCATGCAAGTATTATCAATCTTGCACCAATTTCCCTAATAGTAAATCATGTGAATCAATAGTACACACATGTGAACACATAGTTATAAACATGTGAATTAATAGCAATTAATTGCTCATTTATCCGATTAATTACCCGATTGATCAATAGAACCTCCAAACATCCATTATTATCGAAATATATGTCGATTTCTATTAACACTAATAATTCCCACATAATGGAACTATCAATTTCATCTTTAATTAACACGAACTTATTCATCCCAGAAAAGAGAGGGCTTTTCGATAAGGATTTCTCCTTATTGACGCGCAATTAGGTGACCAAGCCTCTCATTGACAGAACTTCTAGATATTGTCAATATTGCAAATAATAATATGAATAACTTTGTCGTCAAAATTATTAATTTAATAATATAAAATATTATTCAAATGATACTGTGACAATAATTGAATCAATAATATGAGAGATATGATACAACAATTACTGTAGCAATAATTGAGTATAACTAAGTGACTTCTCACGTAAGAATCAATAATCAATACCGTGTGCTACTATGCAACCACGTGTATTACTGTACTTTTACTACCGGATAGTTCAACAGTTTTAATGGTAACACTTTCGTCGTTATTTTTATAAAAAGATAATTCTATCGTTTTCTAACTACGACAATACTTCCGTTGTGGGGTCCACCAATGATTGTGCCGTCGTACGAATAATCCCTGTTAAAATGAATATTTCCCGACTAATCGAATATTATATAACCACTTGCTTACTTTGTAAAATTTGTAAATATTACCCACAACTATAACATTATATCAAATCCACACCATAATATTCAAAAATATATATCGAGAAAATTATTCTTTATTCATAAAAGTTGGGTATCTTACACTGTGTCCTTGACTTCAAAGGAAGTTGGGACAAGTTCTTACCATTGGTGGAGTTTTCCTACAACAATAGTTATCAAGCAAGTATTTGCATGGCTCTATTTGAGGTGTTGTATGGAAGAAAGTGTCGTTCTCCAGTATGCTGGGATGAGGTGGGTGAAGCAACGTTGTTGGGACCAGAGTTAGTACGTATGACTACAAAAAAGATTCAAACGATTCAACAACGTATAAAAACCTCACAAGATCGACAAAAGAGTTATGTTGATCTTCATCGAAAGGACGTGGAATTCAATATTGGAGATCATGTGTTGTTACGTGTTGCTCCATAGAAAGGAGTTACAAGATTTGGAAAGAGAAGAAAGCTCAATCCTCGATTTATTGGCCCATTTATAAACCTCGATCGAGTAGGAACCGTGGTCTATAGACTCGCCTTACCGCCAAGTATGTCTCGTGTTTATAACGTTTTTCAAATATCTATGTTACGTAAATATGTGAAAGACCTTAACCACATTATTGAGTTAAGAACCAGACGAAATAGCGGAAGATTTAACGTATGAAGAGGTACCTGTTAAAATCTTGGATAAGAAGGAGCATATTTTGCGCTCCAAGGTTATACCTCAAGTCAAAGTTTTGTGGAGAAACCACGATGTTGAGGAAATGACTTGGGAGTTAGAATCTGAAATGAAATCAATGTATCCTCACCACTTCGTCATACCAGGAATGTACCCTAATTTCGAGGGCAAAATTTCATAAGAAGGGGAGGTTGTAAGACCCCAACTTTTATGAATAAAGATGAATTTTTCTATAAATATCATTTTTGAATATTAAGATGTGAATTTGAAAAAATGTTATAGTTGTGGGTAATATTTATAAATTTTGCAAAGTAAGCAAGTGGTTATAAAATATTCGATTGGTTGGGGAATATTTATTTTAACAGGAAATATTTGTACGACGACACAATTATTGGTGGACCCCACAACGAAAGTATTGTCGGAATTAGAAAACGACGGGAATATCTTTTTATGAAAATAATGGCGGAAGTTTACCGTTAAACTACTGAAATAACCGGTGTTAAAAGTACAGTAATACGCGTGGTTGCATAGTAGCACACGGTATTGAATATTGATGCTTACGTGAGAAGTCACTTAGTTTTGTTCAATTATTGCTACAGTAATTGCTGCATAGTATCTCACATTATTTGATTCAATTATTGTTGATATTTTATATATTAGTAAATCAATAATTAACACGACCAAGTTAGTAATATTATTATTTGTAATATTGACGATGTCTAGAAGTTCTGTTAATGAGAGGTTTGGTCACCTAATTGTGCGCCAATAGGAAGAAATCCTTATTGAAAAGCCATCTCTTTCTTGGGAACGACCTGGTTGTTAAATATTGTGAATTATAATAATGATAATAAATTATGTTAAAAATATTGAGGGATTTTTATGAAGTATTTGAGGCAATTTTGCTTATTTTATGGACCTCTATTTACCCATTTTTCAAAATAATCGGTAGAAAATTATTCGGTATATATATATATATAATAATAGGTGGGGCCACTGTTGGGCCCACCCATTTTTCAAAATAATCGGTAAAAAATTATTCGGTATATATATAATAATAATAATAATAATAATAATAATAATAATAATAATAATAGGTGGGGCCACTGTGGGGCCCACCTATTTGAGTGTAGAAAACAGTATAATTTTTTCTCAAGAATATCCTCGCTATACCAGTTGGAATACTCTACTTTTTGAGGGAAGGAGTATTATTTATTTCATATTCTGAAGAGATATTATTTTTCATATTCGTATGGATATTATTTTAGTTCAATATTCATAAGAAATATCATTTTCGTTTAATATTCGTAATAAATATTATTTTCGTTTAATATTCGTAACAAATATTATTTTAGTTTAATATTCGTAAGGGATGTTATTTTTGTTCAATATTCGCTTGTTATAATATTTTCTTCCATACTTTGTAGTATGTAAGTAATATTATTTCGTTTCAGATTTTGAATTCTATACTCATTTTTGTTAAAGTTTTGGCTTCTAAACTCCATGAAATTAGTAGAATATCCTTGATATTTGTGCTTCATCCAGTATTTTTTCATGGAAATATTATTCTGAGCATTCTTGATAAGTTTTAAGTTTTTCATGCCGGAGTATTATTCACGGGGTTACTATTCCCAAAGTACTATTCATGGGGTAATATTCACTCAAGTACTATTCACCCGGGGTACTATTCATGATAAAAATTGATTCGTTTTCGGTCCAAATTATTTTTGGTACAATATTATTCTTGAATTTTACTCCACAAAGCAGTATCCTGTTGACAATTTGGATGTTATTGATTTTTGGATAAAATAAATTATAAATCTTTAAAAATTTATCCTTGAACTTGTTTTATTGAATTCTTAAATCATTATCATCATCCTCATGTTTATATTATGTTGAAAGTCATCTGTGGCCTGTAGTGCATAGATGAACTTGGTATGATTATGACCAGGAATTATTCGATATAATCATGACCGTAATGTTTCAAATGGTGTGGTAAAAGTCCTTATTGGCCCGTAGTGAATTGATGGACAGTTGTTGGCATGATCATGACCATTGATGAATACACGAATATCCTTGGCCCGTAGTGCATGGATAATTTGTGGTCGTGATACTAAAGAATATCATTGGCCGTAGTGCAGGGGTGATTCGATGATGTAGATTATTTATTAAGCAGAGTCTCACCAATACAAGTGATGAAAAACCTTTTAAATCATAGAAGATAGTAGATTTTATGCTTTACTTGACTCTTCTAATGTATTGCTTGTTCCGCTGCAGTTAAACTTGATGTTTGTTATATTTTATCAGTTTAACACTGTTGAAGGCTAATGATAAATTATTATGCATTATCTTAGTCATAATATTTCTTACTGGGCAAGTTGAGCTCACCCTTTTGCTTTCATTGTTCTCTTCAGGAAATGAGAACATAGCCGATTCTAGTCGGCAAACGGAGTGACGGTCCAGATGATAACATTTGTAGTCCTCACCATTCTATGAAATAGTGTGGTAATAAATGTATTGAGGACTCCATTTGAGTTGAATACTGTCTAGAAGACAATATTCGTATTAAAACTCTCAGTTTATGTTTTGTCGTATTTTACACGACAGTTGTATTATTAAGTTGTATTTGAATTTTGTACCATGTATTTGGCGACTCAAGATGTATACCTATTTTGGGGGCGTCACAGTACCTTTATTTAATTTTTAATTTTATTTCCTTTAGCTTGCTACCTCAAAATATCATTAACAACCAACCAACACTTTTTACTAAAAAAATGTAAAAAGTTTATTAATTAGGATGATGACAAAATTTACGACATTGGTCAATTTAATTCCAATTATGTTTGTAAAAGTCAACAATTTAGATAAATATTTATGATCTTTCCAATACAGTATCTTAATTTAAAATATTTTTACATTCAAAATTGATATAAATTTATTAATTTTAAATAATATCACTACTAGAAAATCAGCCTATAGCGACGGTCGCCGACCGTCGCTATAGGTCAAAAGACCGTCGCTAAAAGTCTATAGCGACGGTCGCCGACCGTCACCATAGAACCCGTCGGTAAAGCCTATAGCGACGGTCTTTTGGCCTATAGCGACGGTCGCCGACCCTAGCTATAGCGACACTTGGTGACCGTCGCTATAGGCTTGTGCTTTATAGAACACTATAGCTACGGTCGATGACCGTCGCTATAGCCTTTTTATATTTAAAAAAAATAATTAATAATACAAATTAATTCAACAAACACAAATACAATATAAAATAAAATATAAAAAATATTATATACATCATATAAAATCATTCACATTACAACATTACAATATAATAATTGAATGAACTACCAACCACCCAATGTTTTCAAGACTAAACTAATATTAGTACAGTATGGATTATCACCTAAGGAAAAGAAAAGAAAAGTAACAAACATATTGGGGTACTATTAGTTCAACACATATACTCTGTCAACCGAAGGAAGTAGACATTAATTTCGCTTTCGTTTTTTTATGTGTATAATTAACACCTGACCACATGCATGGGCTGCAGTTATTAGGCTTCCAATCCGACAAAACACCATATGAATCCAATTCCACAGCAGCACGAAACTCCAATAACGCCAATCCTGCATTTCCATTTCAAACCATATCAATAAAGATCAGCAAACAAATTCACATTTGGGAAATTAGTATTATTGTTCACCAAAGATTACCTTCAGAATTCAGCGAGCAATGCCCTCGAATTCCCAATACAAGACTCAAAAGTGCAAAACACAAAAGTAACATTACATTAATTTCAAAACCCTGAAATCAGAACATTCATTATCCTATCAATTCACAATACATGAACACCAGTCACCAGATTAGCAATTCACAATACAAACATGTATTATTCAATATGTGAAACTGTTCTGGGACTTGGCAAATGAGGGAAAGGCTTTATATAGGAATCACCATTTTTGGAGCACAAATCAGTAAATGTTAAGAGGATAAATGTCACAAATCTGTATCACAAAAATTCAACCCTATGGGAAATCATCCTCAATCATTGGTACCTATCAGACATCACTATCGATGTTCAGTCATACTCATATTCAGTAATGTTCCCAAAAAGTCAACCCTTTGGGAAATTATACTCATGTTCAGTCATGCATGGTCCATAAAAGAAAGTGATGGATTACCTGAGAATACAAGATGGTTCCAAGGATTGCGATGACAGCTCCTAGAGCGTTTACAGGCTAGAGCATTTATAGGCTGAACCGGTGTTCGGAATATGATGATAAAGGATACTATAACAGATATACGTTTCATGGTCTTTCCAATGCTAAATGTCAAGGGAGAGATCTCATCCAGGGACATGTATGAAACCTGATTGTAGAGGTGATAAAATACACTCTGGGTCACCACCCACCTGTTGAACAAAGTTATCAGCCACACAAAGCATTCCTACAACAAATGGAAAACTAAAGAAAAGGACATTAATTCTTTACAAACAAATAGACAAAACTCACTTGTGAAATCACTCAAAATTCAAAACATAAGCAGTAAACAGTTTCCGCTCCTAAGATGACACTAGTGGAGAACTACTTCTTAAGCAAACAGAATTGGAAGGATCAGTGCATGAGTTGGATTAACCAAGACGTTCAATGCATACATAGAAAAATTGTAGGAACTATACCATCATGCTTTAGCGTACTTTTTCAAAATAAAAGTTTTAAGAATTTTCAGGTTTGACAGCCATCCATTAGTTCGCTTTTACAATATTTCTTGCAGCCTAAACATAAAAATTGAGGCTTTCAACTATGAATTTTTTTTTGGCATGGAACACAACAAATATAAACCTCATGTTCACAAAACTTAATGTTAGTCGTGTTACAACGTATTTATTTCTGTAGGTAAGAATGATACTTAAAGATTAAATAGAAAAATTAATTTGATCACATGAACAAATATATATAATAATAATAATAAAATGTTGGTTGCATGTAATTGATCATCTGACTAGGTGCAGTAAAATGGCAGGATTTAAGAATCAAGACATCTCCAGAAATGCCATGTTCACTCAAAGGACTATATGTAGTTACTTTCAAAATGACCTTGCAAGTTTGCAACTGTCGGTACACAGTATTTATTTTAACAGCATGCGTAAAATTAGAAACAGAATAAAATAGAATAAAAGAAAATCTATGGATAATTTTACCATTAACCACAACATATCAGATAAAACTAGTCGATTGAGATGTCTTCAATTTGAATAATTATTACATTCCAAATTACTGTACGCATATAAAGCACTGCCATGACATCAATACCAAAAAAAAAGAAGAAAAAAATACAAAGTAGACTGCAAAAACTAGAGTTGGTAAAGGTAGCTCTTTACCAGATGAAATTGGGTCCAATTTGAGAGGTGACAGTTTTCCATCCAAGTGCCCACGTCTGTGGGCCTTCCACAGCAATTGCAAATGGTGTGAGAATTAAGAGAGATAACATGGATAAAAATGCATAGTAGTTCATTCCACTAACAGACTTCCCCTTTATTCCCCTCTTGGAAAATATGTTCCTAAACACAAACGCCAAGTTTGATATCATTGCCCCCATAAAACCTGAAGTTGACAGCAAAACAACACATTAGAAGCATCAGCCCCTGAAAACGAGATACAAAAAAATTACACTCAAGCCCCCACTTTCTTTTAATATCAGAATATCACAAAGTGCCAGGACCCTAGTCACCCAGCTTAACAAGAAACTTGTGACTGCTTTATATAAAAGTAATAAACAAGTTGGTGACTTCATTTATGTTTCATAACAAATATAAAAGAGATTAAAATTAGTGAAATGTTAAACATTTACAACTTCGACCATTTACTACCCAAAAAAAGAGAGTAATAAAACAAATATGAATTACTAAATCAATAGAAGTATACTAATTTAGGCTTCTATCAAAATGAAATAACCATATACAGCTTCATAAATCAATAAGCTCAATATGCTAGAAATTTTCATTTTGGCTAAAATTCCTAAATATGGCAACTCCAAAGACTTAAGATCTTAAATTTCCTGCCTATTCCCAGCAATCACACAGATCATAATTCAAGAAGAACCTCACCCAAGATGAACCTCGATACCAAAACACTAAAAGCAGGTTCACCACTCTTGATAATATGAGTAAATGAAACGGCAACCTTCGACATACTCACAATAGCTGATACATGTCCAATGGTATGAGCCACAGCAACCTGAAACACAATAGGGTCATAGAAAACCAAGAATTACCAAAGATAGATCATCAAACCCAAAGATTTAGCAAACACAGAAATTCAAAACCCAAATAAACAACATAGTGCTGACCTTTGGGATATTAGGTTTTCCAGATTGGTCTCGGGGGCGGAGGCAGGGTTGACGGGGAGATGGGCATCGGCGACGATGAGCAAGTTAGGGAAATCATCGAAAGTGTGGGTTCCGAGGATCATCTTATGAATGGAGAATGATCCGTCAGCACATATGGTCGGAGGCGAGGGGAGCCAGTGGACGGTGAGAGATGGCCATTCCAGTGCGTGGGAGATTATGAGATCGTACAGAAATGGGGTGTTTTTTTCCATACATTGAACTCCTCCTCTACCTGATAATCTCCCCTCTGTTCTTCCATAAAGATGTACACACAAATCAAACTAATTAAACCCAAAAATAATGATGGATCAATGAAATTAAAAGTGGTTACCTTAGGGGTAACAGAAATTAAGCTTGAACTCAAAACCTAGAAGAATCCGCCATTTCCAAATAGAGATCGATGATGGTATACCCTTGTTCGCTCCGTTCCGTTCGTCTATACCGAGGGAGAAAGAGTGAAGATAGTGAAATGATTTGGGGGAAGCTGGGAGGGTTTTATCTTTAAAAAACCTGTATACCGACGGTTCCGTGCCGACCGTCGCTATAGCTCGTCGCTGTATGTCAAATTTCTAGTAGTGTATATTGTAAAAATTTTAAATTACAAGAATAATATTATTAATTACAATATTCAAAAACTAAGTGCAAGAATATATATATATATATATATATATAGGGATCGATCAATAATTAATATTATGTTTATAATAGATCTCAGTCGTTTATTCGCGGATCGAATGGTGTAATTGAATCTCAATCTGCACTTAATGAAGGAGCTCACAATTTAGTTCTGCGAACGGAGCCCCACTATGTTAATGTACAAAAATACTTTCTTTTTAAAAGTAATTCTCGTCCGTATAATTAAATTGCAGATTGGATAAATTTTTATTTTTACGTCAAATTGACAAGAATTATTCTTTCTCTATTTCCAACAAAGTGGTTGAAAAAAGGAGATATTTATAAGAAAATCTCATACTTGTGGGATACTAATTAATCTTCGCATAACATCACATGTATGCCTATGATTGTGATAAATTTAGAATTTCATTTTTAAACTATATAAAACTATCTATTTTTATCTCCTTCGCCCCCTCTCTATCTCTCACTCCCACTTTCTTTTTCGTTCATCTAATACTTTGCAACTATTATTAAATTCATACAAAAGTTCAGTAAATTAAGCGAAATGAGTAGTTCAATGTGTAAACTAATAGAGATTTGTCGACCACTTTGTTGGAAATAGAGAAAAAATGATTCTGACCAATTTGAGGTAAAAAAAAATAAAATCTCTCAAACAATAGTTTAATTGTGCGAACGAGAATTTCTTTTAAAAAGAGAAGTATTACTTTGTTGGAAACAGAGAAAGAAAAATTTCAACCAATTTGGTGAAAAAAAATCTCCAATCCCTAGTTTAATTGTACGGACGAGAATGACTTTTAAAAATAAGGTATTTTGTAATTGACATAGTGGGCCTCTGTCCGCAAAACTAAATTGCGAGCTCCCCATATTAAAGTGCGAATTAAGGTTCCATTACACCATTCGATTTGTGAATGAACAACTTAGATCTATTTTTAAAGATAATCTTATATATATATATATATATATTCCAACAAAGTGGTCAACAAATCTCTATTATTAGTCTACGCATTGAACTACCCATTTTACTTACTTTACTGAACTTTTATATGGATTCAATAATACTTACAAAATATTAGATGAATGAGAAAGGAAGTGGGAGTAAGAAAGAGAGAGAAATGACGAATAATATAAAGAGAATTAATTTTATATAGTTTAACAATGAAGTACAAAATTTATAACAGTCATAGCATACATGTGATGTTATGAACAAATTAATTAGTATTCAAAGAGCATGAAACTTTCTTATAAGTATTCCCTTTTTTCGATCACTTTGTTGGAAATAGAAAAAGAATGATTTTGGCCAATTTGACGTAAAATAAAATCTCTCCAATCTGCAGTTTAATTATGTAGACGAGTATTAATTTTAAAATTAGAATATTTTTGTACATTGACATAATAGGCCTCCGTCCCCAAAACTAAATTGTGGGCTCACCCATATTAAAGTGTAGATTGGGATTCCATTACATCATTCGATCTGCGAATGAATGACTTGTTGGGTATGGGTCCAAGTTGAAATTAAATTAAGGAGAGCCTACTAATATTAATTAATTAGTAAAATTTTTATTAGAATCCAAGTTGAAAAGTGATTTACTTATTAGATTAGTTGGTAACCAAGATAAGGAGATGTGATCACTAATTTGATTAGGAGAATAAATTGTTTCTAATCCATAAATAAGGTTACGATGGAGTCTTATTTTACAATGAGAGAAATTTGGTTGCAAGAAGATGCCAAAAGAATAAATTGAGAGGATTACAGTTTGATGCTTGAAGGTATCCGCCGTCATCTCCGTTTAATTGAAAGCTTGAAAACTTTATTACTTTGTGTGTTTTTGGGTGGTGAAGTTAATTAAGTTTCTCAACTTAATTAAAGGTAAATTTGTATTCTCTTAGTTTATTGTGTAACTTCAAGTTTTATACCATTAAACTTAGGAGGATTATTGTAAGCTCATTATTTTGATATAGTGGAGATTCGGAGTTTGGCTCGTGGTTTTCCCTTTAAGGGTTTTCCACATTAAACATTGTGTCTTGCTTGTGGATGTTTATTTGTTATTTTCATTCTCATTATTGGGTTTGTTGATTTCCTATTTAATTGCACAAAGTGTGAAAAGTAATTCATAAGAATTTTATGTGTATTTTTCCCAACACTACTACGATCTATTGTAAGGATAATGTTAAGTTTATAATGTTGGCTATGGATCGATTATATATATATATATATATATATATATATATATATATATATATATATATATATATATATATATATATATACTAGTAATTGTTCATTCCTGAAGGCACGACGTAACTAAAAAGTAGATTAAAATTTGAAAAATACTACAGTACCTAAAGACTTTTTGTAACCTAAAATAACTTACAATCACGCATAACAATTATCTTAATTCACCACACCACCACAATAATTAATTTTCCTTTAAAAATAGATATCTAAAAAAATTTAAACATGTCTACAAAACTTGTGACGCCATGCACTACAGGCCAAGGATATTCGTTATTATCACCAATGATCATAATCATGCCAACAACTGTCCATCAATGCATTATGGGCCAATGATGAATTTTACCACATCATTTATAATATTACATGTCATGATTATACCGATACATAATTCCTGGTCATAATCATACCATTCAACAGTCAATCTATGCACTACGGGCCAAAGATGACTTTCATCACAATATAAGCATGAGGATGATGACAATGATATAAGAATTCAATCAAACGAGATCAAAGATAAATATTAAACATTTATAATTCAATTTATTCAGAGTTTAAGAATGTCCAAATTGTAAACATGATAACTGCTTTGTGGAGTAAAGTTTAAGAATAATATTCATGCAGAAATAATATGGACATAAAAGAAATTAATTTTTGTTATGAATAATATTCGGGTGAATAGTACCTGAGCAAATAGTACACTGTAAATAGTACTTCATGAATAGTACCCCAGCATGAAAAGATTAAAATTTAACAAGAATGTTTAAAAAAATATTCTTGTGAAACGATACTAGATGAAGCGCAAATTTCAAGGAGTATGGAAGCAATACTTACCACAGTAAGTTTAAATTTAGGAATATGAAATGAAAATAATATCCCTTATATAATATGTAGTATGAAAGAAAATAATATTTCTTACGAGTATTGCAATAAAATAATATCATTTACCATAGTAGAAACTGGATTTGACTGGAATATCAGATATTATTCTGAGAAAATCTTGCACAAAAAAGTACACTCAAAGTATCTTTATACTCAAGAAAAATACTTACAATACTATAGAATAAAAATTTTTGATATTGAAGGTGTGTTTTAGGAAGGAGGGGTTACCCCCTATTTATAGTGAATCCTCGGAGGAAAAATCAAATAAACATGCAAGCCTAACTTTGCCAACTTTTATGCCTAACTCCTCATTTTTCCTTCTTTGTCTGCACATGCTTATGGGTGAGGCCCACATAATATGGAAAATGAATGCTTTACAACGAATTCTCCGCCCACCAATTTAGAAAAAAAAAAACAAAGGCATACTGCTTTTGAATATTGCATTCGAATACAATTTGCTCACTCCTTCTTTTTAATCACATGTATATATATATAATATTATAATAATATATTTGGATGAATATTTTATCGGAGAAGATAATTGCCAAACTTTCAAAAAATTCCTTCATTTATATCAAAAATGAACCAATATCCACCACATAATAAATATTCACAATTTATATTATAAGCTCACAATATTAACAACCAGATCATTCTTAGGAAAGAGAGAGCTTTCTGATTAGGATTTATCCTTATTGGCGCGCAATTAGATAAACTAACTCTTTTCCTCAATAGAATTTTCTAGACACTGCCGATAATGCTAACTAATAATATGAATAATTGTATCGTGTCAATTATTGATTTAATAATATAAAATACTGTGCATATGATACTGTGACAATAATTGAATCAATAATATGAGATATTGTGCAACAATTACTGTGGCAATTATTGAATACATAAGAATCAATAATCAGAAATACTATGCAATACACGGGCTACTATGCAACCACGCATATTACTGTACTTTTATCACCGGGTATTTTAACAGTTAACGGTAAATGTTTTGCCGTTATTTTTATAAAAAGTTATTTTTGTCGTTTTCTAACTCCGACACTAATTCTGTTGTGGGGTCCACCAATGATTGTGTTGTCGTACGAATATTCCCTGATAAAACGAATATTTCCCGACCAAACGAATATTTTATGGCAACTTGCTTACTTTCCAAAATTTGTAAATATTACCCACAACTATAACATTATATCAAATTCACACCGTATTACTCAAAATGGTATTTAGATAAAATTAATCTTTATTCATAAAAGTTGGGGTCTTACAACCTCCCCTTCTTACAAAATTTCTTCCTCAAAATTGGTGTACGTACCTGGTATGTCGAAGAGGTGAAAATACCTTCTTTTCATATCAGATTTTAGCTCCCAGGTCATTTCCTCAATATCGTGGTTTCTCCATAAAACTTTAACTTGAGGTATAACCTTTGAGCGTATAATATGTTCCTTCTTATCCAAGATTTTAACAGGTACCTCTTCATACGTTAAATCTTATGCTATCTCGTCTGGTTCTAACTCAATAATGTGGTTCGGATCTTTCACATATTTACGTAGCATGGATATGTTGAAAATGTTATGAACACGAGATATACTTGGCGGTAAAGCGAGTTTATAGGTCACAGTTCCCACTCGATCGAGGATTTTAAATGGACCAATGAATCGAGGGTTGAGCTTTCCTCTCTTTCCAAATCTCATAACCCCTTTCCATGGAGCAACACATAATAATACATGTGTTGGGTTTCGGCACATAAAATGCAGCAGAAATTAAACAGTTTAAAGTGCAATTTCGAAACCCTAAAACAGGATCCATGTGAAAAACAATTAATTTAGTGGTTAGAAAATATACCGATTCAGAAAGCTAGAAATTGATGAGGTCAAATCTCCAACGCAATCCAACGGAACAACGTCTCTATGGTATCCACACTAATTCTTGCGAATCTATGCACGATTCTGCAGTTGAAGGGAGCTGCGATACTAGCCACCAAAGGTACAAGTTTTCAAACTTTTCTCTAGTCTCTCTATAAGAGAGCTAGGGTTTGTGAGGTTATGATCGTTAACCCTAAAATAGCTGCTACATATCATATAGATAGCGATTAAAAAGGATTAATCCAAAACCCTTTTAAAATTCGAAATTATTTATATACATATCTTAATTAAGTCTTACTTAATTAATATACCTATATATAAATTATCCTATTAATTTTATTTCGTAATTTAAATATTATCAATCATATTGACATATTTAAATCTTTATAATTTAAATTAATTCCCTTTTAATTACGTTCTATGTGTGTGACCCTATATGTTATTATTACGTTGACAATAATTTTAAAATCATATTATAAAATCATAAACAGTGAGTGGCATCTAGTAATGCATCACTGCTACCCAAGTAATAATAAGATCGATGATTTGATGCAACCTTTTCATGACCAATGTTTCAATGCAATTTAATCCTTTTAACCTTGACATCCTAGATTAAACTCGAGTAATAGAATATGTCATACTCTTCATAATTTAATCTGAGTTTTCTTGATCAATGAGTAGACTATATGAAAAAAATCATTATTTTAGCATGACCATGCATTTCACAGTCCTACCCAATTAAGAGGCCTATGGATATCACCCCTAATATATAGGAGGGTTAAATTCCATCTAGATCACTCATATTTCTCACACGATTCATGATGTACCCAATAATCACCTTTATAGTCCACCCTATTAAAGGTGACCTTTGATGATATCAAAGTACATAAATTCTCGTGTAGTAATATAGTGATTTCAGGTCGAAGAACCATTACATCGTTGTCACTATGAGAATCGCTAATGACACTTCGATGCTCCACATAGAACTCTCATGGTGGGTCTGTCCAGTACATCATTCTCTAACACATACCTATGCATTGACTTAATATCTCATATATTTATGACCAATGAGATTTGGTCATCAGTCAATCCACATACTAGTCTCAATGCATCATTGTTGTCCTATCAATAATGATACTTGACTAGGGACATTTAAGAGCAATGATACTAATTGTAATTATATAATCTCATGTTCAAGTCACATACTTGAAACTATATAAATTGTATCACTATTCTAAAGAATTTTATTATGTTAACATTTATATAATAAAACCATAATAAAATTATTTATTTATTCAATCAAATATAATATCAAAATGTTAAGCAATTATATCAAATAATTGGCCTCTAGGGCATAAACTCTAACAACATGATCTCCAACATTGAATTCCATGTCCCTTCGATGAAGATCAACATAATTCTTTTGTCGATCTTGTGAGTATCGTATATGTTACCAGATCATTTGAATCTTTTCCGTAGTCATGCGTACCATTTCTGGTCCTAACAATGTTGCTTCACTCATCTCGTCCCAGCATACTGGAGAACAACACTTTCGTTCATACAACACCTCGAATGGAGCAATACCTATACTTGCTTGATAACTGTTGTTGTAGGAGAATTCCACCAATGGCAAGTACTTGTCCCAACTTCCTTTAAAGTCTAGGACACAGAGTCTTAATAGATCTTCAAGAGTTTGAATAGTCCTATCCGACTGCCCGTTCGTCTAAGGAATGATATACCGAACTGAATCATAAATTCGTGCCTATAGCTTTCTGCAAACTAACCCAAAATCGTGAAGTGAATCTTGGGTCTCGATCAGAAACTATGGATGCTAGTATACCATGCAGTCTTACAATCTCATTTATGTATATACGAGCAAGACATTCAAGTGAATAAGCTTCTCGCATAGGTGAGAAATGAGCAGACTTGGTTAATCTATAAACAATGACCAAAATTGCATCCATGCCTTAAGAAACCTTGGGAAGAACAGTAACGAAATCCATGGTGATGCGCTCCCACTTCCATTCTGGAATTTCAAGTGGTTACAATGGACCTTTTGGCACTTGATGTTCCGCCATGACACGCTGACAAGTTAGACACCTTGAGATAAACTCTGCTATATATCTCTCTCTTCATATTGCTCCACCAAAATGTATGTCAAAGATCACGATACATTTTGATACTCCGAGGATATGGATTGCAAATGGTGTGTTGTGCGCCTCTATCATGATTTTATAATTCAATTCAGAGTCGTTAGGAACACAAAGTTTGGAGTTGACTCGAAGTATTCCTTCTTCATCGATTCTTGCTTCTGGAATAACACCTTCTTACACTTTCTTCTTCATACGCATCAGCTCCATGTCTATAACTTGAGCAGCTTTAACTTTATAGATTAAATTTGGTTCTACTCGTATATTTAACATCATTAGGTGGGTCCCTGGAGTCTTTAACTCTATCTCCATCCTTCGTAAGTCATATAAAATGGGCATTTCCGTTGACAATATCACACTCGTACCCGCATATGATCTTCTACTCAACGCGTTAGCTACCATGTTCGCTTTTCCAGGATGGTATTGAATGGTATAATCGTAATCTTTCGACAGCTCGAGCCAACGTCGTTGCCGTATGTTGAGCTCCTTTTGGGTGAAGAAATATTTGAGGCTTTTATGATCTGTATAGATCTCCATTTTCTTCCACACAGATAATGCCTCCAGATTTTAACTGCAAAAACGACTGATGCCAAATCTAGATCTTGAGTAGGATAATTTCTCTCATATTCTTTGAGTTGTCGTGAGGCATAGGCTATGACTTTCCCATGTTGCATGAGAACATGTCCTAAAACTTTGCCTGAAGCATCGCTGTATATGACAAATCCCTCCGAACCAGATGGTATTATAAGAACAGGTGCTGAAATGAGTTTCATCTTGAATTCTTGAAAACTCTTCTCACATTCTTTGCTCCAACCAAATTTTGTATATTTTCGAGTCAGCTGATTTAATGGAGTAGCGATTTGAGAAAATCTTTCCACGAATCTCCGATAATAACCAGCTAATCCCAGAAAGCTACATACTTCGATTACTTACTTAGGTTGTTCCCAGCTTTGTATTGCTTCAATCTTCACTGGGTCAACAGATATTCTGCGATTTGATATCGCGTGCCCAAGGAATGCTACTTCTTCAAGTCAGAACTCACATTTCTTTAACTTGGCATATAACTTGTTTTCACGAAGCTTTTGGAGTATCAGCCTCAAGTGTTGCTTAGGATCTTCACAACTTTTGGAGTACATGAGGATGTAATCAATAAAGATGACCACAAAATGATCCAAATATTCCTTGAATACTCGGTTCATCATATCCATGAAGGCAGCATGAGCATTAGTCAATCCAAAAGACATGACTAGAAATTCGTAATGCATGTACCGAGTTTTGAAAACAGTCTTTGGAATGCCATCAGTTTTAATCTTTAACTGATGATATCTGGAACAAAGATCGATCTTTAAAAAGAATTTGGCAGCTTGCAACTGGTCAAACAGGTCATCAATACGAGGAAATGAGTACCTATTTTTGATGGTGACATGATTCAACTCCCGATAGTCAATGCAAAGTCGCATACTCCCATCTTTCTTCTTAACGAATAGAACATGAGCACCCCAAGGAGACGTACGAGGACGAATGAAACCGATGTCTAACAACTCCTGCAGTTGGGTTTTTAACTCTTGAAGTTTAATAAGAACTATATGATATGGGGCTTTGGAAATGGGTTTTGTACTGAGTTCAAGATCAATACAAAACTTGATTTCACACTCTGGGTTAGGCCATGAAGTTCTTCAGGGACTACGTTAGGATATTTATTAACAATAAAAATATCATTCAAATCTGACGTACTTTTGTTTAAATATGTGACATGGGCTAAGAAAGCTTGACATCCGTTTTTCAATAAACAAATGGCTTTATGGCTTGATATGACAATGATTGACTTTAGTGGTTTGGTTGCTTGAATTCGCATAATAGGTTGGTTAGGAATATGAAAGCTAACAACCTTACGAAAATAATCAATTTTTGCATGATAAATAGTTAACCAATCAATCCCTAAAATCACATCAAATGCAAGTATTTTCAAAGAGATAAGGTCGATAGGTAATGTGAGGGTGCCGATTTGAATAAAAAAAGACTTTATAAACAGTGGATGTAATGAAGGTTTCTCCCAACGAAGTTTCAACAGATAAGTCAAAGTCTAATTTATTTGGAGTCAAATTTAAACGTTGTGCGCAAGTAGGTGAAATAAAAGAATGGGTAAAACCTGTATCAAATAAGGTATAGACTTCACAAGAGTTTATGATTAACTTACCCGTGATAACTTCATTCGGGTTCCTCGCTTTTTGTGAGGACACGACAAAAGCTCTCCCTTTAACTACTGTCATTGACTTGTCTATGACGGCCTTTGGTGTCTCCATCCCAGCTGAACATGTCTTCACTACACGATAAAATTGATCTAGGTGACCTTCTCTTATGCAATTATAACACGCTTTGGGTTGTTGCGTACAGTTTGGACTGATATGTTCCTCCCCTCTACATTTATAGCATACGGCCGGTGGTCGTTCTCCTTCCTTGAAAACGGGTACTGGTACTGCTGTCTTTCCATCATTATTGAACCTTCTCTTCTTAAAATTTCCACTTCTATTATCTTGGCCATGATTACCATCGAAGTGGTTACAATTTTTGGCATGTTGATTTCCTCCACGTTTGTTGTCACTGCTTTGATGACTGCTACCACTGGTATTATTATTTTACCAGCTGCTATCACTTAGTTGGGTTGACTCATTATCGCGTTCCAATAACTGAGCCTTATTCATAACATCTGAATACAAACAAAGTTTGTGAGAAATAAGGTATTGACGTATTTTGGGTTTTAGACCTCGCAGAAACATTCGCGTCATAAGCTCCTCATTATCTACCAAATGTGATGAAAACTGGGATAACTCAGCAAACTTAGCCTCGTACTGCGATACGGTCATATTGTTTTGCTCCAGCTTGATGAATTCTACTTCCTTCATTGACGAATACTTTTAGGAAAGTACTTGTTGTTAAACAATTCTTGGAACTTCTCCCAAGACATCTTCAGTGCGGCAGACTGAGTACATTTACATATTCCCACCAATGATCTTCCTCTCCTCTCAACATGAAGGTGTCAAAGGGAACCTTTTGCTCCTCGGAGCATCCTAAGATATCAAATATCTTGGTGATCTGCTTAATCCCAGTCTCTGCCTTAAGTGGTTCTTGCTTTCCCAAAAACTCCAGTGGTCCCAACTCCTTGAATTGCTTAGCGGTGACCATCCGAGAGTTGCCAGTGTTTCCACTTGCATTTTTAACATGAGTCTCTCTCGCCTGATGTTGAATGAATTACAGAAAGCTCCTAAATACCACGTCATTCATCATTTGGTCGGTGTTGTTTTTTATATAAGGATTATTGCCATCCTGAGGCACATTATCCTGGTTATTGATCGTCAGTGACTCAATGGTCTCATATGCTCCGTTGCTTATCTCAACATTTTCAGATGCCATTTTCAAACACTACCACAAAACAAGGGTTAATTGACATGCCACATATTATCCCTGTATTCTGACCGACCAATTAAATAATAAATAAGCTTAGGTAAGTCATACTAGCGAAGAATTTATCTGTTTCTCCCCTCCTAGTTCTAGCCTCAAATCTTAGCCATGATCATATCCCTAAGATTTGATACCAACTGTGACGCCCCCAAAATAGGTATACACAACCCATTCTGAGTCGCCAAATACAAGGTATAAAATTTAAATACAAACTTCATTTATACAATACGACAAAAACGTAACTGAGAGTTTTTACACATATATTTTCTCGTAGACAATATCCAAACTCAAATGGAGTCCTCATTACAATTATTATCACACTATTTCATAGAATAATGAGGACTACTATAGCCACCATCTCGGACCATCACTCCGTTCCCCGACTAGTCCCAACTATATTCTATGATATAGTCCCAACTATATCATAGAAAGTTCATCATCAATATTTTATCGTTGTAACACATCTCAATAAATAATCCACATCACTGAATTATCCATGCACTACGGGCCAATGATATTCATTAGTATCACATCCATGAATTATCCATGCACTACAGGCCAAGAATATTCGTTATTTCACCAATGGTTATGATCATGCCAATAACTGTCCATCAATGTACTACGGGCCAATGAGGACTTTTACCACGCCATTTGTAACATTACAGGTCATGATTATATTGATACATAATTCTTGGTCATAATCATATCAATAAACAGTCCATCTATGCACTACGGGACAACGATGACTTTCATCACAATATAAGCACGAAGATGATGACAATGATGATATAAGAATTCAATCAAACGAGATCAAGGATAAATATTAAAGATTTATAATTCAATTTTTCTAGAGTTTAAGAATGTCCAAATTGTCAACATGATAACTGATTTGTGGAGTAAAATTCAATAATAATATTCATGTAAAAATAATTCGGATAGAAAAGAAATCAATTTTTGTCATGAATAGTACTCGGGTGAATAGTACCCGAGTGAATAGTTGTTGGGTAAAATCTAATTACGCACATCATGTAAGTATACATGGTCAACAAGTAATATAATAGTAAGTAGAGTATCGTTCCCTCAAAGACTTAGCAAGACATTAATTTCACAATTACCAATTTCCTATTAATCCTAATTTTATTAAACAAATTAAATTCCAGTTTATAGTAAAAATAATAAAGATATTAAAACCAAAGAAAAATCAAAAAAACCCTAAAAACTGAATTCTCAAACAAATACTGGAGAATTAGGCTTACAACTTCACTCTAAGCATCACTCTAATTAGTATACCTTATCCTAGTTTAATCCATTATCACAATTTATTAATCAAGAACACGTATGTAGCACTAGCCACCTCTCGATGTACTAATACCGTATTAACCCAAATCCACAATTAAGATAGAATTGCGTTAAACACCTTAATCAACTAACTCACTATATCTCTTTGTGAATTACAATTAAAGAAGGTTTAAGTTCAAGTTCTTTATATGATTACATGCGATGTCAAGCATATCTCTACCCTAACATTCATCAAGATTTTGTTCATTCACAAAATTCAAGAACACGTGCTATATTAATTAAGTTTAGATTCATATTTCATCTCTCGAATTTATACAAGTCCACATAAAATTGTTGATCAGACAATTCATAAATTCAAGCTCAAATTAATATAGATAAACTGAATAATAGCTTATTAAACTAAAAACCAAGATTACATAATCATCGTTCCACTTAAAGATCCATAACAAGCCTAATACATAATTTAGTTCATAAATAATGAATTAAATACTGAATAAATAAAATAAAACATCAACCCAATTACATAACTTGTAATTAAAGGAGAATAGTAATACACCACCCTTCTCGCCCTTCAAATCTGAAATCTTCGTGAAATTACTCTTGTTCTTCGTTCCTCCAAGCTCTTGCCTTTCAATCTCGTTCTTGAAGTATGTCTGAATATTTCTCACTCTTCTCCAACAAGTAGCATAAATTGCCTCACCTCAGCTTCATACCACCAATCCTAACCCAACTATAACCCATTACATAGAAAGTCAAACAGAAATCCAAATCCTTTTCAAACCAAATAAGTCATTAGTCAAAGACTCCCACAAACATGAAATAACAACCATAACACAATCCTATTATGATCATATTTCATAATGATTTTATAGCTTCCAACAACGCCCATCTTCCAGCACATAATTAATCTTGCCCAGATCAGGTCCCGTAACGGCGCGCCCCGTGCCATGCTTTACCCATAGACAGCATGGCCTGCCCTACTTAAATAGTAACAAGCCATGCACTAACGCGCCCCATGCCACTTTACTCGGCATCACGACGCGCTCCGTGCTAGGGAGTTAAAATGTCCAAAATTGCTCGAAAATCCTTCCAATGCTAGCATCTTGATAAGCTTACTATTTATCCTGAAACAAGCACAAAACACATCAAAAGTAACATGAAAGTAATCAAAAACTAACAATATAACAAGCTAAACGAATATAAATCATATTTTAAAAACTTACTCATCAAATTCTCCCAAACTTGAACATTGCTTGTCCTCAAGCAAAATGCAATGCAATGCGACTAACACTAGGAATCCAGTATTAAGACAATACATAGTTTATCCATACAGCCTAAGAAAAATGAAGTAAACATGTCAACACTTCCTATAAAAGCCAATCAACAATTTCTTAATAATCATCAAATCTTAGACTGTTATCACTAATATAGTGCCTGTGTGCTCCACAACTATGCTAACTGATATCAAGTCAAATTTAACACATAATAAGTCTCTTCGAAGGCATCATACAATATAAATTCAAGAAATCCAAAAATAAGCTAAATCTAACTAAAATCAAGCAATTATAAATATCGAGGGTCAACATGGGAAACTTATGCTTTATTTTTCATCTACGGGGGCCTTTTGCTCTTATTTCGTGTTTTATTCATTTTTTTACATAGATGGTTGGTGAGTGCGTTTTACGCTCCATCTCACGCCTGTGTTTATGGGGAGTATTTCTCCTCAACCCACCACAAGACTCAACTAGCTTTTATTTTCTTTGTTTTTCTTTTTCTGAAGCTTATATGCCCTACATATCTTTTCCCCTAAACTTAGGTTCTTGCCTAATTCGTCGTCTTTACTGCCCATCCTTGTCATTCTCTTATTTAAACTAGCATTATCCTTTAGAGGTCCTTTATGTATCAATTTAAACGCATTCATTCAACAAGTTGTTTTTACTGTGTTATCTTTATTATATCAGTTTCAAATAGAAAAAGACTCAATAAATTACAAGAAATCACATCAAAGCTCTATTAGTTAGTACTAAATTTGTCTACCCTAATTCCAATCTCATCATTGGTTAAAAATAAACTCTTACCATCTAATAACTGGATTCATGCACTTTAACTACATGCAATATTTATTTTATTTTATTTTTTATTTTATTTTTTTCTTTTTTATAGATGTGAATAATTTTAATAACTAAACAAGCTAACTAACATGATTATTAAAATTTTTATTAATTAACTAGGCATAAAAAATAATCCCCCAAACTTAAATCAAGTAATGTCCTCATTACGACAAAATAAATCAATTAAAAGTATGAGGACTTCCCTAAAAACGAGTTACTGTTCGTCGTCTTCCGAAGGAGGACATGTTGGCAGGACATGAGGAATAGGCATGACCACCGGATGTGCATTAGGATTGCAACGGGAAAACGCATCAGCAAGCGTGTTGAATGCATTGGCGTTGTACTGATGCATTAAATCTTGACGTTGGGCCAACCACAAAATTTGCTTCCTTGATCCTCGAGATGATTGCTCTTGCATTGGTGCCGCTCCAACTGGGGGTGAGGGTTGGCGAATCATAATATAGCCTGCTCCATGTGGGTGTGATCTCGCCCCTTCCCATTCCTTGTACTTCTCAATTGTAGCATGATCGATTATAGCCATCGGTTGTTGGACAGGCTTAGAAGGCTGCCATTGCACCCAAGATTTACGGCATAAATTCATGGTTAAGAAACCATGTAGCAACCCTACCATAGTACTACGTCGTAGCAATCGGTCAATGGACTCTTGAATACACTCCCCCACATTGACATTGAAGAATGCAATGGAGTTATTCACACGGTAATGGTGGTGAACAATCCCATATAATAGCCAGGCTTGTTTCTTAGTTACATCATTTTGGTGGCGTGTGGACATTAAACGGGAACATATGAATGCATACCAAGCTTTACCATATCGACAAGGGAGGAGTGGGGAAAACTTATCTTTTCATTCGTTCCGGCTCGAGTTACCCATTGAGTTCCCGGTTTGCATAATCTGATAATCAACTTGTCTAGATTGGGTAACCCATCTTCGTATCGATCCCCATGTGGTGCCTCCAACCCAAAATACTCGTTGATAGCATCGACATGAAATGCCATCGGTTTTCCCCGAACCATGACTATGTGATTGACATGTTTCATTGCGTTGGCATAAATTTCTTTGACTATATTGAGCACCGCTGGAAGTGGTTGTTCAACTAACTGAAACCAATTCCGTTCTAAATTTGGAAGGCCATATCACCATCCAAGTTAGCATCCGGCTTCAATCCACATTCTAGCACCAAATTCTTCTTGTCGATGGATGAATTGAATCTTTCCGCGACCCTCTCACTAATAAATTTTGTATGATCATATTGAGGCCGAGCAATGGAGTTGGATGGGCATTGTCTTTTGTGGGAAGACATGGTGTTTATGGTTATGTTTAGGCTCAAAATTTGGTTCATGACTTTTATCAAACAGTTGGTGAGCGTACTGGTGAATTCCCCCAAAATTGGTTGCTTGGTAGTATCTTGCTAGCCAATGTGTGAATTTAAACACCACACTCCTTTCACACCCAATTCCCAAAGTTTTCCAACCAATTAGTATCAAGAAAAGAGAAGAATATTGATAATGACGTAAATTGTGCTTACCTTCGATGTACTTTGTGTTTCCCTCTTTGTAAAGATGTTCCAATTTGAATGAATTTGTGCAAGGAAGGAATTAGATTTAGGATTGGAGTGATGTGTTTATTTCTAATATGAATTGGGCAACTTGTATGGTTAGAGTTCATATAGGGGATGGAAAACCAACGTGGGTTGGGAGTTGAAGAGTGTAAGGATTTAATGTGAGGGGAAGTTGAAAAGGAGAAGGAGATTTGGTGTAATGGGAGGTCTAGGAGTTATGGAGTAGTGGAAGTGGTAGAGTTATGAGAGAAGTGTGGAAGTTGAGTGGAAGAAGGAGAGGTTTAATGGTTATGGCTAATGACAAGGCAATTAAAAGAAATTTAGCGCTTATGTTTACCAAGCGGCGTGGCCCGCGCCGTTGTTGGCTTGAGAAGGCGCGCCCCACGCTTGGAAGGCAGTAGGTACTGGTGTGGTAGCGCGTTCAACGCCCCCAAAATAGGTATACATAACCCATTCTGGGTTGCCAAATACATGGCATAGAATACAAATACAAACTTAAATATACAACATGAGTTGTGAGTTTTAATACAAATATTGTCTTCTAGACAGTATTCAAACTCAAAATAAGTCCTCAATACATTTATTATCACACTATTTCACAGAATAGTGAGGACTACTAATGCAACCATCTGGACCGTCAATCCATTCCTCGACTAGTCCCAGCTATATTCTCATTTCCTGAAGAGAACATTGAAAGAAAGGGTGATCTCAACTAGCCAAGTAAGAAATATTATGACTAAGATAATGCAGAATAAATTATCCTTAGCCTTCAACAGTATAACAACTGATAGAATATAATAGACAACAAGTTTTAGATCAACAACTGCTGCGAAATAAGCAATCCATTAGAAGAGTCAAGTAGAACATAAAATCTACTATCTTCTATGAATTAAAAAATTTTATCATAAATTTTATCGCTGAGACTCAGCTTAATAAATAATCCACATAATTAAATCATCCCTGCACTACAGGCGAAGAATATTCTTTAGTATCATGACCACGAATCATCCATGCACTAAGGGCCAAAGATAATCGTGTTTTCATTAACGGTACTGATCATGCCATAAAATAATTCATCTTTACACCCTTGGCCGAAGAGAATCCATAGCCATAATCATACTAAAAACTGTCCATCAATGCACTATGGGTCAATGAGGACTTTTTTCACATCATTTGTAACATTACAGTCATGATTATACCGAATAATCCCTGGTCATAATCATTGTAGACACTCGAAATTTTCTATACTACTGTCACTGACATTACAGGAGGACAAATTTGTCTTTTAAGAGGGAACCCTGAAAGACAATCTATAAACATACTGGATACTACCGGAAGTTCAGCATCAACCCCGGATCACACTCTGGGAGTAACAATTCAAATCTCGGAGATAACCCCGAGGCGTACAGATACAATACCGAAACACACACCAGAGAAGACCGATTAATCTCGGAGATAACCCCGAGGTATCCAGTCTCAGTCCCAACCATGGGAATAGCCACCAACCTTGGTGATAACCCCAAGGAATGCAGTTTTAACGATAACCCCGGATATGTTTATTTCAAATGAGACCAACTTCAATCTTGACGCTCATAACGAGATGTTCTATACCAACCCGATGATAACACCAGGAAGACAGACACACCTCAAAGATGACAATGAGGACCTTCAACAATTGTAGCAGTCCAATCTCAGCGATGCCTGAGCAACATCTGCTTTATCAACCCAATCCGGCGATAACACCGGTGAGGGGCAACATCGTCATCTAGCCAACGCGATGCCATGCCACGTCATCTCAACATCTCAACACAACGATGTCGCACAAGACTAACCAATCCCGAGTGACTATTGTGCGGGTTAACGGATGGAAGTTGAAGCTTGAAAACCGGAGGGCACCGTCCCATTTTCAATTATTTCGTACAAACTCTAATCCCATGCTATCGTACAACTCTCGATAACAGCGGTCCGAAATAGGTCCTGTATACCTCAAACGGATGCCCGGATTGCACTTTTGAAAGTTTGAGTAGACATTACAGTGCTCGAGTGCACGTATAACGAGACGACCAGACCCAAAAAACCTGGGCCCACCCGGGTTGCCTCTGGTACACCTATGGCTCAGCCGCAGGTACACCTGCGGCTACTTCGTCTATAAATAAAGGGGTTAGGTTGCCCATTTTGCAAGAGAAAACGACGAGGAAGCCCTGCCGAATTTGCTCTGCACTCACTCCATGCAGTGTACTTTCTCATTTTAAACACCTGTGAGCTCATATATAGTCTCTTTTGTACCTACAAAAACCAGTGTTTATCCACCTTAAAGATATAGAAGTCTTCTTTGGCAGTCAACTGTAAGCCTTCTCACACACTTTAGAGTCTTTCTGTTCATCTCTGCACACAGCCTTCTTCACGTTGAGAGTCGTGTTGCTTGCTTTAGCCCGAACTTCGGTCCGTGGTTTCATTTCAATCTGTATATATATATATATACATATTTATATATATATTTACTAACATTATCGAGTTATGCCTCGATTGAGCCTAGACTTTGGTCTGGAGCGTTTATTGCTTTAATATATATATATATATATATATATATATATATATATATATATATATATATATATAGTTATATATATTAACTGTGTGTCGGACTTTGTTCGATGAGCCTAGACTTCGGTCTAGTGCGTTTATCGCTTATATATATATATATATATATATATATATATATATATATATATATATATATATATATATATATATATTTATATATATGAACTGTGGTCGGACTCTGTTCGATGAGTCTGGATTTTATATCTGGTAACATTCACTTATATATATATACTTATATATATGATCTTTTGTCGAACTCTATTTGATGAGCCTGAATTTTATATCTGGTGCGTTTATTTCTTATATATATATATATACACATTTTTCTTCCCACCTGGAGTTCACTTCGTGGTGGTTGATTACTTTTACAGATTTCTTTACGTTTCGTCCTGCCTGGAGTTTACTTCATGGCAGTTGATCGCTTTGTACAGCTTTCTTTACTTTTTGTCCCGCCTGGAGTTCCCTCCGTGGCGGTTGATAGCTTTACAGCTTTATTTACGTTTTGTCCCGCCTGGAGTTTCCTCTATGGCGGTTGATAGCTTTTAATATCTTTATTTACATTTCTGATCCCCCCCATGGAGGTGCTTCGTGGTTGGTGATCATGTCTGTATATATACATTTATAACTTTTATATATATACCTACTTGCTGATTTCATACAAATTGCAGTATCTTGTGCGCTTAGGAATCATGTGATCACAGATTCAGCCCATTGGATCTAGATTCGGTTCCCGTGATGGACATTTTCAGCTGTAAGCAGCTTGCAAATTATTTTGCGGTGTCTGAATTTCCTCAGATGGTTTCCATACCCACGAGGAAGTCGGCATTATTTTGTACATTATTTTCATATGGATGCCTCGTATCTGTTAAATAAAATCAATCAAGCCGAACACTTAATAAAATGGGAGTGTAAAAGGTCTCAATTACTATTGAGCATCAGGGTTTGAAAAACCTTTTTTTATAAAACCCCATTGCTATATCTTGCTTAAAACTGAATTTTTACATAAATTCAAACCCTGTGTATATAGGTTTGAACGAGGGGTCACACTACTTCCAAATAACAGCACATTGACCCACCCACACACACACATTCAGATAATAGTTTCTTAAAAAGAGGCAGTCACCGTTGTAACACGGATGTCGGGGGGTGCCTAACACCTTCCATCCGCATAACCAAGTCCCCGGACCCTAATGAATCTCGGTTTCACCGACCCATTTAGCAGTGTCACATCACTTGGTCAATGTGCAAACCATTTCTCAGTTGTGTTGGTACAACCATTTAAAAAACCAACTGGAGACTCTTAACAGTCCATCGTCGACATTATACATGTCGGACCTTTTTCACTTGTTTTTTAAAACAAATCTCACCTAAAATGAGAACACCAAAGAACAAGTAACGGAAAGGGACATCTAAAAATCCTGACGTCGATAGGTGGCGACTCTGCTGGGGAATCCAGTAAGAGGACTTAAGCCGCTATTACAATCTTTTCAAAATTGTTATCTACTTGTGTGTGGATTTTGTATTTACATTAATGATGAATGTGTACGAATGCATTTCCTTATTGCACTTAGTGCTTCGTACCATAACTACTTATGATATTAGTGCTTCGCACCATATCTGCTTGTGATATTAGTGCTTCGCACATGTCATCATTATCATACGGTGAGACGTGATGTATGTTAATATATGTTGTGTGGTCCCTCCACCAGGAGGCTATCCCGTCGGTGTTTGATTACTAGACTCGTGAGAAGACTAATTCTCCGAGGCTCATGAAAGGCACCACCCAAATTCGCTCCAGTTGAAAGACCGTATTAACTTCCCGTCAAATAGATTGCGATGATTTGGAAACCTTCATGCCTAAAAGCCGCGAGAGTAACCTAAGATAGGTCAACCTTTGATAAACCGAAAATGAAGGAAAGTCTCTTCATGCTCTCATTTCAATTACTTGTAAACACAATTACTTGTAATTACATTCCATATCTATCTCCATGTAATGAGAAATATGAAGAAATGTGTACACATACATATTAACATGCTACAGACAGCTGACATCTGTTTTGCAGGATAAAATTCGTAAAATAGACACATCACATAGCATGTTATTATACACATTCCCTAAAGACTAAACTATACAAGTCTTTCGTAGGGAACCAATCAGACCTACTACCCGGTCAAAGTCCAAAAAGGCTACATGCCTACAGTCAATCATGTCGTCATCTGACCAGACTGACCTTAATCCAGTTTCTCACAAAGAATTCGACGGATTAAGTAAAAAAATTACAGATTTGGCTGTTCTACTCAAAGAATTACACCAGTCCAATCAGGGTCCAAAAATACCCATACATGCTGAATCCTCCACACAAGGGGGAACCCAGGTCATTACAATACCTGAACTGTAGTTGGATACGACCAATAAAACTCATGATGCTGCAAATGGAAGAGACCCTTCGTGCTATCAAAGGAATTGGAACACACGGGAGTGTTTCATATGCTGATCTTTGCATTTTCCCTGTTCATTATCCAGAAAAGTTTAAAACTCCTGACTTCGAGAAATATGACGGATTAGGAGATCCTTACACACATTTAAAAGTGTTTATTGGAGAACTTGGATCTTATGCAGAGGACGAAAAGCTCAGAATGCAATTGTTCTAAAAGAGTTTAATTGGAGAAGCCCGTTTGTGGTACACAAGATTAGACAATTCGAAGATCCATAGTTGGGAAGAGCTAGCACATGCTTTTCTCACTCAATACAGCTTTCAAACTCAGATGGCTCTTGATCGGTATCAAATTACCAAGATTAAGAAACAGTCTAACGAGTCTTTTAGAGAGTATGCGCAAAGGTGGAGACGTCTGGCTGCCCAAGTTAGTCCTTCCATGATAAAATCAGAGATGGTCATGACTTTCATAGACATACAAGAAGCTCCGTTCTATGAGATAGTTTTAGCCGGCATCGGCAAAGCATTTTCTGAAATAGTCAAACATGGGAAGATGGCTGAGATGGGTTTGAAGTCTGGAAAGATTCAAGACCTAGCTGCCCTTAAAGCTGTTACGAATCACATCCATTCCGGAAATTATAGAAACAACCCCCGGAGGGTCCATAAAAAGAAAGAGGAAGATGTTTCCCTGATACTACAGGGTCAAAAAGGCAATCAAAACATGCCTATTGAAACGAGAAACTACACTCCCTTTTAAGCATAGTCTACGAACCCTCCAATACCAAAAGGTGGAGAAGTCAAACGCCCTCGAGTGTTTACACCCTTAGGGGATACCCTCGAGAACATTCTCACTCTTCTGATAACACAGAAGAAAATTACACATCTTCTTCCATCGGCCAGCCCTAATGGACGGGGTTTCAATGCTGCTCAGAAATGTGCTTATCATACCGGGGCACCTGGACATGATACTCAGGATTTTTGGGCCTTGAAACATAAGATCCAGAACCTGATTGACAACGGGGAGATCGTGGTCACCAAACCAGATCAGCCTCACGTTCAAGACAACCCTCTTCCTCAACACAAAGAAGAAGAGGTCAACATGATCAATTGGAGTAACGGACAGAGTTCCAATTTCAGCTATGAATCCTCCCAGACCCTCAAAGACGGTGATGACAGATGGGATTATGCCAAGTTCCAGTTCACAATGGAACGAAAGATGAAAGCTCTATGCAAGAAAATTGAGCAATTGGCGGAACTGGTGACTTTTCAGCATCAAGTTACACATCAATTAATCAGCTAGTAGCATGCCAGTCTCCTACCTCTTGTCATGAATATTCCCTCGTCACTTTCAGAAAATGAAATGCTGGAAGACAAAGTGACAAGGAGAGCAAATGCCAAGGCCCGTCGAGATTTTGCCAACAAAAGGGAATTCACCTATTTGGGCCAACCTATGGAGGAAATCATTCATATGTTAATCAATGAAGGAAGGATCAGTTCCCTTCTACCTCCAATCAACCCCCGTTTAGGGTGGTACAACTCTGATGGAGTATGTCAATATCACTCCCAGTCTCGCGGTCACAACACAGAAGAATGCTAGGCACTCCGCCACCTTATCCAAAATCTAATCAATAGTGGTGTCCTGCACCTAGCGGACAACAATACTGTGTTATGTGCATGTGAGAATTTAGGTCCTACTAAGTGGAAGAGTGTGGTAGCAGTCATATCCACTGAAGCTGATGGGGTTAACAAATCACTCACAATGCCAACGATTCAACTCAAAGGAAGCAACAATCCTTTGAAAGTGGTCACTCCCGAGCCAATCAACTTGCCGTGCAGAGCACAATATCCTATTGTTAGCTTGCGCAAAGTTCCGTGGAATTATGGAGAAGGTGAAGGATCCACCTCACATACAACTGCTACAGTGTCAAAAGAAAATCCACTGTATCTTCCCCAATGGGTGATGAAGCCTACCATCAAATCAAATGGGAAAATACCCATGGAGAAGATTGAAAAATTTCTCCGCACTATGGGTCATAACGAAGCCACGGTGGTTTTAAGCTTAAAAGAAGCTCCACAACAAATATCAATTTTGGATTTGGTCCTAACTTCCGAGAATCATCGGAAGGTCTTGTTGAAGGTTTTAGAAGGAGCCTATCTACCAACATTAGTTGATACGGAAAAATTTCAACATCTGGTTGATCACTTTTTCAACAAAAATGTGATATCCTTCACTGATGATGACATATCGCCTGAGGGGACCGGTCATTGTAAGCCGTTGCACATTGCGGTCTTGTCCTCTGGATACATGGTAGCTGGAGTCCTGATAGATAGAGGTTCCTCACTAAATATCTGTCCATACGCTACCTTGGTGAAGATGAACATTAATCTCAACCGAATTCGGAGTAGCCATACTATCATCAAAGCATTTGATGGGGCCCAACAAAATTCGGTCAGAGTAATTGAGCTGCCAATCGAAATTGGTCCTCACACATTCTGTGTATCTTTCTATGTGCTCAAGATAGATTCGGGATACAACCTGCTCTTGGGCGACCATGGATTCATATGGCTGGGGCAGTCCCCTCCTCTCTTTACCAATAGTTGAAATACATTATCAACAATAGCCTGATCACGGTCAACGCTGAACCAGAGTATACTCAACACAGGGACATGCCATTCATCAATACCAATGCAGATGTTGAACCGGTCAGCTTTCATGCTTTGGAAGTAAGCAATACCCAATACCATGCTATTGGAATTCCATTGCCCGAACCCAAGATTTCTGCTGAGGTAATGTCGGCTACTCAAGAAATGATGTCATTGGGTCACAAACTGGGATAAGGGCTGAGTAATGATTGCCAGGGTATCAAGTACCCAATTTGATTAACCAAGCAGACTGAAATAGCTGGGCTAGGCTATTCTGCCAATTCTAGTCACAGGAATCCTCATAAGCATCAGCAGATTCCTTCAGCTTCAACCATGCGGCGTTTATCTTCGCCTTCAAACTTCGAGTTCGCATAAAATCCTGTAAAGGTGCTAGCTAATGTAATGGCTATGTTATTTCCCAAACCGGTACCGGTAAAGGAGAAAGATGTCTTTGTTCCTAATCCCACAGTAGAAGAGGAGGAATGAAGAATCAAGTAAGACATCATCCGAATGATGTCAGGCATACGCATCATCATTCATGATGAACATACCAACAGATACACCCTAGACGATGATTGCCCAGACGTAATGGCCATCATTCGGGACAGGGTGGATGATGACAATCCCTCCATCGCTGCGGTCCACCCAGACTTTACCCTTGCCAATTGGAACAACATTCCTTGCATTGGTCGACAAGGGTAAAACGGGCAGAAACTCTTTCTGCCTTGTAGATATAATAACTGCTTACTTTTCTGTACAGTATTAGAATTTTATTTTGCCAGTATATGCTAACACTGTGTATGATCAACACATTTCATATATACTAAGTGAAAGCATATTTTGTTTCAGGACTCTAAATTTAGATGTGCCTGTACTTGCTGATACTGTGCCTCTTCTCCACAAGGATTGTACCTTTGATGTAGAGATTAATTTAGCCTTGATGGAAATACAGGATGACATTGAGGTGCCTACAGAGATTCAAGAATGGGTCAAAGACAAACCTAAACCCAACCTTGATCAAACAACTTCTTTCAATCTCAGAACCTTAGAAAGCTCTAAGTTAATCTAGATTGGTTAAGACCTTACCCCAGATCAACGGAATGACATGGTTATGATATTAACCCAATTCCAGGATGTGTTTGTATGGTCTCATAAAGACATGGTAGGTTTGTCCACATATATTGTCCTTCATCGCTTTCCTATTAAAGAGGGATTTAAGCCAGTCAAGTAAAAGCTCAGGCGATTGAAACCTGAATGGAGTTTAAAGGTGAAAGAAGAAATTCTGAAACAATTTCAAGCTGACATCATCATGGTGTCTACATATCCTAAGTGGATATCCAACATTGTGCCCGTGCCTAAACCTAAAGGGAAGGTGCGAGTTTGCGTGGATTACCAGGACTTGAATAAAGCTTGCTTAAAAGATAGCTTTCCCGTGCCATTTATCCATATTCTTATTGATAATAATGCACAATACAATATGTATTCCTTTGCTGATTGCTTTGCGGGGTATCATCAGATCATGGTTGTTGAGGAAGATCGTTAGAAAACTGCTTTCATCACGCCTTGGAGAACCTTTTGCTATAGACGGTTGTTATTCTGTCTCATCAATGCTGGAGCCACCGCTCTTTTCCACGACTTAATGCATAAAGAAATCGAGATCTACATGGATGACATCATTGTCAAGTCCTCAAAAGGAGGATGACCATCTTAGAAAGTTGTTCAACAGGTTGCGTAAGTACAACTTGAAGTTGAATCCAGCTAAATGCGCCTTTGGCATTAAATCAGGCAAATTGCTAGGATTTCTATTCAGCCACAAAAGGATTGAGCTGGATCCTGCCAAAATCCAAGCCATCATGGAAATGCCCATTCCTCAGACAGAAAAGTAAATACGGGGATTTTTGGGAAGAATCAACTTTATTAGCAGGTTTATATCTCAACTCACAGCAACCTGTGAGCCAATCTTCAAGCTATTAAAGAAGAACTCCTCCATGAAATGGAATGATGAGTGTCAAAATGCCTTTCTCACAATCAAGAAACAGCTAGTCAAAGCTCCCGTTTTGGTACCACCCAGGGATGATGTTCCCCTGTTCATGTACCTGTCCATAAGTGACAACACCATGGGCTGCATGCTGGGACAGAAAGATGATAGAGGCCAAGAACGAGCTATCTATTACCTCAGCAAAAGGTTCAGCAATAGTGAACACAAGTACACTCTGATCAAAAAGACGTGTTATGCTTTAGCACGGGCTTCCATGAGATTAAAACATTACCTCCATGGTCACACAACCCATCTCATATCCCGCGTGGATCCCCTCAAATACGTGTTCAATAAACACATGTCAAATTGCCGGCTGTCCAGATGACAGTTGATCCTACAACAATTTGACATCGTATATGTGACTCAAAAGTCCATCAAAGGTCAAGGAATCGCGGATCAAATGGCCGCCGCACCTTCAGGGGATTTCAAACCCTTGGAAACATATTTCCCTGATGAAGGAGTAATGACAGTTCAGCAACACCATCAGTACGATATGCTCCAATCATGGAAGATGTATTTTGATGGAGCTGTTAATATGGAAGGTTCTAGAGCTGGAGCAATTCTAGTATCTGGTACGGGGGAGCAGTATCCCGTCGCCATCAAATTGCAGTTTGTCAGCACCAACAATACGGCTGAGTATGAAGGTTGTCTCATGGGGCTAAAACTTGATCAGTCAATAAGCGTCAGGCGGTTAACTGTCTTTGGAGATTCAGTGTTGGTAATCAGACAATCCACCGCAATCTATCAAACCAAGGAACTACATTTTCTGCCTTACGATCAGCAGGTTTTGAAGATGGCTTTGGAGTTCGAAGAAATATCCTTTCTACATATTCCTTGTAATAAGAATGACTTTGCGGACACATTAGCTACTTTGGCCTCCTTGATTCGCATATCAGATAAGGAACATTTGCCAAGCGTTATAATTTCCCTGCACAAGGCCCCAACCTATGGGAATTACGTTGGCAAAATATTAGATGAGCTACCTCCCATCCAACATCCTTAGTATCAGCATATTAAGGAATATCTTTGAGATAGATCTACACCCGCTGAAGCGAGCCCGACTGAGAAAAGGGGGATCCATCGACTTGCTATGAAATTCTATCTGAGTGGAGATGCACTCTACAAAAGAGATGCAGGACTAGGTCTCCTCCGATGTTTAGACAAAGATCAAGCACAAAGGCTTATGGATGAAATCTATGGTGGAGTCTGTGGCCCCCACATGAATGGCCCCCTCCTTGTCAAGAAAGTCCTCAGGACAGGACATTATTGGCTATCTCTCAAAGCTGATTACAATGACCACGTCAGGAGATGCTATCACTGCCAGATTCATGGAAATGCTATACACGCCCCTCTACGGGAACTCCACAATATGAATTCACCTTGGCCCTTCTGAATGTAGGGAATGGACGTTATCGGGCCCATTTAGCCTAAAGCCAAAAATGGACATCAATTTATCTTCACCGTGATTGACTACTTCACCAAGTGGGTAGAATCAGCCTCCTTCCCCAGGGTTACTAAAGATGTCATTATTTCTTTTATCAGAAATAGTGTCGTTTGTCGATATACACAACTAGAGGTGATTGTGTCAGACAATGCTAAGAACCTCAACAATAAAATGATGGAAGAATTATGCAGTAAATTCCACATCAAACATCTTAACACTATCATCGATCGTCCGAAGATGAATGGTGCTATTGAAGTGGCTAACAAAAACATTAAGAAGATTATGCAAAAGATGTCTGCCAACCACAAAGATTGGCCTAACCTATTGCCTCTGACTCTGTTAGCCTACAGAACCTCAATGCGCACTTCCACTGGGGCAAACCCCTACGCATTAACCTATGGGATGGAAGTAGTACTCCCCATAAAAGTTGAAATAAAATCCCTCTGAGTGTTGATAGACGCTCAGCTTGATGAAGACCAATGGGTACAAGACAGGTATCACCAATTGTCTCTAATAGACGAAAGGCAAACCGCGACTATCTTCCATGGTCAGTTATATCAATAAAGGATCGCCAGATCCTACAACAAAAAAGTCTGGCTACGACAGTTTAAACAACATGACTTAGTTTTGAAGAAGATCCTTGACAACTAATATCAATCTAAGGGAAAATTTGCTCCAAACTGGGAAGGCCCGTTTGTTGTTAAGGAAATATTGACAGGAGGCGCTCTCAGATTGCAAGAAATGGACGACGATGAATTTCTATAACTCATCAATTTGGACACCATGAAACGGTACTATGTCTAAAGTTGCCATCAAGCAAACATCATGGTGTTGGACCATCAGATCACCAATCATTCTGCTTCTTTAACCCTTTACTACATAAAACTCTTCTACACTTGGCCCCTTAGGGAAACATACTTTTCAAGCCAGCAGCCTGGCTCTTCTTTGCGTTCCTACGACTTAGGTCAAGCCACCATGGATTGAACCTCTTGCGTTTGCAGTTTGTCTACCCATACCTGGGATCAAACTTCTCGTACCTGCAGTTTATCCTCAACCTAGGATTAAACTTTCGCCTCCCCACACTCTGACCTGCGCATGGGATTACGCTTTTCATCTCGCCCTGAGGGGCGAACTATGTCGACCTGATCTACTCTTCAATAGGAGTACATAGGCAACCATTTCATATGGCCCGGTCGTAATAAAACAAAAACAACAAAAACATTTTTACCCTTACAAAAACAAAAACAACCAAAAACATTCCTACACCATTTCTACCATATACTGTGTTGAACCTCTTACACTAGGTTCGAACTACGCAGACCTAATCTCCTCTTCAATAGGAGTACGTAGGTAGCCATTCATGGTTTGGTCTCACCCCCTACCAAAACACAAACCATTGTCAATTGGCACTCAGATCATCTTTCAATCCACTACATTTCATTCAGCTTCAGATCAAAGGGATGGAATTACCTGAACTCCTCCCATATAGGATATTCGACGACCATCTAAGCTGCGGTCATACCTTGAAGAGCAACACCAATCCATAAGAGGTGGAATTAACTAGGCTTCTCCTAAATATAAGTACCGGCGAGCATCTGTGGTACAGTCAATCTCAGAGAGGAAAGCCACACTCCTCTCCACATTTTCATTCAGAAACTAGTCCCAAAACAGCAAAGATGGAAGGGATACATACAGATCAATGATTAATTCTGAACTATCCAGAGACAACTCAATGTCCATCCACCCAGGAGGAATTCAGAATACATCAAGATCACAATCCCTGAAGCAGCAGGCAAAATATCAAGCAAGTAGAAAAACATATCTAAAAGGGAAGCGATCCAAAAATATAAAATATATACAATATAAACTGTACATGGTAAAATGGCTAAACTAGTCTGTACAGGAAAATACAAGTTCATCTACAAGTCAGGGTATATGCGAGCTAACAAGCCTAACATGGCGTCCCTCTCAGAAGATGGAGGTGAAGCTCTGGTCTCATGTACGAGAATATCCACACGACCCAATAGATCTGTAGCCATTTGCATGGTGACCATATGATCATCAATATATGCGCTCATCTCTGCGATCATGCCAGTGGTAAGGGACTTCACGGCAGAACTATCTACGACGGCTACATTCCGGGCAGATATAGCACTATCCCGCACAACTATCACTGCGTCTCTAGCTGATCTAGCCTCATCCCGCTCAACAACAGCGATATCTCTGCGAGCTAATGCCTCGTCTCTCTCTAATAGAGCTGTGTCTCTCCCATCAAGAGCAGTCAACATTATAGATCGAGCCTGATCTCTCTCAAAGGTCATCAGATGAAGACTCTGCTCAAAGTATTGTGCTGAGTGCTTAATCACAACAGTACTAGTACTGGGAGATTTTGAAGGAAATGTTGGCAACCCAGCAGCGGGCTCCTCCTCAATGTAGGAATCGATGTTCTCCATGGGCTCTACATCGTTTGACTCAATATTCGGTACTGTAGACACTACTGCAGCCGATAAAATCTCTATCTCCATCCATGCAGAATACTCTGCAGAACAACTCGGATGACTCATAAAAAAAGCAGCTATCTCACGCTGATCCCAACAAGCATACACATGGGATCGGTCCTCTGCTAAGAGATATCGAGAAGCTAAACGCTGACCTATCGCCCCCTCAAAAGGATGAAAATCCTGGAAACTGGTCAAACTGTGACATCACGGCCAGTGGGTGATAAGTAGTCACGCCTCTTAAACCAGCCAGAGGGAGGTAGTCCATGCCCGGAGCGTGAGTAATGAAGCTGTATGGTGAGCTAAGCCCCGAACACGGCAATATGCTGAATGAATCTCTGATGTCTGCTACAAATGTGGACCAAGACAGAGCACCTATACACTCCAATGGCTGAAAGGAGTATGACATGGCTATATCATGGGTGAAACAATATCCATGTCGTCTAAAGGTACCAATCGGTCTCAAGTGTGACATAAACCACACGTACAGCATAACCGAACTACAATCATAGGTATAATGGTGCGACCCTCCCTGAGGGCTCTCATGGCCATGATGACACCTATGTCTATCTCATCTATGTACCTTGGCATATAGACATACGACAGTATGCATAGCATCAGTACATCAAACCTGGCCACACGCCAATGGTCCTTCGGTGCGGTGAAATCCCCGAAATATCGTGAATAGCTATCCTCCGAGCCAAATCTGTCATACAGAAAATGCTGGGATATCACGTGGCCAGACGTCAGCTCATCCTGCACTACTCTGCGTCGTAATCCAGTGAGAGTCATGAACCATTTACTCATGTCTCCCAAAACCATGTGCACGCAAGGTCTGTCTAATGGTAGCATCGTCAATCGTGCATACTCCTCCAGAGTAGGAGTCAACTCATGGGTCCCGAATTGGAAGATCTGTCTATCCAGTACCCAATGCTCTAGCATCCCGTCCACAAACCCTGCGGGAACCTGAAACATCAATAAGGTCATGGTATACTGTAGTAAATGATCTACAGTCACCCTGTCTGGTGGTGACATGCTATCATACAACGATCGCATACCCAATGCCACCAATGATGGTGGGGTATGATCTATACGGCTAACTGTCGAAGAAGACATCTGTGCGGGCCGTGTCATAAGACCATCCAGGGGTCAATACCTAATATCTTTGGACATACATACATATGCATAACATTATACATGCATAGCAGATAATAGATGGCAATATGATATAGGAACAGAAAAATTGTGCATACATTCCTAAGTATATCATCATCTCCGTACAACTACAAATACAGGGAAATGGGGCACAGACACCCTAATACTAACAGAGGCCTATCAAAAGATATTGCGAGAATGGGGCACAACCACCCAATATCTAACAGAGGCCTATCAAAAGATATAACGAGAATACACATTAGAAGAAGACAATGGTCTCGATGTCCACATCATCAATCATGTCCACCTGATGTAACTCCTCCTGAGTCACCGGATCTCTATCAACAGGGATGTCAGTCCTATAAAGAGGAGGATCTATGCCGACAAAACCAAATGGGTCATCTGAGGGGCCAGCGCTTGAGCTGGAAGGATCAAATGAAGCCGCCTCTACCGGATCTCTGCCCAAATTACGGATAAATATGTGTTCCTGGTCCAACTGATGGGTCAGACTATCAATTTGTGTCATATGAGTCGGATCTTTGACACAAGCTATCCAATCCGTCATCATCACGGATCCCGGAACCATATCCCCCATAAACTGTGTGGCGCAGTACTGACCTCCAATAGTACGAGGGAACCACCAACGCTAGAACATCTCCTGAGTACATGGACCCTCTGATAATGCAAAACCGTCAACCCCCAACAATGTGATATCTGTGACGGGTGACTGTGATACAGGCCAATAACGCCTGGCAGGAGGCAAGATCGGTATACGAATCTCCCATGTGCTGCTCCTAATAGCATACTCTCCTAAATAGAGCTCCCAGCCTCCATCTGTGAAGAGAGGAACTCTCCTGGTGGAAATGACATACTCGACTCCAGTCGGGTATCCATCCTCAAACTCGATGGTCAAGTGTTCCCCTGAATAGGGAATCCATTTAATGGTGTCAGCTGTCAACAACTCCAGCTGCATACGGCAGTGAGTGAAACCCTCAGCTACAGGGACCTCCGGCAAAATGGAATGATGCCATCGTCGTCCTCGTGGATAGGTATCTAAACCTAACACACTCACAGGACGCAAGCATGGGAGCCTCTCATTGGCCCAAAACTACCAACACAATGGAAAAACATCTGCTATCAGTAAATACTTTTAACCTATAAATGGGAAATGACAAGAGAAATACTCACCAGTAGAAATGGGTAAAAGCCTAGCCAAGCCTCTGTCAAACCCTGTGAGCGCATACGCATACCCCGTAGGAAATAGGCAAAGGTATAGGAGCCCCAATCATACTCTCCAATACGGTCCACATCACGTGTGGCGTTGATCAAAGCGAAAGACACCGTAGAAGAGTTATCTGCTATGAAGCAGCCTCTAATGATCATCAGGAATAATCACCGCAGAATGCGATCCCTAATTCTAACATCATCGGGCATGGGCTCACTCAAAATCCCGCTCATAGCATCTACGCTCAAAGGAACTGAACGAACAGTCCTGCCTTTGAGCGCCTCTGTCGAAACTCCTAACAAGGATCTGATGGCGGTAGGGGTAATATTCGCCATGCAAGGCACTGGCTCCCCTCCAAACTCCATGATATTGATAAATCGCCAATCCATCGACGTCATCATCACCTCGCAATCCAGTAAATGGAGTGACTGAGTCTGATGAAACCATCGCTTAGACAATGCCCTAAGGTAACCCCAGGGACAACGACGGGAAAGGATGGAGAAGAATGCCCTGAATCCCCACTCATGCACTACCGCTCTATAGTCAGGATGAATAGCCTGATACATGGAGTGTATACTAAACCAATTCCCTCGAGGCTGTGTGAAGCCGGAAACCTGTATGAAGTGCAGCTCAACATCAGAACCCTTTAGTCCTCATCAATAGGAAAGAAGGAAGATCGAAGTCTAACGCCATACCTCGTTAGCATGCAAGTATATCAAAGGATGTCTGCTCAAGTTACCCAGCAGCTCTAGGTTTTCCACCTGAATACAAGGTAGCTCCCTACGAGGAACATGTGCAGCAGGAGTAGGATCCTCAATCAGAATATCCACATCCACGTCCTCAACGTCTAGCATGTCTACCCGGACTGGATGAATCACGGCCTCCACCAATCGACGAGGTTGTGTGACAGAACGGGGTCGAGGCACTTCAGAAGCCCTTCTCCGTATACCAGAAGTGGTCCTATGGGAACTGCTCGGCTGATCCGAATCCATGATATCTGGACAACAAGTCTCCAAATCACCTTAGAAAAGGTGTGGTATTTCCTTACCTGGAGCTTTCTAGAATGCATTTTATGACTATATGCATGCATGCATTTACTTTAACATACAATAGAGTTAAAATGCATGACTACCCAATGCCTACATTTTAAATTTGTTTGCCATAGTCCCCTTTAAAAATAGGACTATCCATATGCACATAGGCATGTCTAGGTGGCTATTCAGTAGCACACCTGCCCCAAAGTCATATACACAATATATGCATTAAAAATCAAAATCATCCATGCATGAGGTTAACCTCAATATCAGGAGTACTTTGCCTTTCTACCTTTTGTTCATTGGACCTCAAATAGGACAAAAAATAGCAGAAAAAGGTGCCAATTTGACTATCTCAAAAGTCAATTTTTTTCATATCATTATGTTCAGCATGGTTTAATACTAAAGTTTACTATGTTGAATATTTTTTATCAAGTCATTTGTGCATACATAATCACTACTATGTGTTTAGATGCATTTCATACGATAACTCAAAATCCAACGGATAAAAACTAGAAAAAATACATGCATACGTTACCAGTATAGTGTAGAACACTTGTACGGTGACAGAATTTGCAGAAAATAGCCTGAACTCAGCAGATCTGAAGGAGGCTCACGGATTTCTCTTCGTGCGAGAAGTTGAAAATGACTTGTGAGACCAACCTGCTGGATTTTATCATCCATAGTTGGCCACAGGCTCATCTGCGACTGCAGCAGGTGTACCTGCGGCACCCCTATGTGGGCCCCACACCTCCGGCTCGGTCCAGTTCAAGTTATAAAGGAGTTCTTGCGGACTATAAAGGTCAAATTGGGAATAAAAATGCCACGCGATTGAGCAAAACAGCATACAATCCTGGTCTTCTCAGATGAAACTTTGAGTCTGTACATCGCTCATTGGTAGTCACCCGAACACGAGGTATACTCTTCCAATGATTTCATTTGTTACAAATCACATCCGACAATACCTTGTACAGGTTTGATGCCGCCAACTCCGGGTCGTTACCCTAAATGAATTCCCGACGGGGGTTACAGCGTAGGTCCCCGACTGGGGTTACATCGTGAGTCCCCGGCGGGGGTTACAACGCATGCTCATCCATTAAATCACAAATCAGCGAAGGTTAAGTAGCCTTGACATCATGATAACCATTGGAATCAAACCCAACAGAGCATCAAAAACCATCCGATGACCAGCCGCTGCTACACCCATCAGCGATGGTTACAACGTGAAGCCCCAGCAGGGGATTACAATGTACATTCAAGCCGTTGACACACATATCAATGAAGGTCAAGCAGCCTTGACGTTACCTCAGCCGATAGCGATTAAACCTATCAGAGCCCCAGAGCTATTCGAGGATTTCCTGCTCGATTACTCATATTCCCCCAGCGGATCCCCGACGGGGGTCACAACGCAATGTTTCGTTGATTCACACGTCAACGAAGGTCAAGCAACCTTGACGATCTACTCACAGAGTCTCAGCCATTGATTCACACATCAGCGAAGGTCAAGCAACCTTGACAGTATATCCCACATGATTTTTCAACCGTTGATTCATATGTCGGTGATGTACACGTCAATGAAGGTCAGGCATCCCTGACAGCGTTTGCTGTTGGCAGTAAATCCAACAGAATTGTGATATATTCTAGCGATACTAACTAGGAGAGGTCAACGTTATCAAAGAGGATAGATGATGGAATATGTAATACACATCCTCAAACTGATCAAGTTTTATCCCCACAGTTCTCTTACACATAAGAGGCACATCTTCAGGATCAAGTCATTATCAAAGACACATGAATTTGGTGATAACTCCAACATCAACATCCTAACAGATTCAGATTACACACCAAATCTGGTCAGCATTGCCAATCCCCAGTTGAAGCAATAGGGAGCCAGCAATCATCCCCAGCATGTTGGGCTACAACCCCGTACACATGCATCATACATTTGCATCATGTTTCTACATATAATACCATGTTTGTCTTGTTGCATTTCAAGTGTCTAGGATTCTTTATCCTACCCATGCATCGCCATGAATGAGTATGATAAAGAGGGGCATCTGTAGACACTCAAATTTTTTTGTTCTACTATCACTGACATTGCAGGAGGACTAATTCGTCTTTTAAGAGGGAACCCTAAAAGACAATCCTTATCCATACCGGATACTACCGAAAGTTCAGCATCAACCCCGGATCACACTCTGGGAGTAACAATTCCAATCTCAGAGATAACCTCGAGGCGTGCAGATACAATACAGAACACACACCGGAGAAGACCGATTAATCTCGGAGATAACCCCGAGGTATCCAGTCTCAGTCCCAACCATGGGAATAGCCACCAACCTTGGTGATAACCCCAAGGAATGCAGTTTTGGCGATAACCCTGAAAATGCTTGTTTTAAATACGAACAGTTTCAATCTCGGCGCTCACAATGAGATGTTCTGTACCAACCCGGCGATAACACCGGGAAGATAGACACACCTCAAAGATGACAATGAGGACCTTCAACAATTACAATAGTCTAATCTCAGCGAAGCCTAAGCAACGTCTGCTTTATCAGCCCAATCCAATGATAACACCGGTGAGGGGCAACATCATCATCTAGCCAATGCGATGCCACACAATGTCGTCTCAACATCTCTACACAATGATGTCCCACAAGACTAACCAATCCCGAGAGACTATTGTGCGGGGTAACGGATGGAAGTTGAAGCTTGAAGACCGAAGGGCACCGTCCTATCTTCAATGACTTCGTACAAACTCTAATCCCATGCCATCGTACAACTCTCGACAACGGCTGTCAAAAATAGGTCCTGTATACCTTAAACGGATGCCTGGATTGCACTTCTGAAAGTCTGAGTGGACATTATAGTGCCCGAGTGCACGTACTACGAGATAACCCGACTCGAAAAACCCAGGCCCACCCGGGTTGCCTCTGGTACACCTGCGGCTTAGCCGCAGGTACACCTGCGGCTACTTCGTCTATAAATAGAGGGCTTGGACTGCCCATTTTGCAAGAAAAAACGGCGAGAAGCCCTACCCAATTTGCTCTGCACTCACCCCATGCAGTGTACTTTCTCATTTTAAACACCCGTGAGCTCTTATATAGCCTCTTTTATACCTACAAAAGCTAGTGTTTACCCACTTTAAAGATATAAAAGTCTTCTTTGGCAGTCAACTGTAAGCCTTCTCACACACTTTAGATCTTTCTCTTCATCTCTGCACACACCTTTCTTCACGTTGAAAGTCGTGTTGCTTGCTTTTGCCCAGACTTCGGTCCGTGGTTTTATTTTAGTCTGTATATATATATATATATATATATATTATATACATATTTATATATATATTTACTAACATTATCGAGTTATGCCTCGATTGAGCCTAGACTTTGGTCTGGAGCGTTTATTGCTTTAATATATATATATATATATATATATATATATATATATATATATATATATATATATATATATTAACTGTGTGTCGGACTTTGTTAGATGAGCCTAGACTTCGGTCCGGTGCGTTTATCTCTTATATATATATATATATTTATATATATGAACTGTGGTCGGACTCTACTCGATGAGCCTGGATTTTATATCCGGTGCGTTTATTCACTTTCTTATATATATACTTATATATATGAACTGTTGCCGAACTCTATTCAATGAGCCTGGATTTTATATTCGGTGTGTTTATTGCTTATATATATATATATATATATACATTTTTCGTCCCACCTGGAGTTCACTTCGTGGTGGTTGATCGCTTTTACAGCTTTCTTTACGTTTCGTCCTACCTGGAGTTTACTTTATGGCAGTTGATCGCTTTGTACAGCTTTCTTTACATTTTGTCCCGCCTGGAGTTCTCTCCGTGGTGGTTGATAGCCTTACAGTTTTATTTACATTTTATCCCGCCTGAAGTTTCCTCCGTGGCGGTTGATAGCTTTTAATAGTTTTATTTACATTTCTGATCCCCCATGGAGGTGCTTCATGGTTGGTGATCATGTCTGTATATATATATATATATATATATATATATATATTTACAGCTTATATATATATACCTACTTGCTTCTTTCATATAAATTACGGTATCTTGTGCGCTTAGGAATCATGTGATCACAGATTCAGCCCATTGGATCTAGATTTGGTTCCCTTGATGGACATTTTTAGCTGTAAGCAGCTTGTAAATTATTCTGCGGTGTCTGAATTTCCTCAGATGGTTTCCATACCCACGAGGAAGTCGGCATTATTTTGTACATTATTTTTATACGGATGCCTCACATCTGTTAAATAAAATCAATCAAACCGAACTCTTAATAAAATGGGAGTGTAAAAAGTCTCAATTACTATTAATCATCAGGGTTTTAAAAACCTTTTTTATAATACGTCATTGTAATATCTTGCTTAAAACTGAATTTTTACATAAATTCAAACCCTGTGTATATAGGTACGAACGAGGCCTCGTACTACTTCCAAATAATAGCACATTGACCCACACACACACACATTCAAATAATAATTTCTTGAAAAGAGGCGATCATCGTGGTAACACGGATGACGAGGGGTGCCTAACACCTTCCCTCCACATAACCAAGTCCTCGGACCCTAATGAATCTCGGTTTCACTGACCCGTTTAACAGTGTCACATCACTGGGTCAATGTGTAAACCTTTTCTCGGTTGTGTTGGTACAACGATTTAAAAAACCAACTGGCGACTCTTAACAGTCCATCGTCGACATTATACATGTCGGACCATTTTCATTTGTTTTTTCAAACAAATCTCACCTAAAATAAGAAAAGCAAAGAACAAGTAACGGAAAGGGACATCTAAAAATCCCGACGTCGACAATCATACCGAGTCCATCTATGCACTACAGGCAACAGATGACTTTCACATAATATAAGCATGATGATGATGACAATTCAATAAACAAATTCAAGAATAAATTTTAAAGATTTATAAGTTAATTTATCCTGAACTTAATAACGTCCAAATTGTCAACATGATACTGTTTTGTGGAGTAAAATTCAAGAATGCTCAGAAGAATATTTCCATGAAAAGATATTGGATGAAGCAAAAATATCCAGGATATTCTACTAATTTCATGGAGTATAGAAGCCAAAACTTTAACCAACTGAGTATAATAGAATATATGAAACTGCAAATGGATTTTCGTCTGCCATGCGGTAATCCACGTAGATAGATCATATCCACAAGTTAATAAGGAATGAATACAAATGATCATTCACCATGCATGCGGTAATCCACATAGACAAGTTATTCCAACAGAGTAATAAAGAATGGAACCAGGTCATGCGTAATCCGCACAGACAAGATATTCCAACAGAATAATAAAGAATGGAATAACAACAGAATTCACCAGGTATACGATAAACCGCACAGATAGATTATTCCAACAGAATAATAAAGAATGAAATAACAGAAGAATTTCACCATGTACACGGTACTTCGCATAGACAGGTTATTCCAACATAATAATAAAGAATGGAATAACAACCCTTACGAGTATTGAAAGAAAATAACTCTCTTCATGAATACGAAAGAATAATACCCCTTACCTTAAAAAAGAAAAGTATTCGGACGGGTATGGCGGGGATATACTTGAAGAAAACTTGCACTATTTTCTACGCTCAAAGCTTTGTTAAACTCTAAAGAAATACGCTCAAGATTATAGAAGAAGAATTCTCTGAATTTCTGGTGTGTTTTTCAATTCTAACTAAGCATCCAATTTATAGGAGAATGGAAATGATACTATGCAATAAAATATAATATATTCTATTTATAATATATATATATATATATATATATATATTTTATTTAAAATCTAATAAAACAAATAACTTTATAAAAGTATTCTGTTTTATATAAAAATATTTCTATTTTATTATATTTATAATAATAATAATAAAATAATATATATATATATATATATATATATATATAAACTTTCCCGTGACACCCCCCAAATGATCAAATTTCCAAAGTCACACGTGGGCCCCACATGTGGTCCCAACTAAAATACTGATTTTTTTTTACCGATTATTTTGAAAAATGGATAAAAGGGGTTGTCCATAAAATAAGAAAAACTTCATAAAAATTATCTTAATAATTTTAACAATATTTATCACCATTATTATAATTCACAATATTAATCGATCAGGTCATTCCCATGAAAGAGGGGGACTTTCCAATAAGGATTTCTCCATATTGGCGCGTAATTAGGTGACGAAACCTCTCCTTAACAGAACTTCTAGACATTGTCAATTTTACAAATAATAATATTAATAACTCTGTCATCTCAATTATTGATTTAATAATATATAAAATATCGACAATAATTGATTCAAATAACGCGAGATATTATGCAATAATTACTGTAGCAATAATTGAACAAAACTGAGTGACTTCTCACGTAAGCATCAATAATCAATACCGTGTGCTACTATAAAACCACGCGTATTACTGTACTTTTACTACTCGGTAGTTCAACAATTTTAATGGTAACACTTTCGCCGTTACTTTTATAAATATATAATTCTGTCATTTTCTAACTACGATAATACTTCCGTTGTGGGGTCCACTAATGATTGTGTCATCGTACGGATATTCCCCGACAAAAAGAATATTCCCCGACTAAACAAATATTTTATAGCAACTTGCATACTTTGCAAAAATTTATAAATATTACCCACAACTATAACATTATATCAAATCCACACCTTAATATTAAAAAAAATATTTTGAGAAATTTAAATCTTTATTCATAAAATCTGGGGTCTCACAGCGCGCTCCGCGCCGTGTATATGTATGGGGTGGCGCGATCCCCGCTAGTTGGTCAGTAAGTTGGTGGCATAGTAGCGCGCCCCAAGCTCCTTGAAAGGTTGATATGGCGCGCCCCGCACCGTGGCTCGGTGAATTGGCGTGGTCCACGCTTGTAGCACAGGAACTTCTGAGTTAGTGGCGCGGCCCGTGCTAGGGGGCCAGTAGCTTAGTGATTTTCTTTTTGTTTCGTTACCTGTGAACATACCAATCATGGAGTCAAAACTTTTATGAAAACTACTTATTTAAGATAGATTATAAACTAAAGTATAAAGAATACTAAGAAAGAAAGAGTTTAGAGCTTGGGTTGCCTCCCAAGTAGCGCTAGTTTTAATGTCAGAAACTTGACTGTGCCACTTGTGTCACTGTGCATCGACAAGGGTAATGTTGACGACATCCCAATTTGAATCACCACCCATGTAATGCTTTACTCGTTGACCATTGACCTTGAACATCTCCAATGAATTTCTACTATAGAGTTCAACGGCACCATGTGAGAAAACTATTTTGATGGTGAAAGGTCTCGACTACCTTAATTTTAGTTTTCCTGGGAACAATCTCAACCGTGAGTTGAATAATTGGACTGATTGCCCAGGCTCGAATGTTCTTTGTATTAATTTCTTGTCGTGCCATTTCTTGACTTTTTCTTTGTACAACTTCGAGTTCTCATAGGATTGAAGTCGGAATTCATCTAGCTCATTTAGCTGAAGTAGCCTCTTTTGACCCACAGCCGCTTGATCAAAGTTCAATTTCTGAATTGCCCAATAGGCCTTGTGTTGTAACTCGACAGGTAGGTGACAAGCTTTCCCGTATAGTAATTGGTATGGTGACATACCAATCGGTGTTTTATATGCAGTCCGGTAAGCCCATAGTGCATCATCTAACCTAAGAGACCAATCCTATCTATTCGAGTTTGAAACCTGTGAATGATTCTAAGATTCTCTTCACCTCCATGTTCGAAACCTCAGCTTGACCACTCGTTTGGGGATGATATGTTGTAGCTACCTTATAGTTGACCCCATAATTTGCCAAGAGAGCTGTGAATGATCTATTGCAGAAGTGACTACCTTCATCACTTATAATAGCTCTTGGTGTGCCAAATCTCGTAAAAATATTCTTCTGCAGGAATTTGAGAACCACTTTTGCATGATTGGTTGGGAGTTCTATGACTTCAACCCATTTTGATACGTAATGCACCGCAAGCAATATATACTGATTACTGAACGATGATGGAAATAGCCTTATAAAATCGATGCCCCAAACGTCAAAAATTTCACCTTCCAAGATCATTTGGAGTGGCATCTCATTCTTTTTCAATATGTTGCCCACCCTTTGACATCTATCACAAATTTTGACAAACAGGTGGGCGTTGATGAGTGGGATTCGTACCCGTGATTTAGCCCTTTTTGTTGCTTAATGTTGATACCTATTTTCAATCTTTTGATTAGGCTGCTTAGCTATTTCACTGTATCCCATTTCAGATCTTTTCAGGTTTGTCTTAAGCTTTATTGCTTGTAAAGTGGCGCCGCAGCGCCAAACTTGGCACCCTAGCGCTAGGAGTCACGCCCCAGCGCCAATACTAGGGAAAAGCTTTTGACCTTCTGTGTTTCGCTTAACTTGTATGTCACGCCCCAGCGCCAGCTTCGCGCCTTGGCTCCATCTACGGTGCCCCAGCGCCACCAATGGCGCCCCGACGCCATTGGCTTCGTTAAAGCTCGCGCCGCAGCGTAAGCTCTGGTTTATGTACATTAACTTGTATTTAAGACCTAGATCAATGGGAGGGCAGTATAAATACTTAGCGAAGCTGCCGCTTTTAAAGGATGGGATATCAGATAGATATCAGGACGAATTTATGACAGGTTTGATTAGTTTCTTTTCTATCTTTTATGTTTCTAGAAGAGAAAGAAGCTTGTAAAGGGAACAAGGGTTATTGCACCAACATTCAGAGTCTGTTTGTGAAGAATAGATTTGGCAGAAGAACACTTCTTTATACAGGGGTTTTCTTATTCCAAATCTCCCATTCCTTTGATTTATCTGATAATGTGTAGTGTATTAAAAATGTGTGTTAGTACCATAGTTATGAACTAACTCCATTTTTAGGATTGCAATGTAACCTTTTGTTTAGCTTAATCACCTTTCTCTCTTATTTTATAGAATGAATCATTTTGGAATGGGTTGTTGTATTTTGAACTTACTGCCTGATTGCTTGATAAAGAAATTAGTATTGATAGTGATGGACATTGATGAATAGATATTACTGTTTATCTTTAAATACAACAACACCTGTTATGACCATGACATTGGAATGTGGGCTTAATGTGTTAATAGGATAGACATATTCTTATTTGCCTTGTGTGACCTTGGGGATGAGCTTAATGACCTTGACCTAGTTAGCATCACCAATAGACATGTTGTGTTCTAGCTAGTTAGGGATGTGCATTTGTCTTTCGACAGAAGGTTTTACCTATATTTATCCTCGGTTGGCCATTCCTTGATTCGTTTGTATCTTGGAGAGTTAGGAGATTAGGTGAAGCCTTAGGGGAGTTGTAATCCTATCTTAACTTCTTAGCACAACTACTTCTCTTAATTAGATTTCCTTATTGAAATAGCTTAACCAACCATTTCTTTCACTCGTTTAGATAAGATTTGTAATGACTTTATCTTAGTATTTGTTTTCTGTTAAGACTTCGTCCTTGTGGGTTCGACACTCTACTTACATATATTACTTGTGGACCGCGTATACTTGAGCGTGTTTATCGATTGCTAAATCAACCAACAGGCGTCCTTAAATAGAGTAGGCCAATAAAACCCGGCTTGTAGCACTTTTACCGATATTCTCTCACTACCGTAGTGTCCCCCATAAGCCGATGAGTGACACTCTTGCAATATGTTCTTCACTTCGCTGTAGTGCACACATCTTCTGATCATCTTGTCGGCGCACTGTTTGAATAAGTAAGGCTCGTCCCACATATATAATTTTACGTCATAGAGAAACTTCTTTTTCTGTTGTCGTGTAAGATCAGGGGGAAGAATGTTGCTCACTAGATAATTCGCGAAGTCCGCGTACCATGGAAATTCTGTATTTATCCCAAACAGTTGCTCATTCGGGAATGACTCGTTGATTACACACTTGTCCTTTTTTTACCGTGATTTTCTAGCCTAGATAAATGATCGGCGACTTAGTTCTCTGTCCCCTTTTTATCCTTTATTTCTAAATCAAACTCTTGTAAAAGGAGAATCCATCGGATAAGGTGTGGCATAGCATCTTTTTTGAAAGTAAGTACTGAATGGCCGAGTGATCTGTATAAATTACTACCTTTGTCACGATCAAGTACGCCCGAAATTTATCGAACGCATATATTACTGCAAGCAATTCCTTTTCCATAGTTGTGTAGTTCATTTGAGTCTCCGTGAGTGTCTTACTTGCATAATATATGGCATGGAATACCTTCTCTCGGCGTTGACCCAAAACAGCCCCAACCGCATAGTCGCTTGCATCACACATTAACTCGAAGGGCATGGTCCAATCCGACGCGACGATTATGGCAGCTGTGGTTAATTTCTTCTTCAACAACTCGAATGCCAATTTATATTCTTCATCAAACTTGAAAACAAATCCTTCTCTAAAAGACTGCATAAAGGTTTTGCAATTTTAGAGAAGTCCTTTATGAATCTCCTGTAGAACCCAGCATGTCCCAGAAAACTTCTAATTCCCTTAATTGAACTCGGTGGAGGAAGCTTTTCAATTGTTTCCAACTTCGCTTTATCAACTTCTAATCCTTGAGCCGAGACCTTATGCCCCAAAATTATTCCTTCTTCAACCATGAAGTGACACTTTTCCCAGTTAAGGACCAAATTCGTTTCAGTGCATCTTTGTAAGACCATTACCAAATTCTCCAAACATGTATCAAAATCATCCCCATAGACAGAGAAGTCATCCATGAAGACTTCCACATTTTTCTCCACCATGTCGAAAAAGATGGCCATCATACACCTATGGAAGGTAGCAGGTGCATTACACAAGCCAAACGACATTATCCTGAATGCGAATGTGTAGTATGGGCACGTGAAAGTAGTCTTATCTTGATCTTCAGGAGTGATGATGATCTGATTATAACATGAATATCCATCCAATAAGCAATAGTACTTATGTCCCGCTAATCTGTCCTATATCTAATCGATAAAGGGCAAGGGAAAGTGATCTTTGTGGGTCACCTTATTCAATTTCTTGTAGTCCATGCAAACCCTCCAACCAGTCACTGTCCTTGTCGGAATTAGCTCATTATCATCATTTTGAACCACGGTCATTCCTCCCTTTTTCGGTACACATTACACAACAGACTGACCCATTTACTATCTAAAATCGGGTAAATAATACCCGTATCCAACCATTTCAGGATTTCTTTCTTGACCACTTCTTTCATGATTGAGTTAAGCCGTCTCTGTTGCTCCACTGTCCGTCTTGCATCGTCTTTCATCAGAATTTTATACATGCAAAAGGATGGGCTGATTCCTTTGATAA
>CM035100.1:23285175-23613850 GCA_020205505.1 Panax japonicus
AGATATGGAATTCAAACCCTAATTTTGGATTATTGTCAAGGTATGCGAATAATAATATAATATTAATTATATTTTGATTTTTCAGTGCTATGAATACGTACGGTATGTCCGTATTGATAATGGTTGGTCAATTACGGTGTATTTTGACCAAACCCTAGTAATAATGTTAAACCCTAATTTGAGATCCAAATTAGAGTGTGAGATTGTTTTATAAGTGTGTAATATAATTTATGTCGTGTATTAATGTATTAATTAGGTAAACCCTAATTAAAATTCTGAAAACCCTAATTTGAAATTCAAATTAGACTTCGAGATTTATTGATAATGTGATTAATTAACAAGTATTATGATTATAATTATTAAATTTAGAAACCCTAAATCGTTAAACCCTAATTACTAAACTAGAACCCTAATTTAGTAATTGAAAACCCTAATAGTAATTTGGTAACCCTAATTACCGAAAGAATAAACTCTAATTGCTTTATTAGCAAAGTTAATTATGATTATGATTAATAAACCCTAATGTCCCTGTATAATTTAATTATTAACTTAATTTAATTAACAAAAGTAATTTCTAAAATGTTAGAAACTAAAATGAGTTTATAATTTTACAAACCCTAATTGCTAAAAATCATTTGTTCAATATGATAAACCTTAGGGTTAAACCCTAAGGGTCAAACCCTAAGGGTTTGTCAAGATTTAATTTGTCCATTAAAATCAATTACCAAATGACATAAAAGCCCTTTTTGACACATTTTTAGGATTTCTTCCAAATCTTGTTAAGATTGGAGTTGGTGATCTAACCTTACCAAACCCAACCAGTCTTACCAACTCTATGTGACACAAGCATGCCAGCAAATCAGCCCTAGCCAGCCCATTCATGCATCTACACTTCTATAAATGGATTAAAGGAGAGAGAAAAACACTTTTGTTCATTATATTTTGCATAAAACCATACTGAACTCTCTCAAGCCTCTCACCTCCGAAATTATATAGCATTTCAGTCCCTAAGAACAACCCCACGAAATCCAACAACAAAACAGCAACACAAAATCAGAAATTGCTTATTTAAGGTATAAACTCAAGCTTGAATTTCTGTCCAAAATTTGTTGTTAGATGTTGTGTTTAAGTGTTAGAATATATTGGTTTTAGTGTATTATGATGATCTGGGTTGGTATTATATAGATCCATAACATCTAAGTCCTTAGATTTGATTTTTAAGAAAATCTGGAAAAAATTTTCTAGAGGTCTGACAGTGAATGTCAGGCCATATAAATATTTGATCATTTATGATTTATGTTGTTTAAATGTTTATGTGTGTAGCCTGTACTGCTGTCTTTAATCTGCAAAAAGAATAAAAGTTAGATCGGTTATATATCAAACGTTATTAAAGGTCAAACCGAGTTGACCGACGTTGACCGAACCGCATTCTGGGCAGCCCAGAACTGAAAAGCAGTGTCTGACAAGAAGTTCATGGGATTAGATCTGTATATTTTTTTTATGTTTTGTTCATGTTGTTGTATTAGTATTGTAGCCTCTTAATTGGAGTATAACTTCATGCCTTAACATACCTTAAATAACAATTATGTTGGATTAAATACATGGTCAAAGTAGTTGAAATGATCACGAGTGTGTTTTCTGGAAATTTCCAGAAAACGTATGAACTAGTTTCTGATAGTAGTTTGACCAGATCGTTTATGCTTGATTTGTTGTTGTTTTGATGATTTTTGTTAATAGATCTCTTTAGTTACATATGTTCTACAATCTAGAATTCTTAGATCACAAAAATGTTACACGATTTGCATGTAGTGGAAGCTCAAAGTTGGCATGCTGTTCTTCATTTCTGGGCAAACCCAGAAATGAAGAACAGCTCTGACAGCGAATTAAGAGGCTTAGATCTCTATTGTGTTATGCGTTTTGATCATGATTGTTGTTGTAGTATGAAGTATTACACTAGTACTACATGATCGAATTCATAGTTAGTCCAGAATCACACTACACACTGAATTATTGATGGTCAAACGTTACACCTTGCACACTGACGAAGAATTTCTGGGTTTATGAAGAACACCTATAGCGACGGTTCTGTCGCTATAGGTGGTCTTTAGCGACATATAATTTATAATTTTTCGGAAATTAATAAAAAAATAGAAAAAAATAGTTTTTAATTATTAAAAATACAAAATAAATTATTAAAAATTATTTTAAATTCTGAAAATTAGTTTTTAATTATTTTAGATATATTTCATAAATATTTAATATTTTTGGAATATTAAAAGTATTTAATTTATTTAATTATAATATTAAATAAATTATTTAAAAATGATTTTAATATTTAAAAAATTATTTAAAATTATATTATGATATAAGAAAATAAATTAAGTTATTTTTGATAACTTTTAATATTATGTGATAATTTTCAGTAATAAATTAATATTAATGATAAATTAAGTTGTTTATTAAATGAATTAAAAATAAGAATTAAAAATGATTTTATTATATTAAAAATCATTTTAAATAATGATAAAGTATTTAAAAATATTTTAAGTTATAAAATATAACTTTTAATATTTAAAGGTAAAATTAATTAATTAATTAATTATTAATGATATTAAAGTTATTTAATATTTATATTAAATAAATTAGTTTAAAATGATTTTAATATTATAAAAATCATTTTAAATGAAAATAAAGTGTTTACAGATATTTTAAATTATAAAATATAACTTTTAATATTTAAGGGATGTTTTCATTAATAATTTAATATTAATGATATTTAATGATATTTAACAAGGGCAAGGTCGAGGGAGCTGAGAAGGTGAGAATTAATAGTGGAAGCAGGAGTGTTGATGGAAAAAGGAAGGGGAACTATTTTGACAATGTCCAGGTTAAACAGAAAGGTGTTAAGAAACCAGCGGTGCAGTGCAAAACATGTGGAAAGAACCACTCTGGGGAGTGTTTGAAAGGAAAATTTGTGTGTTATAAATGTGGGCAGGAGGGCCATATCTCTCCCAACTGCCCAAATCCTAGAATGAACAGTGGTTGTTTTATTTGTGGATCATTGAAGCATAGGGTTAAGGATTGTCCGAACAGGAGGGTAGAGGCTGGTAGTGTGAATATTGGTAAGAGTAGTGGAACATTAGCAATCACGGGACCGACATCATTGAACAAAACATCAAAGTCAACATCAAGAGTCTTCAACATGACGGTTCAAGACACGGTGGCAGCCTGCAATGCAATTTCAGGTAATATTCGAATAACTTTTAATTACGTATTTATGATTTTTCTATTTATAATAAATTATTTTATAAAGAAATTTGAAGGAGGAATTTGAGTTCTTTTAGAAATCAAATTTCTGTTTAATCAAAAAGACAAGTTTAATGTGATTAGTTAAAGATCAGTTCGATCAAAGTTGATCGAGATCTATTTGCGAAGATTGTGTATGCTATGAACCCAGTTATGTATAGGTTTTAAAGCGGTGATTCCGGGGACGGAATCCTTATAAGGGAGGGTGAATGTGACAACCCGATATTTTCTATATAAATAAATCATAAATTTTGCGTATAATTTTTTTTTTAGGATGAGGATTTGTACAAGATTATGTGTATATGTATTTATGTGGTAAATAAAAATATATTTATTACATGAATATTTACAAGTAAATTTATTTTAGAATTATTGATTATTATAAAGTATATTTTCATAATAATTAATTTTAAGATAGAAATGTTTTTATTAATTATTTTCCATGATTATATAATCATATATTATTTAAATAATATATGAAGTGATTTTTAGAATAAATATAATAATTATTTTATTATATAAATTTTTGTACAGATTATTAAGTTAAATATTTTACCTTAATTATTAAGGTTAAATATGAAAGAATGATCAGATATGGAATCCAAACCCTAATTTTGGATTATTGTCAAGGTATGAGAATAATAATATAATATTAATTATATTTTGATTTTTCAGTGCTATGAATACGTACGGTATGTCCGTATTGATAATGGTTGGTCAATTACGGTGTATTTTGACCAAACCCTAGTAATAATGTTAAACCCTAATTTGAGATCCAAATTAGAGTGTGAGATTATTTTATAAGTGTGTAATATAATTTATGTCGTGTATTAATGTATTAATTAGGTAAACCCTAATTAAAATTCTTGAAACCCTAATTTGAAATTCAAATTAGAGTTCGAGATTTATTGATAATGTGATTAATTAACAAATATTATGATTATAATTATTAAATTTAGAAACCCTAAATCGTTAAACCCTAATTAATAAACTAGAACCCTAATTTAGTAATTGAAAACCCTAATAGTAATTTGGTAACCCTAATTACCGAAAGAATAAACTCTAATTGCTTTATTAGCAAAGTTAATTATGATTATGATTAATAAACCCTAATGTCCCTGTATAATTTAATTATTAACTTAATTTAATTAACAAAAGTAATTTCTAAAATGTTAGAAACTAAAATGAGTTTATAATTTTACAAACCCTAATTGCTAAAAATCATTTGTTCAATGTGATAAACCTTAGGGTTAAACCCTAAGGGTTTGTCAAGATTCAATTTGTCCATTAAAATCAATTACCAAATGACATAAAAGCCCTTTTTGACACATTTTTAGGATTTCTTCCAAATCTTGTTAAGATTGGAGTTGGTGATCTAACCTTACCAAACCCAACCACTCTTACCAACTCTATGTGACACAAGCATGCCAGCAAATCAGCCCTAGCCAGCCCATTCATGCATCTACACTTCTATAAATGGATTAAAGGAGAGAGAAAATCACTTTTGTTCATTATATTTTGCATAAAACCATACTGAACTCTCTCAAGCCTCTCACCTCCGAAATTATATAGCATTTCAGTCCCTAAGAACAGCCCCACGAAATCCAACAACAAAAGCGCAACACAAAATCAGAAATTGCTTATTTAAGGTATAAACTCAAGCTTGATTTTCTGTCCAAAATTTATTGTTAGATGTTGTGTTTAAGTGTTAGAATATATTGGTTTTAGTGTATTATGATGATCTGGGTTGGTATTATATAGATCCATAACATCTAAGTCCTTAGATTTGATTTTTAAGAAAATCTGGAAAATTTTTTCTAGAGGTCTGACAGTGAATGTCAGGCCATATAAATATTTGACCATTTATGATTTATGTTGTTTAAATGTTTATGTGTGTAGCCTGTACTGCTATCTTTAATCTGCAAAAAGAATAAAAGTTAGATCGGTTATATATCAAACGTTATTAAAGGTCAAATCGAGTTGACCGACGTTGACCGAACCGCATTCTGGGCAGCCCAGAACTGAAAAACAGCGTCTGACAAGAAGTTCATGGGATTAGATCTGTATATTTTTTTATGTTTTGTTCATGTTGTTGTATTAGTATTGTAGCCTCTTAATTGGAGTATAACTTCATGCCTTAACATACCTTAAATAACAATTATGTTGGATTAAATACATGGTCAAAGTAGTTGAAATGATCACGAGTGTGTTTTCTGGAAATTTCCAGAAAACGTATGAACTAGTTTCTGACAGTAGTTTGACCAGATCGTTTATGCTTGATTTGTTGTTGTTTTGATGATTTTTGTTAATAGATCTCTTTAGTTACATATCTTCTACAATCTAGAACTCTTAGATCACAAAAATGTTACACGATTTGCATGTAGTGGAAGCTCAAAGTTGGCATGCTGCATTGTTCTTCATTTCTGGGCAAACCCAGAAATGAAGAACAGCTCTGACAGCGAATTAAGAGGCTTAGATCTCTATTGTGTTATGCGTTTTGATCATGATTGTTGTTGTAGTATGAAGTATTACACTAGTACTACATGATCGAATTCATAGTTAGTCCAGAATCACACTACACACTGAATTATTGATGGTCAAACGTTACACCTTGCACACTGACGAAGAATTTCTGGGTTTATGAAGAACACCTATAGCGACGGTTCTGTCGCTATAGGTGGTCTTTAGCGACATATAATTTATAATTTTTCAGAAATTAATAAAAAAATAGAAAAAAATAGTTTTTAATTATTAAAAATACAAAATAAATTATTAAAAATTATTTTAAATTCCGAAAATTAGTTTTTAATTATTTTAGATATATTTCATAAATATTTAATATTTTTGGAATATTAAAAGTATTTAATTTATTTAATTATAATATTAAATAAATTATTTAAAAATGATTTTAATATTTGCAAAATTATTTAAAATTATATTATGATATAAGAAAATAAATTAAGTTATTTTTGATAACTTTTAATATTATGTGATAATTTTCATTAATAAATTAATATTAATGATAAATTAAGTTATTTATTAAATGAATTTAAAATATGAATTAAAAATGATTTTATTATATTAAAAATCATTTTAAATAATGATAAAGTATGTAAAAATATTTTAAGTTATAAAATATAACTTTTAATATTTAAAGGTAAAATTAATTAATTAATTATTAATGATATTAAAGTTATTTAATATTTATATTAAATAAATTAGTTTAAAAATGATTTTAATATTATAAAAATCATTTTAAATGAAAATAAAGTGTTTAAAGATATTTTAAGTTATAAAATATAACTTTTAATATTTAAGGGATGTTTTCACTAATAATTTAATATTAATGATATTTAATGATTAATGAAATTAATTTTATTTAATAATTATATTAAATAAATAGTTTAAAATGGTTTTATTTATTTAAAAATCATTTAAAAAGGATATTAATGATTTAAAAATATTTTAAGTTATAATTACGACTTTTAATATTTGGATAAATAGTTCATTAATATTTAAATATTAATGGTAATTATTTAATAATGATTTTAGATGTTTAAAAATCAATTAAGGGTAATATAAATGTTTTAAAAATATTTTGAGTTATTATACATAACTTTAATATTTTAGAAATGGTTTCATTAATAATTTAATATTAATGATAATAGAATTGATTGATATTTAAATCATTTAATAATGATTCTGATATTTCAAAATTTATGGTAAATGGTAATAATGATGTTATAATTATTTTAAGGTCATATGACTGTTATTTAATTAGTCTAAATGAATATTAAACAACTGTTTAGAGTCTTAGACTCGATAATTACTCGATAAAGATGTCGGTAGACCGACATGTTTCAAAAATTAATCTGGACTTATATAATGTGATTAGTTAACTGTTTAATTACGATTCAATGGTTATTAAGCTTGTGTGACAATGTGATTAGGAATGTGTTGATGATTGTTTGTGATGCCATGATTGTAGAACATGTGTGATAAGACGATTAGGTTATGTGCTGACTGCGAAATGCAGTATTATGTGTTATATTATATGGTTCTAATCGAACGAATGATTTGATTAATGATAGGTTGTGATAGAAAAGGGTAGAACTAAGTTAAGAATTATAAGCAGCGCATCAGGCAAGTATCCTAACTTTGCATTTTCTTTATGCAATGGACAGAAGTAAGAAGTTCAGAATAATTATTATTATTAATGTACAGATTGTTAAACCTATATTATATACACCCTTTGATTATCAACATGTTAGTATATGATAATTCGGATATATATATATTCTGTTCGTTAATTTCTAAAAATGATTATACAAGTGTCCCCACTTGGATAATCATTGTATTTAATCACATGTTGATACACCTTTGATATACATATATGTTGAATTATATTATTGTTGAATAAGATAAGACCTTTGTTATGAAAACTCGACAGGTATGAACATCCCGATAATGGGAAAATTTTTATGCGCCCAAGGCGGACAGAGTGAACGATAACTTCGTTCTTGTACATGTAGTATTGATCAATACAGGGTACAATGGGGATGATCACCCTCCATGCCCGTAAGTCATGACGGTTTACAGATGAATTTCTGTTCAAACCTTTTCGAAAATGAAAACAATGTTCATAGTATGTCACAGAAACTCCATATATAGTCAATACGTAGTTTCAAAAATTTAAAAGAGGGTTGTTATGATACTATTATTGGTATAGATTACTTCACAACTATTGACTGGTTGTAGAAGGGTATTATAAAGAAAACATTTAAATTCTTTCAGCTTATATATATATAATACTTGCTGGGCACTCAAATACTCATCCTTGCTTAATTTAAATGTTTTTCAGCTAAGTGTGAAGAACTAGAAGGCTCATGCCGAAACAGGGGAAAGGGAAAGCTAACCAAATAAGATTTATGGTACTATTTTGTAATAGTTTTTAGATTATGAAGACTATGATATTTAAATACCCAATATCATGTAATAAATGACTAAAGGTTACGTACTTGGGAGAAAGACTCTGATGTATATGTAAATTTTAAGTTAAGTTTTATATTATTGTAAATATTAGTAGTATTATTTCGCTCATAGAAATGGTATCATGAAGTACCGTGTTCGGGTTTCAAATATCCGAGTTCGGGGACCTCACAACTTCACGATACCATTTCTATGAGCTGAATAATACTAGTAATAATAACAATAATATAAAACTTAAACTTAAATTTACATTTATCAGAGTCTAATCCCAAATACGCAACCTTTACTACATTCTTTACATGATATATAATACATATCATTAACTTAATACAGTCTATCTATTACAAATGATACCAATAACATGTCCTGTTTGCTTTCCTTTTCACTTGTTCTTGGCCGAACTTTCCAGTTCTTTACACTTAGCTGAAAACATTTAAATTAAGCAAGGATGAGCATTTGAGTGCCCAGCAAGTATTTATATATATATATATAGGTTGAAAGAATTTAAATGTTTTCTTTATAATATTTTTCTACAACCGGTCAATAGTTGTGAAGTAATCTGTACCAATAACAATAACATAACAACCCTCTTTCAAATTTTTGAAACTATGTATTGTCTATACATGGGATTTCTGTGACATATTATGAACATTGTTTTCATTTTCGAAAGGGTTTAAATAGAAATTCATCTGTAAACCGGCCATTGCTTACGGGCCTGAGGGTGTACAGACCATGGGCCCTGTATTGATCAATACTACATTGCTAGAACGATATTATCGTTCATCCTTTGTCCGCTGTAACACATAAATTTTTTTCCATTATCGGGATGTTCATACCTTTCGGGTTTTCATAACAAAGGTCTTATATAATTCAACATATATGTATATCAAAGGTGTATCAACATGTGATTAAATACAATGATTATCCAAGTGGGGACACTTGTATAATCATTTATAAAAATTAACAAACAGAATATATATCATATACTAACATGTTGATAATCAATGGGCATATATAATATAGGTTTAACAATCTGTATAATAATAATATAATTCTGAAACATTCTTACACTTGTCCATTGCATAAAGAAAATGTAAAGTTAGGATACTTGCCTGATTCGCTGATTACAATTACGCAACTTAGATTTCTCTTTTATATCACGACCTATCATTAATCAAATCATTCGTTCGATTAGAACAATATTCCATAACACATAGTACTGCATTTCGCAGTCAGCACATAACCTAATCACATTATCACACCTGTTATTGACTCACAAACAAACATCAACACATTCCTAATCATATTGTCACACAACTTTAACAACCATTGAATCACCAATAAACAGTTAACTAACTAAATTATCTAAGTTCAGATCAATTTCTGAAACATGTCGGTCTACCGACAACTTTATCGGGTAAAAATCGAGTCTAATACTCTATCCCGAAGTTCAATATCCAAATAGTTAACTTAAACATCAGTCATACTATTTTTCATGGCCTTATAATAATTATAAAATATTTATTACCATTTATCATAATTTTTGAAATATTAGAATCATTATTAAATGATTTAAATACTAATCAATTCTATTATCATTAACATTTAATAAATATTAATAGATTAATGAAACCATTGCCAAAAGGTTAATGTTATTTATAATAACTAAAAATACTTTTAAAGTATTAACATTACCCTTAAATGATTTTTAAAACATTTAAAATCATTATTAAATAATTACCATTAATATTTAAATATTAATGAACTATTATCTAAATATTAAAAGTTATTAATTATAACTTAAAATATTTTAAATTCATTTATATCCCTTTTAAATGATTTTTAAATAAATAAAACCATTTTAAAACTATTTATTTAATATAACTATTAAATAAATTTAATATCATTAATATATCATTAATATTAAATTATTAATGAAATTATCCTTTAAATATTAAAAGTTATATTTTATAACATAAAATATCTTTAAATACTTTATTTTCATTTAAAATGATTTTTTTAATAATAAAATCATTTTAAACTAATTTATTTAATATAAATATTAAATAACTTTAATATCATTAAATATCATTAATTAATGAATTTAACCTTTAAATATTAAAATTTATATTTTATAACTTAAAATATTTTTTAAATAACTTATTATTATTTAAAATGATTTTTAAAATAATAAAATCATTTTTAATTTAATTATTTAATTCATTTAACAAATACCTTAATTATCATTAATATTAAATTATTAATGAAAATTATCAAATAATATTGAAAATTATTAAAAATAACTTAAAATATTTTTTTATATCAGAATATAATTTTAAATGATTTTTCATGAATTAAAATCATTATTAAATAATTTATTTAATATTCTAATTAAATAAATAAAATACTTTTATTATTCCAAAAATATTAAATATTTATAAAATATATTTAAAATAATGCAAAACTAATTTTTAGAATTTAAAATAATTTTTAATAATTTATTTTGTATTTTTAATAATTAAAAACTATTTTATTTATTTATTAATTAATTTTCGGAAAATAAAATACTATTTGTCGCTAAAGACCACCTATAGCGATAGAACCGTCGCTATAGGTGTTCTTTATGTTCTTGAGCTGTTCTTGAACATTCATAGCAGTTTGCAAGGTATCGAGTTTGACCAAGATTTCCGGTCAGATCCTGATGTTACTGGGCATGTTATTAGTCAGATATTGTAGTACTAATGCACGACTACAAGATCCAACAACAAACAAGTTCATACAACATATAATCAACGAGATCTGTGCCTTCAAACATGTTGTCAGGTCTGTTCTTCATTTTCTGGGTTACCCAGAAATGAAGAACAGATCATGAGTGATACTTTGAGCCTTCACTACATGCTAATCATCCAATGTTTTAAGGATCTAACGATTCCAGGTTATACCCAACATGTAACTAAATAGATATATCACAAAATATTACTAAAACAACAACAAATATAGCAGATACCAACTGGTCAAACCATGTCAGAAATAGCGTTCTTGAACTTTCTGGAAATTCCAGAAAATGCATTTTATGCTCATACAGCCTACTTTGACTGTCGATTTCCTTCATTATATTGTTTATATAAGCGATCTAGGAGTATACATATATAATACACATAACCGAACATAATCCTGATACACTAACAACATCAAAACATCATACAAACGCAAGATCTAGCCTCAGAAAAATCTCGTCAGACACGGTTAAAGGATATCTGGGTTACCCAGAAATCACTTGGTCATGGTCGGTCAACCGACTTTGCCCAAGTATAACTTTCAATCCATACATTATTTGGTCCTGATTCATTTTGCATATCAAATACCACATACCAGACTACAAGTACAAGGCTTTAAACTACTAAAACACGCAACAAGTAACGATTAAAGAGGCCTGACATTCGGTTGTCAGACATCAAACAAAATTTTTCCAGATTTTTCAAATCTTCAAATCCAAGCCTCTAGATGTTATGAATCCAACATCTAGCAACCCAGATCATCATTAGACACTAGAACCAATATATTTTAACAATCAAACATAACTTCTAACACAGAATATTTGGACAGAAATTATGCTAAGGTCTTATACCTCTTATGAACGATTTTGATTTCTTGGCTTCTGATTTGTTATGGCTGATTGTGGGGCTGTTTTTGTGACTGATATTATCAACAAATTTTGTGGGTCTTTGTGAGAGAAAGTCTTGGTTGGGTGTTTGAGCAAAATAAGCTAGCAATTGATTTTCTCTCTCTTTCAATCCTTAAATAGACAACATAGATGCATGTATTGGCTGAGATTATGCTGATTTGCTGTCAATTTAGTGCATGTGGGGTTGTTGGGTTTGGCCACTAACTTCCCCTAAATGTCAAAACCTAGTTTTTAGCCAAATAATTCAACTAGGGGCATAATGGTCTTTTGGTTTGACAAAGTAATGACATTTTAGGTAATAGCCAAACCCTTAGGGTTTAACCCTTAGGTTTTGTGTATAAACACATTTTAGCAACTAGGGTTTGGAATAAAAATAAAATTATAAACTATCAATTTTAGTTTCTATAATTCACAATTTAGGATTTCTAAATTAGTTTATGTTTCCTAATTACATAAACTTAACTATTAGGTTTAAGGATTTACTAATTATAATTAAGATCTCTAATTGGCAATTAAGGCACAAATTTGGTAATTAGGGTTAACAATTTAATAATTTGGGTTAACAACTTGTAATTAGGGTTTCTAATTAATCATTATCATTAGGGTTTAATAACACTAATCACAATTAACGTTGCTAATATAGCAATTAAGGTTTATACTTTTAGTAATTAGGGTTACAAAAATGCATTTAGGGTTTCTAATTATCAAATTAGAATTCTATGTATTAGGGTTTTAATTTCTATATCACCAGTCGTTAATCACATTATTGTGATTATATAACGTCTTTAACAAATTCTCAAAGTCGTGAATGACTTTCGCTTTAGAGTTTCAATTCAATTAGGGTTCCAAAATTATAATTAGGGATTATAATATAGAAAATAATTGTAGCAGCCCCGAATCCGGGCCCCGAATCGCCGCGGACTCGATACACTAATTCTATAACTATTTGCAGAAGATATAAACATAAATTGTTTATACATTACATTACATACTATTACCCAATGTCGAATAACCTTAACTTGTTACATGATTCATAAGTTATCTAACACATAACATAATTAATATCATACAATACAAGTCTAACTGCACACGTCTACTAAAGCTGGAACTGTCTTGGACATTTCCTTGATTCCGACGCATTCACCTTAATCTGCAATGTTTTATCATGATATAGCAAGGGTGAGCATTAAAGTTCCCCAGCAAGTTTATATACAATAACATAACAATATATCATGATTGAAGTGTATGAATAATAAGCTTGCTATAATTCATCAATATAATTGAGAACTAGCACGAACAAACTTTTAACTGAACAAGTTTTAAATATGAACAAACATTTCTGAACCAACTGGTAATGAAGGTGATCAGCCTTTTATACCTGACTTATACATGCAAGATGTACAGATTACAAATTTTCATGGCAATCAGCAATGATTAACCATAAGCTTGAATAAACTACTCTTATTAGAGTTAAGTACAAGTAAAACTTGCCTGAACCGTTGATTACCGCAACGCAAATTAATTTAATCTCTCACGAAAGACCTATCAGTTATAAGATTGATCTTTTAATCAGTATAACATGCTTTATTCCATAATACTATCTAATACTTAATCCAATATTAGATAACAGCTTAACACATCAATATTATTATCATCCTTCGATAATTATTCAATCACTATATCATATCTCTTATGATTTATCACTTGCTCTTTATTTCATAAGTTATTCATTAATATGTAATAAGGCAAACATTAATCCAGCACCCTGTATTCTACATCTAACAACCAACTTTATAATTCAGCAACTGGGATTCCAAGTCCATCAATTTAAACCTCAATCCAGCAAATTGTATTCTATATTCTTATCACAAAAATATCAAATCAGTGAATTATTCTCCTATCCTTTGGGCAAACATATATACATGTATTTCATGCACAAAAATTATTTTTCTATAATTTTCCAACTTCCTTTGGTATTTTTCAAAATTTAATTTCTAGTGCGTAGCTTAAGAAATTAACTACCTCGTGCTTAACTCCAGTAATTCCCATCTTTTGGCATAACCTTATATATGTTAACTTGATGCTCCATTTTAAATTTCGTGGCAATCGGAGTTGTAGAACTCCGTTTATAGCAATTTCCGTCGGAAAATCACAAAAATTGTAATGGTCATAACTTGGTCGTTTTAACTCTGAATCAGCTCATTTTTGGACACGAGCTACATATTACCATATATTTTCATTTCCCAAAAGCCTGGAATTTTTCTCATTAACTAAATGCCCGAAACAGCCCTCGGAAAATTTTGGGCAGAAACTTTTTGTCGTTTGACAGTTTTAGAGTCCTTTACTAAAACTTATATAAAACGAGTTCTGTAACTCTGATTAATGATCCGTCAATTTTGTTGGATTCGTATCTTTCCGAACTACAGTTTTCATATATCACAATCAATATTTGGACATGTTTAGCTCCCGGAACTTAGCCCGGAAGTGACTGTTCCAAAACTGTCCTTTTAACAGTTTTCTTAATTTTGTGTAGTTTGGGAGAAATCCCATAACTTGCTCATTTTTCAACCTATTTGCATGATTCCAAAGGGATTTTAACCTTAACACATATATCTAACATCCAAAGAACATAACTCACACATATCCATCATAGATTTCAAAGATCCAAAAGCTTAATCACACTTTAAAAGTTCAAAACTTTTCCAGAAAATTCCATTCTTCAATTCCTTTTGATTTCAACCAAAATTAACACCTAATATGTTTAGATCTAAACATGATACACTCATCAACATGTATATACATGGCTTTTGAGTTTATAAACAAAGTTTCTTAGTTTCTCAAACAAGCATCCAACACAATCAAATCTTAAGAAAAAAAATTAAGTTTTCTATCTTTTGAAAACCTATCCTCCAATTCATGCTATAGATCTAACTTTTGAAACTTAAAATGGATAGATCCATACATAAAACACTCTAAATCATGTAGATCTAGAGTTTTGAAGATCAATAACTCCAAGTTGTTATTTACAACCAAAAAAAATAAACTAAACAAAAAGGTGTTATACCTTTGCTTACTTGCTCTCCATCTTCTTCTTCTTCATAGCTTGATCATGGATCTTGATTGGCATGGAAGGCCAAAATCTCCCCTCCTTCTCCTCTTAGAGTGGCCGAAGATGGCCTTCTCTTCCCTCTCTCTATTTCTTAGCAACTTGAAAGAATATAAGAGATGAAAGAAAGAAATAATTATAAGTTAGACTTTTGTGTAGCTTTTCATTAATCAAATGACCACACTCACTCCCTTCTCTTCTTCATGCAATAACCGGCCATATGGCCTCTCCAATGCTCACAATAATTCTCTCATTCTCCCTTATTAATTGCCAAGCTTTTGTTGCAAGAAATGCTAATGTGTTGGACACATTTCTAGGCTAGAGCTAGGTTAGGGTTAGGGTTGGTCACCAACTAAAGTGAGACAATAATGCAACATTCATTCCCCCTTTCTATTGCTCCTCATGGCCGGCCACTTGGCCTAAAATAATGCTCCCAATTTGCTTTCTATTTTACCTCTTATTTGAGTTAACAAATGTCCAAAAATTCCTCTCCAACTTGGCTAAAAATTGAGCCATTCTTTTAATGTTTTGCTTGGTCCTCTAACCAATTTCATTCACCAATACTTGAGCTATAAAATATACATAGTCCAATTCCTTTAATTCTTATCCAACCCAAATCATTTAATTAGGGTTTTTACTTCTCCAATTAAAACACAAATCCTTGCTCATGCACACTCATTTCCTTAACCCAATTAGGCTTGCTATAATTAGGTTATAAAATTTATCAACCGAGATATATAAAATAAATCTCCTAGAATTAGTAAGTATTCTAAATACTACAATTCTCTTTTTCCATAACCCTTAAGTTATAAAATCCTTCATTCCTAATATATAATTAGGGTTTTCACTAGTTTCTTTTGTTTGTTTATTTAATAAACAAATATAAACCTTCACCTAATGTTCATATTCCTTACACACAACTTTTTAACCCTTAGGGTTTAATACTCCGCATTAGAATTCCCAAATTAGGGTTTAAATTCTCGATACTTAAATTAGGCTTTCTGAACATATCGTTAGAGTTTTCTAACTTAATCACCATATTCATATCATGAATTTAAGGTTTCGGATTCCCGGAACTAAAATTAAAGTTTCTAAGCGTACCGTTAGGGTTTCTAACAATTCGTTAGATTTTTCTAACTTAATAAACGTACAATCAACATAACTTTAGGGTTTTCTAAAGTTATAACTTATATGATCAATCCTTGATCTCAAATCATTATGGTTCACATATGTAACCAAATATACCGACTAGTATTCACTTCGATACTTATCCCTGATAATTCTTCAAAAGAATTTTAAATCTACCATAATCTTATACCTCATTACTAGACTATCACTTACAGTCTATCACATAATTCAAGTTTTGTTCAAAACTTTTGAAATTCTTAAAATTTCATTACATAACTGCCAATTCCATACACTTATTTTCTGTCTAGGTCCTAATATTGAACCTTAAATCAATCAATTATGATTTTCATAAATTCTCCAAATTCTCAGGTTGTCACATTCACCCCTCCTTATAAGAATTTCGTCCCCGAAATTCACCTTACACCTTACACCATGCACCTTACACCATTCACACATATCACATGCTACCCAATATACCACTCACAAGGGTAAAAGGTTTAAAATTTTGCTGAGGGGTCATATAAACCATGAACACATAGATTTGACGGTATTTATACCGCAAAACAAAACATTACTTGGTCTGTTTACAATCACAAAGAAGGTAAACTACCATTACTAGAACTTTAGGTGATCAGCCTATCGTATTACATTATAAATAACGTATTTATTTTTAGCGAATATTTACGCTATTAGATTGGATTTATTTATCCAAACAACATAGTTCACCTCAGTCTTATCATAGTATTCAGCACCAAAACAATTTGGTTCAGGAAATTTCTTTCAATAAACACTTGGAGTTTTTGAAAACATTTTCGAGAATGACGTCATGATGCCGTATACTGTATTTACAGTCCGTTGAGGATTCCGTCATTTGATGATTTTATCATGCTACATCATACCATAGTGGAATAGTGACTTTAAGTCAAATTCACACGAAGTAATACTGCATTGATGACTCCATCATTTTTATCATCTCTGCACCAGGTCACATGGTACATAAGTGATAAATAAAAATAATTTTTTTTAAAGGCACATAGTGCATATTTAGTTTGAAGTCAAAACTTTTGAAATCTGGCATAGATAGGGGTTTAGAAAAACCTAATTTTCCACTAATGATCATTTGCTTAAACATTCTATCTGTTCCTATTATCCTCAATACTCCATTCACACATATCTATACCCAGTTCATAAAACCACACTTATGAGTCCATAAATTGCCACAATCATATGAGTTCATGAACTTTCCTAGACAGACCTTTGGCGTCCATTCGCTGAGGGGTTCATAAACATTTCATATAACTATGCGTCAAGTATGTCACATAAGTATGAGTTCTAAGAACTCGTACTTAATCTTATATCCTCTACCTATGACTTATCTATTTGTTATATACATGAGAAAGGAATCACCCTCTTAACACGCATATAACAAATAGCGCGACACAAACATTTCAATGATTATCAGTGCTAGAAACTAAGTGGTTGTCAAACCAAACTCGACCACTAATCAATATAGGAAGATAAGTGAACAATTCCCCTCCCATACAAAGAATTGATCAACCTAACCACTACATCGACCAGGAAGCTAAGGGATTCTAAAACCAAGTACAAATTCCCTTCCCATACAAGGAATCATACAACTCAGCTGCCGACAAGAGTCCTCAATTGAATCTCAACCTAATACTTAACCTCTTTCTCAATACGAATTTCATTTCATATTCATAATCCATAACTCATTTATGAGTTTTCATAGTACCATTTCATAGTATAACTTTCACACAGCATCTTGCTGTAAACTTTTCAATCAGTAGATTGATTCATTTCCCATATCATAACCTTTATCAGATCACGGAGTGATCTTATCGTATATATTACGATTCAATTCTATGACTTGATCGTTTTGTTTTACGATCTTCTATTCCTGCACTTTCAGTCTTTTAGACTCGATCTATTCACCATGACTGTTCAACTTTATTATCAGAGTTAGGGAACTCTGTGCTTTACACTCGCCGAGATTCATCTTTGAATCTTACCAACACACTAACTCGATTTGAGTTAGTACTTAATCCTAAACACTGCGGTTATTGGTCTCAGGTATTCCTACCTAAGCTTCATAACCAACAGCTCTGATACCAACTGTAGCAGCCCCGAATCCGGGCCCCGAATCGCCGCGGACTCGATACACTAATTCTATAACTATTTGCGGAAGATATAAACATAAATTGTTTATACATTACATTACACACTATTACCCAAGGTCGAATAACCTTAACTTGTTACATGATTCATAAGTTATCTAACACATAACATAATTAATATCATACAATACAAGTCTAACTGCACACGTCTACTAAAGCTGGAACTGTCTTGGACATTTCCTTGATTCCGACGCATTCACCTTAATCTGCAATGTTTTATCATGATATTGCAAAGGTGAGCATGAAAGTTGCCCAACAAGTTTATATACAATAACATAACAATATATCATGATTGAAGAGTATGAATAATAAGCTTGCTATAATTCATCAATATAATTGAGAACTAGCACGAACAAACTTTTAACTGAACAAGTTTTAAACATGAACAAACATTTCTGAACTAACTGGTAATGAAGGTGATCAGCCTTTCATACCTGACTTATACATGCAAGATGTACAGATTATAAATTTTCATGGCAATCAACAATGATTAACCATAAGCTTGAATAAACTACTCTTATTAGAGTTAAGTACAAGAAAAACTTGCCTGAACCGTTGATTACCGCAACGCAAATTAATTTAATCTCTCACGAAAGACCTATCAGTTATAAGATTGATCTTTTAATCAGTATAACATGCTTTATTCCATAATACTATCTAATACTTAATCCAATATTAGATAACAGCTTAACACATCAATATTATTATCATCCTTTGATAATTATTCAATCACTATATCATATCCCTTATGATTTATCACTTGCTCTTTATTTTATAAGTTATTCATTAATATGTAATAAGGCAGACATTAATCCAGCACCCTGAATTCTACATCTAACAACCAACTTTATAATTTAGCAACTGGGATTCCAAGTCCATCAATTTAAACCTCAATCCAGCAAATTGTATTCTATATTTTTATCACGAAAATATCAAATCTGTGAATTATTCTCCTATCCTTTGGTCAAACATATATACATGTATTTAATGCACAAAAATTATTTTTCTATAATTTTCCAACTTCCTTTGGTATTTTTCAAAAATTAATTTCTAGTGCGTAGCTTAAGAAATTAGCTACCTCGTGCTTAACTCCAGTAATGCCCATCTTTTGGCATAACCTTATATATGTTAACGTGATGCTCCATTTTAAATTTCGTGGCAATCGGAGTTGTAGAACTCCGTTTATAGCAATTTCCGTCGGAAAATCACAAAAATTGTAATGGTCATAACTTGGTCGTTTTAACTCGGAATCAGCTCATTTTTGGACACGAGCTACATATTACCATATATTTTCATTTCCCAAAAGCCTGGAATTTTTCTCATTAACTAAATGTCCGAAACAGCCCTCGGAAAATTTTGGGCAGAAACTTTTTGTCGTTTGGCAGTTTTGGAGTCATTTGCTAAAACTTATATAAAACGAGTTCTGTAACTCCGATTATTGATCCGTCAATTTTGTTGGATTCGTATCTTTCCGAACTACAGTTTTCATATATCACAATCAATATTTGGACATGTTTAGCTCCCGGAACTTAGCCCGGAAGTGACTGTTCCAAAACTGTCCTTTTAACAGTTTTCTTAATTTTGTGTAGTTTGGGAGAAATTCCATAACTTGCTCATTTTTCAACCTATTTGCACGATTCCAAAGGGATTTTACCCTTAACACATATATCTAATATCCCAAGAACATAAATCACACATATCCATCATAGATTTCAAAGATCCAAAAGCTTAATCACACTTTAAAAGTTCAAAACTTTTCCAGAAAATTCCATTCTTCAATTCCTTTTGATTTCAACCAAAATTAACACCTAATATGTTTAGATATAAACATGATACACTCATCAACATGTATATACATGGCTTTTGAGTTTATAAACAAAGTTTCTTAGTTCCTCAAACAAGCATCCAACACAATCAAATCTTAAGAAAAAAAATTAAGTTTTCTATCTTTTGAAAACCTATCCTCCAATTCATGCTATAGATCTAACTTTTGAAACTTAAAATGATAGATCCATACATAAAACACTCTAAATCATGTAGATCTAGAGTTTTGAAGATCAATAACTCCAAGTTGTGATTTACAACCAAAAAAAATAAACTAAACAAAAAGGTGTTATACCTTTGCTTACTTGCTCTCCATCTTCTTCTTCTTCATAGCTTGATCATGGATCTTGATTGGCATGGAAGGCCAAAATCTCCCCTCCTTCTCCTCTTAGAGTGGCCGAAGATGGCCTTCTCTTCCCTCTCTCTATTTCTTAGCAACTTGAAAGAATATAAGAGATGAAAGAAAGAAATAATTATAAGTTAGACTTTTGTGTAGCTTTTCATTAATCAAATGACCACACTCACTCCCTTCTCTTCTTCATGCAATAACCGGCCATATGGCCTCTCCAATGCTCACAATAATTCTCTCATTCTCCCTTATTAATTGCCAAGCTTTTGTTGCAAGAAATGCTAATGTGTTGGACACATTTCTAGGCTAGAGCTAGGTTAGGGTTAGGGTTGGTCACCAACTAAAGTGAGACAATAATGCAACATTCATTCCCCCTTTCTATTGCTCCTCATGGCCGGCCACTTGGCCTAAAATAATGCTCCCAATTTGCTTTCTATTTTACCTCTTATTTGAGTTAACAAATGTCCAAAAATTCCTCTCCAACTTGGCTAAAAATTGAGCCATTCTTTTAATGTTTTGCTTGGTCCTCTAACCAATTTCATTCACCAATACTTGAGCTATAAAATATACATAGTCCAATTTCTTTAATTCTTATCCAACCCAAATCATTTAATTAGGGTTTTTACTTCTCCAATTAAAACACAAATCCTTGCTCATGCACACTCATTTCCTTAACCCAATTAGACTTGCTATAATTAGGTTATAAAATTTATCAACCGAGATATATAAAATAAATCTCCTAGAATTAGTAAGTATTCTAAATACTACAATTCTCTTTTTCCATAACCCTTAAGTTATAAAATCCTTCATTCCTAATATATAATTAGGGTTTTCACTAGTTTCTTTTGTTTGTTTATTTAATAAACAAATATAAACCTTCACCTAATGTTCATATTCCTTACACACAACTTTTTAACCCTTAGGGTTTAATACTCCGCATTAGAATTCCCAAATTAGGGTTTAAATTCTCGATACTTAAATTAGGCTTTCTGAACATATCGTTAGAGTTTTCTAACTTAATCACCATATTCATATCATGAATTTAAGGTTTCGGATTCCCGAAACTAAAATTAAAGTTTCTAAGCGTACCGTTAGGGTTTCTAACAATTCGTTAGATTTTTCTAACTTAATAAACGTATAATCAACATAACTTTAGGGTTTTCTAAAGTTATAACTTATATGATCAATCCTTGATCTCAAATCATTATGGTTCACATATGTAACCAAATATACCGACTAGTATTCACTTCGATACTTATCCCTGATAATTCTTCAAAAGAATTTTAAATCTACCATAATCTTATACCTCATTACTAGACTATCACTTACAGTCTATCACATAATTCAAGTTTTGTTCAAAACTTTTGAAATTCTTAAAATTTCATTACATAACTGCCAATTCCATACACTTATTTCCTGTCTAGGTCCTAATATTGAACCTTAAATCAATCAATTATGATTTTCATAAATTCTCCAAATTCTCGGGTTGTCACAATAATAATAATAATAATAATAATAATAATAATAATAATAATAATAATAATAATAAGGGTTTTGAATAATTACGATTCTCCCTAATTAGGGTTAATACATAAACACCGATCATAAATCACATTAACATGATTACATAACAATCTTAAGCCGGCATTCAGCTTTAAATTAGGGTTTAACAACTTAAACTAGGGTTTTGGCATTTTACACCATAATTGACCAACCATTGTCAGTCCACAAACATACAGTACATATTTATAACACTGAAAAATCAAAAAATTATAATTTTATATTATTATCATCATTCCTTATTCCAGAACCAGAATTAGGGTTTATCAAAATATTATTAGGGTTCGATCGTAATATAATAAAACTGTTCCACACATTAACATTACACACATAACATACATAATTATAATACTGACAAATAATAATATAATATTATTATTCTCATTCCTTGATCAAAACCCGAAATTAGGGTTTGGATTCCATATCTGAATTATCTTTCATATATAACCTTATTAATTAAGTAGAAATAATTTACTTAATATCTTGAACAAAATTTATATAATAAAATAAGTATTATAAAAATTCTATAATCATATCATATATTATTCAATTAATATAATTATCATATTTTCATGGAAAATAAACATTAAAAATATTTTTACTATAAAACTAATTATTATTAGAATATAATTTATAATGAGCAATAATTCTAAAATAAAATTATTCATAACCATTCATATAATAAATATATTTTATATTCATCACATAAACACATACATAATACCTTTCACGCATTCTTACCTTTAAAATAAATAATTATTCTAAAATCATTTCATATATTATTTAAATAATATAAGATTATATTTTCCTTAAAAAATAATTAATAAAACATTTCCGATAAGGAATTAATTAGTATAAAAAATATAATTGATAATAATCAAATAATTCTAAAATAAATTTATTTGCAATACTTAATGTAATAAATAAATTTAATTTATCACACATATAATTATAATTACACATTACCTTGACACATATCATTCATATTTTATTAAAAAAAAATTTATACGCAAAATTTATGATTTATTTATATAAAAAATATCAGGTTGTCACATTCACCCTCCCTTATAAAGATTCCGTCCCCGGAATCACCTTTTAAAACCTATACATACCAGGGTACATAACATAAACAATCATTACAATTAGATCTTGATCATAATTGATCAAATCGATCTTTAACTATTCAGCATAACGCTTATCTATCTCCTTAAACAGAAATTTGATTTCTATGAGAACTCAAATTCCTCCTTCAAAATAATTTATAAAATAACTTACTATATATAAAAAAAAATAAGAAAATAAAAATTGGTTAGATTAATACCTGGAGTTGCATCCCCGGTTGCTACCGAATCCCGAACAGTCCCGCTGAAGACGCTTGCGGTTGATTTCGTTGGTTTGTTTGTTGAAGTTGATCCCGTTGTCGCCAATGTCCTGCTGCCTTGTTCTGTATTCGCATTCCTTGTTTCCATTTCCTTTCTTGGACAGTCTTTTACCTTATGCTTTATTGATTCGCACACAATACATTCACTATACATTCTGGGATTGAGACATTTCAGAAAGATATATATCCCTTCTGTCTTTACTTTCCACACACAAACTTTTCTTTTAATCACATTCCTGGCTTATTTATTAAAATTATATCCTTTTATCATATAGGTGACAAAAGTTGTCTTTTGCCCCACCGTTATCCTAGCTATCACATACGCTTTATCTGGGTCGATTGATCTTCTACATCCTGGCAGTCCGGTTGTCTTGAAGTCTTTGAAGTTTGTCGATTGATTGTCTAGTTGATTTCCCGCAACTGGTATTTCGTTCTTCATAGCTTGATCTTCCGCATTCGCAAAATCCTGTGTCGGGTCTGGTTGTCTTCCAGCTTTGTTGACATGTTCTTCTTCCTTTGGTTTCGTTTTTTGTTTTGACGACATTATCATAAATTATTCTTATATTCTAAGCCTTATCGTAAACGCTTAACATATAACGCAAAACTTTCTATTCAAATAATCATGTACTCAAAATATTATATTTTGAAAACTCGGTCTACTGTAATAACCAGTGACCAAATAAATATCAATTATCTTTATACCAATTTATCCCATTAATCCAACATAAACTCATATTTATACCACTTGACATGCCTTAGCACACACTGCTTTAAACATCCGCTATCCCTTTGTGACTCGAAAGTCGGGAATCGGTGCTATAACTTATACAAAACATTACATTACACCAACATACCTATCATATATACCACCTAAAATCATACATATCCAACTAATACTAATACTACCTATTCCTTACACATTCACTAACGATCAATTGCTTAGTAACCTATCCATTTCCATTATCCTCAATATCAATTTACACATAACTATATCCATTTTATCACAACTTTCAACACCTTAGGAGTTTAAGAACTCCTCACCAACATATGAGTTTAAGAACTCGACATTGACCACTTATAATCCTTTAACTATACTTTTCCTATCAGTTATACTAATCATTTCTTAATCCGATACTGTACTTCCAAAATAACCACCTCTTTGAGGTAGCTTTCAATGTGAGCCTTTATTGCAGTTATTGACTTTGATATTGGCTTGGTCATGGAGGTTGACTTATTCTTTACGACTTAAGGGTATCCTAATTCTTTTTCTTTCTAACACCTACACACAAAATTATCTTGACTAGCAAATAATAAATACACATAACACATAATAGTTTTATAAATTATCTTTTATTTTGTTTGACGATGAATTTATCCGATTCATCTATCTTTAAACTCTATATGAGTTATTTGTATTTTCAACGTTTCCCTCTGTTCTAAGGTTATAGCCTAAAGTCTAACCCACCTAAGGTTTCGAACCTTATAGCTCTGATACCATCTTGTAAAGTCCCCGAACCCGGATACTTTAAACCCGAATTCGGTACTTCACGATACCATTTCTATGAGCGGAATAATACTAGTAATAATAACAATAATATAAAACTTAAACTTAAATTTACATTTATTAGAGTTTAATCCCAAGTACGCAACCTTTAATACATTCTTTACATGATATTTAATACATATCATTAACTTAATACAGTCTATCTATTACAAATGATACCAATAACATGTCCTGTTTGCTTTCCTTTTCACTTGTTCTTGGCTGAACTTTCCAGTTCTTCACACTTAGCTGAAAACATTTAAATTAAGCAAGGATGAGCATTTGAGTGCCCAGCAAGTATTTTTATATATATAAGTTGAAAGAATTTAAATGTTTTCTTTATAATATTCTTCTACAACCGGTCAATAGTTGTGAAATAATCTGTACCAATAACAATAACATAACAACCCTCTTTCAAATTTTTGAAACTATGTATTGTCTATACATGGGGTTTCTGTGACATATTATGAACATTGTTTTCATTTTCGAAAGGGTTTAAACAGAAATTCATCTGTAAATCGGCCATTGCTTACGGGCCTGAGGGTGTACAGTCCATGGGCCCTGTATTGATCAATACTACATTGCTAGAACGATATTATCGTTCATCCTTTGTCCGCCGTAGCGCATAAAATTTTTTCCATTATCGGGATGTTCATACCTGTCGGGTTTTCATAACAAAGGTCTTATATAATTCATCATATATGTATATCAAAGGTGTTTCAACATGTGATTAAATACAATGATTATCCAAGTGGGGACACTTGTATAATCATTTATAGAAATTAACGAACAGAATATATATCATATACTAACATATTGATAATCAATGGGCGTATATAATATAGGTTTAACAATCTGTATAATAATAATATAATTCTAAAATATTCTTACACTTGTCCATTGCATAAAGAAAAAATGCAAAGTTAGGATATTTGCCTGATTCACTTCTTACAATTACGCAACTTAGATTTATCTTTTATATCACGACCTATCATTAATCAAATCATTCGTTCGATTAGAACAATATTCCATAACACATAGTACTGCATTTCGCAGTCAGCACATAACCTAATCACATTATCAAACCTGTTATTGACTCACAAACAAACATCAACACATTCCTAATCATATTGTCACACAACTTTAACAACCATTGAATCACCAATAAACAGTTAACTAACTAAATTATCTAAGTCCAGATCAATTTCTGAAACATGTCGGTTTACCGACAACTTTATCGGGTAAAAATCGAGTCTAAGACTCTATCCCGAAGTTCAATATCCAAATAGTTAACTTAAACATCAGTCATACTATTTTTCATGGCCTTATAATAATTATAAAATATTTATTACCATTTACCATAATTTTTGAAATATCAGAATCATTATTAAAAGATTTAAATACTAATCAATTCTATTATCATTATTATTTAATAAATATTAATAGATTAATGAAACCATTGCCAAAAGGTTAAAGTTATTTATAATAACTAAAAATACTTTTAAATTATTAACATTACCCTTAAATGATTTTTAAAACATTTAAAATCATTATTAAATAATTACCATTAATATTTAAATATTAATGAACTATTATCTAAATATTAAAAGTTATTAATTATAACTTAAAATATTTTAAATTCATTTATATCCCTTTTAAATGATTTTTAAATAAATAAAACCAATTTAAAACTATTTATTTAATATAACTATTAAATAAATTTAATATCATTAATATATCATTAATATTAAATTATTAATGAAATTATCCTTTAAATATTAAAAGTTATATTTTATAACTTAACATATCTTTAAATACTTTATTTTCATTTAAAATGATTTTTTTAATAATAAAATCATTTTTAAACTAATTTATTTAATATAAATATTAAATAACTTTAATATCATTAATTAATGAATTTAACCTTTAAATATTAAAAGTTATATTTTATAACTTAAAATATTTTTTAAATACCTTATTATTTTTTAAAATGATTTTTAAAATAATAAAATCATTTTTAATTTAATTATTTAATTCATTTAATAAATAACTTAATTATCATTAATATTAACTTATTAATGAAAATTATCAAATAATATTGAAAATTATTAAAAATAACTTAAAATATTTTCTTAGATCAGAATATAATTTTAAATGATTTTTCATGAATTAAAATCATTATTAAATAATTTATTTAATATTCTAATTAAATAAATTAAATACTTTTAATATTCCAAAAATACCAAATATTTATGAAATATATTTAAAATAATTAAAAACTAATTTTCAGAATTTAAAATAATTTTTAATAATTTATTTTGTATTTTTAATAATTAAAAACTATTTTTTTCTATTTATTAATTAATTTCCGGAAAATAAAATACTATTTGTCGCTAAAGACCACCTATAGCGACAGAACCGTCACTATAGGTGTTCTTCATGTTCTTGAGCTGTTCTTGAACATTCATAGCAGTTTGCAAGGTATCGAGTTTGACCAAGATTTCCGGTCAGATCCTGATGTTACTGGGCATGTTATTAGTCAGATATTGTAGTACTAATGCACGACTACAAGATCCAACAACAAACAAGTTCATACAACATATAATCAACGAGATCTGCGCCTTCAAACATGTTGTCAGGTCTGTTCTTCATTTTTCGGGTTACCCAGAAATGAAGAACAAATCATGAGTGATACTTTGAGCCTTCACTACATGCTAATCGTCCAATGTTTTAAGGATCTAACGATTCCAGGTTATACCCAACATAGAACTAAATTGATATATCACAAAATATTACTAAAACAACAACAAATCTAGCAGATACCAACTGGTCAAACCATGTCAGAAATAACGTTCTTGAACTTTCTGGAAATTCCAGAAAATGCATTTTATGCTCATACAGCCTACTTTGACTGTCGATTTCCTTCATTATTTTGTTTATATAAGCGATCTAGGAGCATACATATATAGTACACATAACCGAACATAATCCTGATACACTAACAACATCAAAACATCATACAAACGCAAGATCTAGCCTCAGAAAAATCTCGTCAGACACGGTTAAAGGATATCTGGGTTACCCAGAAATCACTTGGTCATGGTCGGTCAACCGACTTTGACCAAGTATAACTTTCAATCCATACATTATTTGGTCCTGATTCATTTTGCATATCAAATACCACATACCAGACTACAAGTACAAGGCTTTAAACTACTAAAACACGCAACAAGTAACGATTAAAGAGGCCTGGTATTCAGTTGTCAGACATCAAGCAAAATTTTTCCAAAATTTTCAAATCTTCAAATCCAAGCCTCTAGATGTTATGGATCCAACATCTAGCAACCCAGATCATCATTAGACACTAAAACCAATATATTTTAACAATCAAACATAACATCTAACACAGAATATTTGGACAAAAATCATGCTAAGGTTTTATACCTCTTATGAACGATTTTGATTTCTTGGCTTCTGATTTGTTATGGCTGATCGTGGGGCTGTTTTTGTGACTGATATTATCAACAAATTTTGTGGGTCTTTGTGAGAGAAAGTCTTGGTTGGGAGTTTGAGCAAAATAAGCTAGCAATTGATTTTCTCTCTCTTTCAATCCTTAAATAGACAACATAGATGCATGTATTAGCTGAGATTAGGCTGATTTGCTGTCAATTTAGAGCATGTGGGGTTGTTGGGTTTGGCCACCAACTTCCCCTAAATATCAAAACCTAGTTTTTAGCCAAATAATTCAACTAGGGGCATAATGGTCTTTTGATTTGACAAAGTAATGACATTTTAGGTAATAGCCAAACCCTTAGGGTTTGACCCTTAGGGTTTAACCCTAAGGTTTTGTGTATAAACACATTTTAGCAACTAGGGTTTGGAATAAAAATAAAATTATAAACTATCAATTTTAGTTTCTATAATTCATAATTTAGGATTTCGAAATTAGTTTATGTTTCCTAATTACATAAACTTAACAATTAGGTTTAAAGATTTACTAATTATAATTAAGATCTCTAATTGGCAATTAAGGCACAAATTTGGTAATTAGGGTTAACAATTTAATAATTTGGGTTAACAACTTGTAATTAGGGTTTCTAATTAATCATGATCATTAGGGTTTAGTAACACTAATCACAATTAACGTTGCTAATATAGCAATTAGGGTTTATACTTTTAGTAATTAGGGTTACAAAAATGCATTTAGGGTTTCTAATTATCAAATTAGAATTCTATGTATTAGGATTTTAATTTCTATATCACCCGTCGTTTATCACATTATTGTGATTTCATAACGTCTTTAACAAATTCTCAAAGTCGTGAATGACTTTCGCTTTAGAGTTTCAATTCAATTAGGGTTCCAAAATTATAATTAGGGATTATAATATAGAAAATAATAATAATAATAATAATAATAATAATAATATAATAATAATAATAATAATAATATAATAATAATAATAATAATAATAATAATAATAATAATAATAATAATAATAATAAGGGTTTTGAATATTTACGATTCTCCCTAATTAGGGTAATACATAAGCACCGATCATAAATCACATTAACATGATTACATAACAATCTTAAGCCGACATTCGGCTTTAACTTAGGGTTTAACAACTTAAACTAGGGTTTTGACATTTTACACCATAATTGACCAACTATTGTCAGTCCACAAACATACAGTACATATTTATAACACTGAAAAGTCAAAATATTATAATTTTATATTATTATCATCATTCCTTATTCCAGAACCAGAATTAGGGTTTATCAAAATATTATTAGGGTTCGATCGTAATATAATAAAACTGTTTCACACATTAATATTACACACATAACATACATAGTTATAATACTGACAAATAATAATATAATATTATTATTCTCATTCCTTGATCAAAACCCAGAATTAGGATTTGGATTCCATATCTGAATTATCTTTCATATATAACCTTATTAATTAAGTAGAAATAATTTACTTAATATCTTGAATAAAATTTATATAATAAAATAAGTATTATAAAAATTCTATAATCATATCATATATTATTCAATTAATATAATTATCATATTTTCATGGAAAATAAACATTAAAAACATTTTTACTATAAAACTAATTATTATTAGAATATAATTTATAATGAGCAATAATTCTAAATTAAAATTATTCATAACCATTCATGTAATAAATATATTTTATATTCATCACATAAACACATACATAATACCTTTCACGCATTCTTACCTTTAAAATAAATAATTATTCTAAAATCATTTCATATATTATTTAAATAATATAAGATTATATTTTCCTTGAAAAATAAGTAATAAAACATTTCCGATAAGGAATTAATTAGTATAAAAAATATAATTAATAATAATCAAATAATTCTAAAATAAATTTATTTGCAATACTTAATGTATTAAATAAATTTAATTTATCACACATATAATTATAATTACACATTACCTTGACACATATCATTCATATTTTATTAAAAAAAAATGTATACGCAAAATTTATGATTTATTTATATAGAAAATATCAGGTTTTCACACTTAATATAAATGACACAAGGGGTTTTAAGTGGTTCAGAGACTCAAGCTCCTAATCCACTCTTTTGCTTTCAACTAGCAGGATTTTCACTAAGGAAGGGCAGCACCCTGAATCTCTACGATTCCTTCAAGGCCAGTAGCCTTGGGACTTCAGTTCACTAAGAACTCTTCAAGGCCAGCAGCCTTGAGACTCCTCCAGTTCCCTAGGAACTCTTCAAGCCCAGCAGGCTTGTAACTCTATTTAGTCCCTTTGGACAAGGACCCTTTGGCCCTGCTTTGTTTAGTCCCTCCGGACAAGGTCCCTCTTGGCTTTGCTTCATTTAGTCCCTCTGGACAAGGACCCCTCAGGCCCTGGCTTCATTGAGTTGTTTGTTTGTTGTTGTTAGAATCGGTGCTGAACTGCTAAGATGTCTTCATGCTCTGAACATCTTCTATCCTTAGCATCTTGGCTTGATCATCCTTGAAGAGAAGTTGAGTGTTGCATGATGCTCAGCTTCTTAGGTTTCTCAACTACTCCGGATGACCCCTTGATGAACTGCCTTGAAGGTCATTCCCCTTGGTACTTGATGGCTGCACATGAGAGGCTTCTAAGATGACTGTAAGTTCTTCTGTTAGGTACTTAGAAGCTTTCTCATGCTTGCCACCAAGATGGCATTTTTGATCTCTCTTCTTGCTACTTGATGCCTTCTCACGATGGACTTGCTAAGATGACTGTAGGCTCTTCTCTATTGTACTTAGAGTCTTCCCATGATGGACATCCAGATGGCATGATGCTCTTCTTTCTCTCGGCAGTTCAGAACACTCTTCATGTAGTAGAGCTCACACTTTTACTTCTTGCTTGATCTGACTTCTGAGTGTTCTTGGTGGATCATAGAGTGAGCCTTCGGACTCACTATCACTCGGTTGGATCAGTCCACCTTCTCTCTAAATTCAACAACTCCAGCAACCTTTGATCTTTGAAGCTCTTTCTCATTTATACTTCTTCCAAATCCTTCCGTTGGAAAGTAGTCGTTGAAGGCTATTCAAATATCTTCACAGATCTCAAGTTACTTGACGTAGACTGCTTGATGTGACTTGTCATACTTTTTCTGACGCTGTAGTCTACTGTTTCACCTACCCTGTCAGATGTATCACTTTATTGTCTTGGGCAGGTTGAAGACTTTATTTCTTCTGAATTCTAGATCAGAGGTTGACCTTTTGCATCGATGCTCTCAATAAGCACTTGTCCAAATATTACCCTTCAGATTGAACCATTGTCAATGCTTCAGTCTTCAGGTATTCGAACTCTACGATTCTGATGCATGTCTTCAAGGACCTGATCGCAGTGTCTTGTTGATTGTTGCTCGTTGACTAGTAGAGTTAACACTACGATCCTGAAGAGTGTTGATTGGATCTTCAATGTAGAACACCTCTTCCTTGTATTGTGTAGTGCTTCAATACTTCTATTTGCTTTGACTGTTCTCAGATACTGATGGCCTAATTCCTTGCTCTGGTACCCTTCTGAACATCAAGACACTTTAGATTTGTGGCACGTCCAGCTTGTTTTCTCCTTGTGATCTCCCGTTCACTTATCATCAATGAACTGACCTTGCACTTAATTACTTTAGCCTTGCTCTTCAGAGGCTGACCAGTATCTCGGTTCATCTTCCATTAGTTCCTTCTTTGTTTGGAAAACACTACGATCTTGGCTGCTTCCAAGATCGTTGTCTTCTGTACACTTGATAGCTACTGCATAGGCTGACTTTCCATAGTCAGCTTCTGAAGTCTTCTTTGGATCTCCTTGTGGAAGACTTCATCACGAATGGCCTTACACTTCAATCTTAATGCTGATTGGATTTGTACTGAGATCTTCTGTTAGCCTGCATGCCATTCGTTGAGTGCTCTCTGGTTCCCTTACTGTGGAATGCATCTTTGCAGTGCCAACCAGAGGCTTCGTACCTTTGGATATTCTGGGAGTGCTCATTCTTTGAGAACCGTATCTGCTCTACGATTCTGACTTGGCATTGTGAGCACTTCTATTTGATTTGTAGTTCTGCACTTTATGATTCAGCTTCGGCTGTACAGACACTACGATCCCGAGATCAGATCTTGACACTCTACGATTTCTGCCTTGTGCTTATTGTGTTCATCTGATCTTGCACTACTATGATCTCTATATGCACTCAATGGACTCTACGATCGCAGAGTGTAGTCTACAATCCTTGACTTGGCTTCGGCATCACTAGGCTCTACGACTCTGAGTGTAGTCTACGTTTCAGACTTGGCTTCGGCAAATGATCGTTCGGCTCATAGGCAGGTTGTCTCTACGATTTTGAACATGACTTCTTCAGCACACTACGATCCCGAGGAAGCTCTTCTTGATACACTACGATCCTTCTTCGTTTCCCCTGGCAGTCTACGAACTCCGAGATCTACTATCTTGAATACTCCTATTCTGCCTCGATAGCTCCCGAGTTAACCTTGACTCACCTGGCAGACTACGACTTCTTCTGCAGTGCTCGACGATCAGACTAACCTATCTATTACATCATAAGATCAACCTAACATGCTTGATCTTTCTATGTTTATAGTCCTTGTACATCTTTTCCTTTTAAGGACTTTAAAAAGCCGTCTTTCTTATGTAGGATCAACCTAACATTTTTGATCAATTCATTCTAAGTCCTTGTACATATATTTCTATTATCTAACAAAGGACCTTACAACTTTTCTTAATGCAAGCATACTTGCATATTCATTCATATATATCATAATCAAATCATATATTAAATAGGAATATCATTCACATGTTTATTCCTGACAATCTCCCCCTATTTGATTATGACAAAAACAATAAGTGCATATGCATGTTATGAATGAATCTTATATATAGTGAGCAGCTGTATTTCTAAAGTAGTTAATCATGAATGTCATTTATATTGATATGACAATTTATATATTCAGACATTCTACATCCTGGATCCAGAACATACCTAACAGATTAGAGATATACCTCCTTGGCTCCATGTGTGTTTCCAGGATGCTTGTTGATCAGCTACTCATTTGTTTCTGCTTCTTGCTCTTGCTCTTGCTCCTCCTCAGATAATTACCTTCTATCTTTGTTTGGCTCCCCTTTAGCTTTTGCAATTTTGGTATTATCATCTTCAGGATCCCCCTCAGATGATGATTCATTATCTGCTGCTACTTTCTTCTTCTTTGACTTCTTCTCCCTTAACCCTCTGCTCTTCTTTTGGTGCCTCTTGCTCCTCTTCTTTCTATGCCTATTTTCCCCCTTTTTGTCATCAATCATTTGAGAGAGCTGCTTCATGTTGGACATAAGTTGCTCCATCAGGTAGGAGGAGTTGGCAACTTCAAACTTGAGTTCCTGTTGGCCCAACTCAAGTTGCAATGTGAAAGTTTGCTTTAGGTCGTCAATCTTGTCATATAGGACTTGAATCTGCTCTTCGTTGGTCTTCTGAATTCGTAGAGCATCTGCCTTCTGATCTTGTATGGCCTTCTGATAGATGTTATCTCTCTCTTAGAGTTTGAGAGATACATCAACCATGATAGCTTGAAGTTTGTGCTGAAAAGAATCATCTTCTGTTGTTGTCTGCTTTTGTGATTATTTAGTGAGCATAGATATCATCTTGCTTAGATCATCAGAGCTCTTCAGTAGTTCCTGCTCCAAAGCGGTTTGATCCTCTTAATTGGCAGCTTCAGGTTGAGCAATGGATTGGACTCTACGATTGTCATCTTTGGATAGATTTTCAAATGTTTGGATAATCTGAACAATCGTGGAATACCAATTGCTTGTGGAGGACGATGGAGTTTCTGATAGCAGTGCTTGATCATAAGGAGGCTTCTGGTTTTGGATTTGAACATCATCAGCAGTAGAGTGATCAGACTCTACGATCAACTTCTTGGTCATGGCTCTTCTTCCTTCAGAATCCACTCTACGATCGTAGGGGATGTAGAGATTTCTGTATGTCGATAGACCTTGAAGTGGGACTAGTTTGTGATCAGCTTGGTGGCAAACTTCTTCACTCTTGGAAAGTTCTGAGCCACCAGTTCCATGTTTGAAAACTGCTTGTAACACCAACTGAAGTAACTTCCATATTTTTCAGTAAAGGCCTTTAGCCATGACATCCACTGGAAGAACCATCTCATCAGCAGATCATCAGGGTTATAGAGAATGGTTGAGCAGTCTAGCTCCATATTGTTCCAGTTCTTGACTAAGTCAGAAGTAGTCATTCTTACTACTCTGAGCTGCTCGTCTCCATAGTTTACCCATCTGTCAGGAGGAGTCTCTGATGGTTCATTGGGAACTTCTACCACTATTTTTCTGATAAATCTTGCAGGTGAGAGAACAGGGTGAAGTTCTGAGTTTTCTGATTCCTGATCTTCAGATTTGGAATCATTTCCTGCTTCTTCCTTCACAGAACCAGAACCGTTTAGATCAGCTTCAGCAAAGAGTTCTTCTTGCTGCATTTCATGTTCAGAACCTTCTTGATCATCTTCAACAGAAAATCCTTCTTTTTGAGTTTCATTATCAGAACCTTCTTCAGCAAGTATTTCCTCAGATTTTTCTTCTTCACTGCTGACTTCATCTTCAACACTTTCTCCTTGGGATACAGACTCATCATCACTCAACTCAATGATGGCATTTGATTGGCCACTGTTCCTTTTGGAGGAAAACTGGGCTTGCAGCCTGTAGCTCTTCCTTCTTCGTGGAGGTTCAACTATTGGAGACAAATATTCTTCTTCTTCTTAAGGCTCTGACTCCTCTTGCTCAACAGACATACTTCTTTGGAGTTCAGCACTTGCAGGGGAAAATTCTTCTTTCTTGGACTCATCACTTTCTGAGCCATCATGAGAGCTTTCTGGATTTCAGGGGACATTCTCTTCTTCTTCTTCTTGAACAGCATTTTCTGACCCATTCTTTGGGCTCGTTGGGGGTAGTGGCATTTGGGGATGCGCTTTGGTCACTTTGACTTTCTTTTTCATCATCAGAGTGGCTTCTATGAGAATTGGCCATGGGGTTTGAGCATTCTTCTTTGTTAGCAGTTTCTGCACTTTCTTTCATTACATCAGCTTCATTCTCATTGCTGGATGCTGACTGTGGGGACTGGACCACATCTTCTATTTCTTCCTCTTCTGCTAACTCTACGTCCCTTTCTTCAGTAGATGTATTGATTTGAGAAGCCAAGGCTGGTTTGTCTTCCACCTTAGCTTTCTTGCTGAATGGCTCTTGAAGCAACCTGCTTCTTCTTCTTTTTATGGTTTCAGCAGTTTGGGCCTTTTCTTCTTTATCCTTGTTCATGGAGGAAACTCTCCTTGGCGGGGCCTGGGCTTTCTTAGCATTACCAGCTTTCTTCACCACTTTTGATTTCTTCCTAGCTGGTGTGATTTTAGTTGCTTTAGAGTCACTGAACTCAGAGCTCTCTATCTTTACTGTCTTTCTCTTCTTTGCAGAGGCTCTACTGCTGCTCCCAGCTGTCGGCCTTTTGTTTTCCTTGGGGTTCTTCTTCCAGTTCTCAAATAACCGTGGAGACATCACCTTGTGCACATTCAAGGCTTCTCCCTCATCATCCTTGATTTTCCCTCCTAGTTTCTTTTTCAGAATGATTCTCAGTAACCTCCTATGAAATACCTTAGTCAGTGGCTTCTTCTCAGCCTTCTCTACCCACTTAGAGATTTGATCAAACAAAATGGCTCCAAAGTCAATTTTTTTCTTCAGAACTATAGCTGACATTATCTTCAGTTGTTGATCAATCACTGTATCATGTGCAGTGTTTTTACACAGTATGCACTTTCCTACAATTTCAGCAAGGAACTCATATTCTTCAGGGAACTCCTTCTTTATGTCTTTGAAGCTAGGGTTTCTTTGGTATCCCATCAACTCATTCGCTTGCTCAATGTTGACATCTTCAAGGTTCTTCAGCCATTGGATAGGGAAACCTAGGCATTGATTAAGGTCAGAAGATTTCAACTTCAGAATTTGACCTTTAACCATGTAGATAGAGTTACAGAGTTTATGGAGACGTTTGAGTAGAACTCCTTAACCAGGTCAATGTATACACGAGTACTCGCCTCGAGACATTATGAAAACCTAACTTTCTTTATGAGTCTAAGTATGACCCTGAACTTTTTCTCAGATTTCTCAAACAATTTGGTTCCAAGCTGAATGCCGGTGATAACTTGCTAGTTTTCTATTTGAATCGTTTGAAGACTATGGGTGTTTGATTTAGAGAGATTTATGTGAGATGACTGACTGAGATTTGGTAAGGCTCTGGAGGGTTAACTGATCTTTCTCTTGAAAAGCTTTCTAGGGTTTTGAAAATGGGAGGGATAAAGGTTCGATATCTTTTTGTAACTGTCTGCAGATTTGAAATCATCTTTATGGAAGTTCCTTCTAACTCTGCATACTCAGAGATTTGTCAATTGTCCATTGGTTGCACGTTGCCAGTAATGAGCTGTAACTCCCCACAACTTTTCAGTTATTTGAAGAGTGGACATTTAATTGACGTGGCTTTGACCGTTGACCTTTTGATTCGTAGAGTGACATGATGAGGCAGCTATAGACTCTACGATTTCCTTTGTTGACTCAATGATTAACTTCTAAGAGATGCTGCAGTGGATGGCTTTGTCTTTCCTCCTTAGTTCGATGTAGCATAACTCAATCACTGATGTATTCAAACTTATCTCCTCAACTTTAATAGCTTAGCAGATGTCTCATTCTTCTGGTTCCTTGTGAACTGGTGTACCCTTTGATAGGACGACGATCGTTGAGTTATCTTCTTCTGTCGTTGAGGTTGCACTACGATCGTTTTTGATAGCATTACGATCGTTGAGTTTGTACCACAATCGTTTAGTCCTCTTCAAGTTTAACTCTACGATCTTTGACTGACTTAGTTCTTTTGAGATGAACTAGATCAAGCATTCCTTCTGGGATAAGGTAGCTCAGGAAGGTCCAACCTCTTAGAGTTAGCTAAGGGTCAGGTTTGTCCCTGAGGCACTTTTCAGATGAAATACTAAGGCAGTGATTTTCAATGATATCTCATTAGACCTTTTCTGATGGGGAGGTGTTTCTACCAGCTTTGGATATCTACATTGCTGGAATCGTGGTGTCCTTCTGCTCTTAAACTACGATCATGTGTTTGATCGTAGGAACTTTACGATTATGGATTGGGTGGCTGAAGGGTTATCAGTAGTACGTTTTGAGATGTTCCTACTGACTATGGATCTTCATTTGGTTCATCAGCCACAATATTTTGGGACTCTGTAGCTGGTACATCTCTTCCAGGTTTAATAGTGCTATTATTCCTTAACAGATCACTGCTCCCCCATTGTTGATGCTGTCTTCTCAGACAGATGTGATTCCTTCTTCATGTTCATTTGAAGGCTGCCCAACATTTCTCCTTCTGATTGGAATCATCATCGTTGCTTAGTTTTACTTATATCGTAGAGATAAGTATTTTCAGGATTGATCACTCTAAGATCATTCGACGGCTCTACGAACGTAGTCTTCTATGATAGTCCTTTGTTTTGAGAAGTTCTGCTTCGTAAAGAACTCCTTTTGTCTTAAGCTCAATGATATTCTGTTGTGAGCTTCCCTTGAGGATCCTTTCCATAAAGCATGTCTTTCTTGATATGGGCATATAGAATCCTCTTTATCTTCTGTTTCATGGCATGCTCCCATACACAGATTTGTAGCCATGTGAGCTCCATTCCAGTTAGCTCAGAGGGTCTTCAAGGACAGGCTTGGACATATAGGAACCTTATCAGATTCATCTCTAAACAGTCCTTAGCCTTCTGCTGGTTGAGTCCTATTGAATGAAGTCTTCTGCTTCAGCATTCCTTAGTGTGTTCAGACTGACCAAGTACCTGCAGGTTTAAGTATATTTCTACTTTTGGTCCCCATTGTTGAATGGGTCCTGCTAAGTTCGTTTTCTAAACCCCTATTCCTCTTAACTGGATAATCATAATGTTTATCACCAACAAACATATTCATGCATGCAACTATCTTGAGATAATACATTTTTGAAATGCATGATGGTGAGTGTGTGTAGGATTTGACAATTAATGACACACTCTTTATCTATGATGGTTTCATCATTTACTGGGTTATGTTCACAATGTTTAAGTGTTCACAGAATGTGAATCAACTCTACAATTTATGAGTATCTAGTTAATTTATGGATGTGATCAGTTTCTACAAATCAGCAAGATCCTCTTGTAGAACTGATCATTCTCTGTGTGTTATCAAACACTTAGAACATAGGGTTGTACATACATACTAGAACATTAGTAATGATTACTTAACATAAAATTCATTTGCTCTGTGATACTCTTATGATCTATTTCAGATTTTCTTTAAGATGTCATTTTCAGCCTAAAACTTGGTTAAAGAGAAAGTTTGTAGATTATGACTTCTTGACAGAATACTATCATAGTTCATAAGATGGTGCAAATATGATGTATAAATTAGTAATTGTGAGGAACCGTACCTTTTTACTATCAGTTTCTTAACAATCATTTACCTTAGATATACTGAGTTTAGGTATTGATGTGCATAGCTTTTACTTTTGCTCCTTTTAGCTTAATGCTCTTGTTGGCCTTTCATCAATCAGTCGTGGTCTTGAAGATGTAGATCAAGAGAGTCGTAGCATTAAGATCTTTGACATCTTTGAGTTTACAAAGATAGCACCCAGTTGTTGGTTGGTCACTCATAACTTTGAGAAGATCTTCTTTCTCCTCTCGATCAGCATTTCTTAGTATGCGTGACCTCTTCATCTTTCAGGCTGATGAATGCTTTACTCTTTGTCACTGATGTCTCTTGCTCTCTTTCTCTCGTCTGGTCTTCAGACTACAAGATTTACTGCAGGCTAGGATTGGTCTTGTTGATATAACAATCGAGGATATGGACTAATCTGAGCAGCTAGAGGTGTATACACATTTTTACCTATACACAATATTTCCAACGTGTGAGCTCTTCTGCATATAACAAGTTACTTAGTACTAAACTAAGTTTAGAACAATGTTAGTGCCTGGGATCAGACTCAAAGCGATTAGCTTTTGAATATAGCATGAGAACCTGCTCTGATACCAATTGTTAGTTCCCAGAGGGCACAATAGATCTAGAAGGGGGGGGGGTGAATAGATCCTTTTTATTTCAAATACTTTTCTGGTTAATGTGTATTGTTCATATTTAAGTATATGACAAACATAAGAATCTTTTCAAACACAACAAATTAAGTAAGAGATTCCCCTTCATTGATATATTCATAATCATACATACATTATTCGTTGGGTTAGTTTAGTTGTAAGCAGTTAGAACATATATAATAGTTATAGCAGTTATAGACATAATGAAAATGACTTAATGTAAATGACGCAAGGGGTTTTAAGTGGTTCAGAGACTCAAGCTCCTAATCCACTCTTCTGCTTTCAACTAGCAGGATTTCCACTAAGGAAGGATATCACCTTGAATCTCTACGATTCCTTCAAGGCCAGCAGCCTTGAGACTATGAAACCACGCGTATTACTATACTTTTACTACCGAGTAGTTCAATAGTATTAACGGTAAAACTTCCACCGTTATTTTCTTAAAAATATTTTTGTCGTTTTCTCATTCCGACAATAATTTCGTTGTGGGGTCCACCAATGATTGTACCGTCATATGGATATTCCCCGACAAAAAGAATATTCCCCGACTAATCAAATATTATACAACAACTTGCATACTTTGCAAAATCTATAAATACTACCTACAACTATAACATTATATCAAATCCACACCCTAATATTCAAAAAATTATTTCGAGAAAATTAAATCTTTATTCATAAAATCTGGGGTCTCACAGTTTGTTCCTGCTAGTTCACAATTTTATTGTTGAGTTATAGCCAGCTTATTATTCATATTCTTTCAATCATGATATATCGTTAAATTATTGAACTTAAACTTGCTGGACAATCTTATGCTCACCCTTGCTATATCATGATAAACATTGCAGATTAAGATAAATACGTCGGATACAAGGCAAAGGTCACAGTTCCAGCCTTAGTATATGTGTGAAGATAAATTTCTATAAGTGTTGTGTATTAATGTTATTGTAAGTTAAATAAGTTATGTATTGTGTATAAGTTAAGGTTACTCGACCTTGGGGAAAAGTGTGTAAAGTATGTTGTATAAACAATTTATTTTTATATCTTCCGCAAATAGTAATAGTGATAGAATGATCGAACCGGATCCGCGGTGATTCGGGACCTCGAATTCGGGGCCCTCACATCCACCATGTCCGAGAAGATGGCCATCACACACCTTTGGAAGGTAGTGGGTGCATTACACAAGCTGAATGACATTCTCCTAAAAGTGAATGTGCCGTATGGGCATATGAAAGTAGTCTTCTCTTGATCCTCGAGAGCAATGACTATCTGATTATATCCCGAATACCCATCCAATAAGTAGTAGTACTCGTGTCCTGCTAATCTGTCCAACATCTGATTGATAAAAGGCAAAGGAAAGTGATATTTGCGGGTTGCCTTATTCAACTTCATATAGTCCATGCAAACCCTTCAACCAGTCACTGTCTTTGTCGAAATTATCTCATTGTCATCATTTTGTGCCACGGTCATTCCTCCCTTTTTCGGCACATATTGAACCGAAATGACCCACTTACTGTCTAAAATCGGGTAAATGATACTTCCGTCCAACAATTTCAGGATTTCTTTCTTCACCACTTCTTTCATGATTAGGGTTGAGCCGTCTTTGTTGCTCCACTCTCAGATTTGCATCTTATTCCATCAGAATTTTGTGCATGCAAAAGGATGGGCAGGTTCCTTTGATATCCACAATTGTCCATCCTATGGCCGATTTATGGTCTCTAAGCACTCTCAGCAACTTTTTTTCATGCAATTCGTTAAGTGCAGTAGAAATAATAATAGGAAAAGAATTAGAATTGCCTAAATATGCATACTTGAGGTTCTTAGGGAGTGGCTTAAGTTCAAGAGTAGGTGGCTCCTCCAATGAAGGTTTCATCCTTGTTGTGGCTTTTTCATCCGTGTGCAATGGTTCAAAGGGTACTTTAAATCTGCTAACTCGTGGCAGGGAGTCTAGCATCTGCAAGTAATGCACAAATTCTGGATCATCTAAATCTTCATCTCCCAATAATGTTGTTTCCAACGGATCATTCGCCAAACTTTTAACCATGTCTTCGCTGACTATCTGATCAATGGCATCCATCCTGAAACACTCCTCTTCATCCATGGGGAATTTCATGGCCTTGAAAACATTGAACTTTACTTATTCATCTTGGACCCTCATCCTTAGTTCTCCTTTTTGTTCGTCGATGATGGTCCTACCCGTAGCCAAGAAAGGTCTCCCTAGGATAATTGGGATGTTCTTATCTTCCTCAAAGTCCAGAATTATAAAATCCGCAGGGAATATAAATTTGTCAACCATGACCAAAATGTCCTCCACAATTCCTCTCGGGTACGTGACTAACCTATCCGCCGATTTCAATGTGATGTTCGTAGGCTTTGGAGCCGACAAACCCAATTCTATATAAACTGATAACGGCATAAGGTTAACACTTGCCACCAAATCACATAAACACTTCTTTTTCCTGGACAAAATCCCTTTAATGAATTTTGCATAACTTTGCATCTGCTCTAGGGCTTTTAAAAAAGGGATGTTGATCTGAAGTTTCTTAAACACTTCCAAAAATTTTGCAAATTGCTTATCTAAATTCTTCTTTTGGACTCTCTGCTGAAACGACAGTGGAGGATAAACAATCGGTTTATCATATAACTTTGTTTGTTCAACTTGCTTTTCCTCACCCTATTTTTCGTCAACCACTTTCAGCTCATCAAATTTTTCATCCGTTCTAACTGAATTTTCTGCATTTTTCCCATCTAGATGTTTTCCACTTCTCAAAGTGATTACCTGACACTATTCGTGATTTCCCTTCGGATTTCTTTTAGTGTCACTTGGTAGACTCACTTGCGGTCTATTGTTCAATGCTAATGCAATTTGTCCCATCTAATTTTCCAAATTCTTGATGGCTATCTCTTGTGATTTCATGGCCATTGCTTGGTTTTTCATAGCTGTCTCGTTGCTTGTTATGTACTTAGACAACAACTCCTCTAAATCTAATTTTCTCTCTTGATGTTGAGCTGGTTGTTGTTGATTCTAAAATCCTGGGGGATAAGATGGGTGTGGAGCTTGCTGATGCTGATTATTACTCCACGTAAAGTTATGATTATTCCTATTCCCCGGATTGTATGTATTCTGGTACATATTCTGTGGAATTTTGTTGTAGTTACCCACAAATTGTACTGACACTGGGTTGATTGCACATTGATCTGCAGGATGTTCACTCACACATAATTAATAAACAACTGTAACTTGCTCTGTTTCTACCCTTGACCAAGCATCGAACTTCTTAGCGAGTGTTGAAATCTGTGATGTTATTGTCGTCACTCCATCTAACTCTAACACTCTAGCTACCGTAGGTTGTGTCATTCTTATCCCGGGCCACTGATAATTGTTAGCTGCCGTTATCTCTATCAATTGATATGCCTCCTCATAATTCTTTTTCATAAAAGCCCCCCCCCCCGACGCTGCATCAATACTAGTCCTAAGATTCCCATGTAGTCCATTGTAAAATGTGTTCATTTGCAACCACTTAGGAAATCCGTGATGTGGGCATTTTCTGAGAAACTCTTTGTATCTCTCACATGCCTCGTACAATGATTCCCCATGTTGCTGATTAAACATAGTAATCTCGATTCTAATCTTTGTAGTCTTCATTGACGGGAAAAATTTAGCTAGAAATATTTGAGCCATGTCATCCCATGTCGTTATTGAACCCGGTGGTAGAGAGTGTAACCAACTCTTCACCTTGTACCATAGACTGAAAGGGAACAAGTGAAGTCTGACTGCTTCATCTGACACCCCATTGTATTTAAAAGTGTCAAATATCTCCAGAAAGCTGATCAAATGTTCATTCGGATCATCATTTACAAGTCCCCCAAACTGAACTGAGTTTTGAATCATCTGAATAGTCTCAGGCTTAATCTTGAATGTATTCACAACTATAGCAGGCCTGGTGATACTCAACTGCAGCTCAGTCACCTTGGGTGTAGCAAAGTCCCTCAACGCTTTTTTGTCTTCAGCAACAATTGCTTCTTCTTTTTCAGAATTTTTGATGTCTTCCCTTGTCTCCTTGATCCATTTACTTAACCTTTGAAAGTGTCTATCAATGTCATCCTCAAAAGGAAGCAAGTCTGGATTTTTGGATCGAGTTTGCATAAACTAACTTCAAAAACCTAAAATAAGACGAACAAAACAAAAATAAAAATGTTTAAGTAAAACCTGACTAATTAAATAAATATTGCAAATATTAAAATCTATACTAAAGTCCCCGGCAACGGCACCAAAAACTTATTGGGTAAAATCTAATTACGCACAACACGCAAGTATATGTGGTCAACAAGTAATATACTAGTAAGTAGAGTATCGTTCTCACAGAGACTAGCAAGAAAATAACTATCACAACTACCAATTTTCTATTAATCAAAATTTTATTAAACTAACCAATTTCAAGTTTGTAACTAAAAGTATGAAAAATATTAAAATTACCAAACACTCAACAAACCCTAAAAACTGAATTTTAAAACAAATATTAGAGAATTAGGCTTACAACTTCACCCTAAGCATCACTAAGATTATTACTCCCTATTCCAGTTTAATTCATTATCTTAGTTTATTAATCAAGAACACTAAAGTAAAACTAGCCACCTCTCGATGTACTAATACCGTATTAACTCAAATCCACAAATTAGATAGAATCAAGTTAAACACCTTAATCAACTAACTCACTATATATTTATGTGAATTACAATCAAAGAAGGTTTAATTTCAAGCTTTTTATAAGTTTACATGCGATGTCAATCATATCTCTACCCTACCATTCATCAAGATTCTGTTCATTCACAAAATTCAAGAACACATGCTATATTAATTAAGTCTAGATTCGTATTTCATCTCTCGAATTCATACAAGTCCACATAAAATTATTGATAAGGCAATTCATTAATTCAAGCTCAAATTAATATAGATAAACTGAATAATAGCTTATTAAACTGAAAATCAAAGATTACATATGTGACGCCCCCAAAATAGGTCCATTCCATCCAACCCATTTTGAGTCGCCAAATACATGGTACAGAAACAACTACAACTTTTACAACCCATAAACTGTGAGTTTGAATACAAACATTGTCATCTAGACAATATACATACCCAACTATGTCCTTAATACAATTATTGATATATTATTTTACAAAAATGGTGAGGACTACTAAACAACTCTCTCAAGGACCATCAATTCATACCCCGACTCGTACTCGCTATATTCTCGTCTCCTGAGAAGAAAAATGGAACAAAAAGGAAAAGGGTGAGCTCAACTAGCTCAGTAAAGAATATTATGACTAAGATAATATACAACAAATTATCGTTAGCCTTCAACAGGGAAAAAATCTAATAGAATACAATAGACAACAAGTTTTAAATCAATATTCGCAGCGGAAAATATTAATTCATAGAAGAGTTACGTAGAGGATGAAATCTATTAATGTCTATGAATTTAACAGTCCATCAACAATATTTTTATCCCTGTAACATCAATTAATGCACATCTTGAATCATATATTCATCCTTGCACTACAGGCCAAGGATATTCATCTGTTGGTTATGTTCATCTAAACACCTGTTCATCTTTGCACTACGGGCCAAAGATATTCATCAGAAATCATTCATCTTTGCACTACAGGCCAAAGATATTCAATAATAACATCCTTTAAGACTGAAGATGATAAAAAATATTTTTAAAGAAGCGAATCCAGTGAAACAAAATGACAAGGATTAAGAATTAAGGATTCGTACTTTGTTTTATCCATGTCCAAAAATACCTCAAAAATAATCATAGTGGTGTAAAATTCAAGAATGATCAAAACATGGATACAATCAAAGCTAGTATCCACAATAGATATTTTGGATGAAAAGAAAAAAAAAATAATTTTTCTGTGAATAGTGCCGTATTCGTGAATAGTGCCGTATACGTGAATAGTACCGTATACGTGAATAGTAACTCCGGCACAAAAGTTCCAAATTTGATAAAAAAGTTCCCCAATATTCCGGCATAATGATATTGAAGAAAAAATATCATTTGAGAAGAAAATAACATCCCTTACCTCAAAATAGCCGTACTTCTGACTGAATTTCGGTATAGTGCTGACAGAAACTCGCACCGGATAGCAACACTCAAAGTATACTCACAAGAATACGCTCGATAATATAGAGAGAGAAAGAGAGAAAACTTTGTTTCTGGTGTGATTTTCAATTCTAACTTAGCCCTCTATTTATAGGAAAATGTTAGAACGCCAAAGGAGACTAAATTAATAAAATATATTATTATTTATTCAAAATTCTTACCCACATGTTTTGAAAACTCTAGCATGCCTTCTTTGGTCAAAAACGTCAGCCACCCATGTGCCAACAACCACAAAAATGTTTTTCTTATATAAAATAATTAAAACTTCCAAAAATCAATTATTTCGGAACTCCGAAACTTCAATAATTCATGATAAATAGCCCTTTTGTCAGAAAATTCGAATCTTGCGAATTTTTATAGAAAATTCAATTCTCTACAACTTTGCAGAAGAAAATTTTTCCAAATTCCAAATAGAAATTGACCGAAATCCACAAACGGGCGATTTTACAGTCTATACTCAATTTTCGGTCAAGAATTATGTCCACCGACACACAAAACATATGTTAAACATTTAATGCCACAAAAATACTCTTCCTTCTCATATTCTCATATATCCCACATTCATTGTAAAATATCACCGTTAATATATTATTAAAATAATATATTTAAATGAATTATTTTATCAGAAAAAGATAAAATATTAATTTTCAACAATTGTTACATTAAAAATTTTCTCCATCTATATCCACATAAAATAAATATTTTTTTTATCATAATAATCAATAATTAATTATTAAAAATAATATTACAGAATCACAGTACTGACAACCAGGCCGTTCCCAGGATAGAGGGGGCTTTCCAATAAGGATTTCTCCTTACTGGCGCGCAATTAGATGACCAAACCTCTCATTGACAGAACTTTCTAGACATTGCCAATAATGTTATCTGATAATATTATTCAAATAATATGAATTATTGATCTGATAATAGAAAATACTGTGCAATGACAATTATTAAAACAATAATAATATAAATATCAACGCAGCAATTATTGAATCAATAAAGTAATGAACAGTAACTCCTGTAGCAATTATTGAGTAGTGCCTTCTTACGTAAGGATCAATAATTCAAAATACTGTGCAATACCGTGTGCTACTGTGCAACAATGCGTATTACTGTATTTTAACCACCGGGTATTCTAACAGTGTAAACGGTAACAACTACGCCGTTATTTTTAAACAGCTTATATTTTTTGTTTTCTTCCTCCAATCGCTTTCCGTTATGGGGCCCACACATGGCTGCGCCGTCGTACGAATATTTCCCGACAGTACGAATATTCCCCGACAACAATGAATATTTTATAACCACTTGCTTATTTTGAAATATTTGCGTATTTTACCCATAACTATCCACATTAATCAAATCAACCCTTACTATTCAAAATAATAATTAAAGGAAATTAAATTTCATTTATTAATTATTTGGGGTCTTACAACCTCCCCTCCTTATGAAATTTCGTCCTCGAAATTGACATACGTACCTGGTGTTTCGAAAAGGTGAGGATACCTCGCTTTCATTTCCGTTTCCAACTCCCAGGTCATTTCCTCTATAGCATGATTCCTCCACAAAACTTTAACTTGTGGTATTACCTTCGTGCGTAGGACATGCTCCTTCCTATCCAAGATCTTGACAGGTACCTCCTCATACATTAAATCTTCGGCTATCTCGTCCGGTTCTAACTCAATGACGTGGTTCGGGTCTTTCACATATTTACGAAGCACAAATATATGAAAAACATTATGAACATGAGACATACTTGGAGGTAACGTGAGTCTATAGGCTACATTACCTACTCGATCAAGAATTTGAAACGGACCAATAAATCGTGGATTAAGCTTTCCTCTCTTCACGAATCTTGTAACTCCCTTCAATGGGGCAACACGCAACAATACATGATCCCCAACACTAAATTCTACGTCCTTTCGATGAAGATCCGCATAACTCTTTTGTCGATCTTGTGCCTTTTGTATACGTTGTCGAATCGTTTGGATCTTCTCCGTAGTCATACGTACTAACTCGGGTCCCAACAATGTTGCTTCACCCACTTTCGTCCATACAATGCTTCAAATGGGGCCACACCAATGCTTGCTTGATAACTGTTGTTGTAGGAGAATTCCACCAATGGTAAATATTTATCCCAACTGCCCTTGAAGTCTAGGACACAAAGTCTTAATAAATCTTCAAGAGTTTGAATAGTCCTCTCTGATTGTCCATCCGTTTGAGGATGGTATGCCGAACTGAATCGTAACTCCGTACCCATAGCTTTTTGCAAGCTAACCCAAAATCTTGAAGTAAATCTTGGGTCATGATCCGAAACTATGGATACTGGCATGCCATGCAATTTTACAATCTCATTTACGTACATTTGAGCAAGACGTTCAAGGGAATAAGTCTCCCGTATCGGCAAGAAATGAGCAGACTTGGTTAATCTATCAACAATAACCCAAATAGCATTGATGCCTTGAGAAACCGTAGGAAGACCCGTAACGAAATCCATAGTAATGTGTTCCTACTTCTATTTCGGAATCTCAAGTGGTTGCAATGGACCCTTTGGCACTTGATGCTCCGCCTTTACACGTTGACAAGTTAAACACGTTGAAATAAACTTTACAATCTCTCTCTTGATATTGTTCCACCAAAATGTATGTCGAATATCACGATACATTTTGGTACTTCCAGGATGAATTGAAAACGGTGTATTGTGTGCCTCCATCATGATCTTGTACTTCAAATCAGAATCGTTAGGAACACAAAGTCTGGAGTGGACTCGAAGTATTCCTTCTTCATCAATTCTCGCTTCTGGAATGGCACCTTCTTGTACTTTCGTCTTCATATGCATCAGCTCCAGATCGGTGGCTTGAACAACTTTAACTTTTTCTATTAAAGTTGACTCTATGCGTATACTTGACATCATTGCACTCATTCCTGCATATGATCTTCTACTCAATACGTCTGCTACCACGTTCGTTTTTCCAGGATGGTATTGAATAGTGTGGTCGTAATCTTTCAACAACTCGAGCCAACGTCGTTGCCGCATGTTGAGTTCTTTCTGAGTGAAGAAATATTTGAGGCTTTTATGATCTGAATATATCTCCATTTTCTCCCCGTATAGATAGTGCCTCCAGATCTTTAGCGCGAAAACGACTGCTGCCAACTCTAGATCATAAGTAGGATAATTCATCTCATACTCTTTAAGTTGTCGCGAGGCATAGGCTATGACTTTCCCACGTTGCATGAGAACACATCCTAACCCTTTGCCTGAAGCATCGCTGTAGATAACAAATTCATCCGAACCAGTTGGTATTGTTAGAACAGGTGCCGAAATAAGTCTCCTCTTAAGCTCTTGGAAACTCTTCTCGCATTCCTCGCTCCATACGAATTTTGTATCCTTCCGAGTTAGCTGAGTTAATGGAGTAGCAATTCGAGAAAACCCTTCCACGAATCTCCGATAATAACCAGCTAAGCCCAAAAAGCTACGTACTTCAGTGACCGTCCTCGGTTGCTCCCAACTTTGTATTGCTTCAATCTTCGTCGGGTCAACAGATACTCCATTTTTTGACACCACGTGCCCAAGGAATGTTACTTCCTCAAGCCAGAACTCACATTTCTTCAAATTAGCATATAACTTGTTTTCACGAAGCCTTTGGAGTACCAGCTTCAAATGGTGCTCATGATCTTCACGGCTTTTGGAATATATGAGGATGTCATTAATAAAGACAACAACGAATTGATCCAAATAATCCTTGAATACTCGGTTCATCATATCCATGAAAGCAGCAGGAGCATTAGTCAATCCAAAAGACATGACTAAAAATTCATAATGCCCATACCGAGTTTTGAAGGCAGTCTTTGGAATATCCTCAGTTCTAATTTTCAGCTGATGATATCCAGAACGAAGATCGATTTTTGAAAAGAATTGTGCTCCTTGCAACTGGTCAAACAAGTCATCAATACGAGGTAGAGGATACCTATTCTTGATGGTGACATGGTTCAATTCCCGATAGTCAATACAAAGTCGCATACTCCCGTCTTTCTTCTTTACGAATAAAACAGGAGCACCCCAAGGAGATGTACTAGGACGAATGAAACCGATGTCCAATAACTCCTGTAGTTGGACTTTTAACTCCTGAAGTTCAATAGGAGCCATTCGATATGGGGTTTTAGAAATGGGCTTTGTACCAGGTTCAAGATCAATAAAGAATTCAACTTCACGTTCTGGGGGTAGACCGAAAAGTTCTTCAGGAAATACGTCAGGAAAGTCAATAACAACAAGAATATTATTCAATTTTGACGTGTCTTTATTCAAATCCATAACATGGGCTAAGAAAGCTTGACATCCGTTTTTCAATAAACGAATAGCTTTATGATTAGATATGACAGTGATTGATTTTAATGGTTTAGTTGCCTGAATTCAAACAACAGGTTGATTAGGAATATGAAAACTAACAACCTTACGAAAACAATCAATTTTGGCATGATGAGTAGTTAACCAATCAATCCCTAAAATCACATCAAAAGCAAGTATCTTTAAAGAGATCAGGTCAACAGGTAAGGTGATGGTGCCAACTTGAATGAAACAAGATTTATAAACAGTGGATGTGATAAAAGTTTCTCCTAACGGAGTTTCCACAGATAGGTCAAAGTCTAATTTCTCCGGAGTCAAGTTTAAACGTTGAGCGCAAGCAGGAGAGATAAATGAATGGGTAGCACCGGTATCAAGTAAGGTATAAACTTCGCAAGAATTTATAAATAGCTTACCCGTGATCACCTCGTTTGGGTTCCTCGCATGTTGACCAGTCACAACAAACGCTCTTCCAGGAACCATTGACTTTGGCTTTTCTGGGACAGCCTTTTGAGTCACCGTCCCCGCTGAACTAGGTTTCGCTACCGTACAATCTCGAGCGATATGTCCTTCCTTTCCACAATTATAGCATACCTTGAACTGTTGTGGGCAGTTTGGACTGATATGTCCCTCTTTCCCGCACTTATAGCATATAACCGGTGATCTTTCTCCTCCCTTAGAACCAGTTGCTGCCGGTACTGTCGTCTTCACACGGTCGTTGTTAAATCTCCTCTTTTTAAAATCTCCTCCTGACTCGCTTCTTCTATTTTCATGGCCATGATTACCACCAAAGTGGTTACCATTTTTGTCCGTCTTTTTCTTTCTCCACTGGTTATCGTTATTTTGTTGACTGCTATCTCCGGTATGATCCTGATTGTGGTACCTTGGTTGACCGTACTTGTAAGACCCCGAATTTTATGAAATAAAAGTATTCAATTTTTCTTATAATTACAATTCAGTAAATGGTTAAATTGATAGAAGGTTAAAGTTAAGGGTGATATATGAATTTTTTTCAAAAATAAGCAAGTGGTTATAAAATACTCATTGTTGTCGGGAAATATTCGTTTGGTCGTGGAATATTCTTTCTGTCGGGGAATATTCGTACGACGGCGCAGCCTTTTGTGGGCCCCGTAACAAAATAACTGTCGACTGAAGAAAACGACAAATTAAAGTTTTTTTATAAATAACGGCGTAGTCGTTACTGTTAACACTGTTGGAATACCCGGTGGGTAAAGTAAAGTAATACGCGTTGTTGCACAGTAGCACACGGTATTGCACCAATTATTGACTCTTACGTAAGAAGGCACTACTCAATAATGGTTACAGTAATTACTGTTCAGTATTTTATTTTATTGATTCAATAATTGATGCGTTGATATTTTATATTGTTGTTGTTGTCATTACACAGTATTTTTCATTCTCAAAGCAATAATTCATATTATCTGAATAATATTATTAGATAACATTATTGGCAATGCCTAGAAAGTTCTGTCTAAGGAGAGGTTTGGTCACCTAATTGCGCGCCAGTAAGGAGAAATTCTTATTGGAAAGCCCCCTCTTTCCTGGGAACGGCCTGGTTGCTAGTACTGTGATTCTGTAATATTATTTGTGAATAATTAATTATTGATTTATATGATGAGAAAAATGTTGATTTTATGTGGATATAGATGGAGAAAATTTTTAAATGTGACAATTGTTGAAAATTAATATTTTATCTTTTTCTGATAAAATAATTCATTTAAATATATTATTTTAATAATATATTAACGGTGATATTTTTATAATGAATGTGGGATATATGAGTTTATGAGGAGAAAGAGTATTTTTGTTGCAATGAATATTAAAAATAGATTTTGTGTGTCGGTAGACCTGTTTCTTGACTGAAAATTTGATTATAGCCTGTAAAATCGCTCGTTTGTGGATTTTGGCCAATTTCTGTTTGGAATTTGGAAAAACTTTCTTCTGCAAAGTTGTAGAGAATTGAATTTCCTATAAAAACTCGCGAGATTCAAATTTTCGGATAAAAGGGCTATTTATTATGAATTATTAAAGTTCCGAAGCTCCGAAATAATTGATTTTTGGAAGTTTAAAATATTTAAAGTGTGAAAAACGTTTTTTTGTTTTGTGGCAGCCCTAGCATGTGTTTATTTAGCTGAAATCAGATTTCTAGAGGCGTAGGAATCTTGATTTATATATATATTAATTTATTAAATTTTCTGCTTTGGTGTTCTAAGCAATTTCCTATAAATAGGTGCTTAGGTTATAATTGAAAATCACACCAGAAACTGAAGTTTTCTCTCTCTATATTATCGAGCGTATTCTTGTGAGTATTTTGAGTATACTTTGAGTATTGCTATACGGTGCAAGTTCGTTCAGCGTTATTCCAGTCAGAGGTACTGTTGTTTTGAGGTAAGGGATAATAAGGGATTTTAAGAGTTATTATTTCAAAATTCTTCTGAACCTTCAAAAATTCTGGAAAAATTTGAAATGATATTTTGATGAGTTTTGTAGATTGTGTCCAAAAATGGCGGTTGTTGGATGTATAGATTAAGAGTTATGGATTTTATGAGAAAAGACTATTTTTAAAAGTAATCGCTTATAACTCCTTGTGGTTAACTCCAAAATTGATGAAATTTTTATTGGGAGTACATCTATATGATATCAGTATACCCTGTGAATTTTAGAATTTTTGGATAAAACTACAATTTATGATAAATATTTAAATATTCGGTGGTTTTGGCCATGTGAAAAATAGTAAATGACTTTTAAAAATTCTGAGAAAAATATATGTTCAATATAGGACTATATTCTACTAAATCCCAGAAAAGAAATATTTTTGGAACTGATTTGTTATTTTTCATGAAAATGGACAAGTTATGAGTAAATGAATTAAATATGTTATGTGTGGTAAGAAAATTGGAAAATATAATTTTATGGCTTGAAAATCATATGTGAGGTATATGCAGATTTTTGATGAGGGTTTTGGTTATTGGTGATGAAATCTTATGAGTTTGGCATTTTAGAATGATTAAATGCATTTTTTAGTAAAGTGTAAACAATTAAAATAAATTGTTTATAAGCTTAAAAAATATTATTCTTTCAATATCATTATACTAAAATATTGGTATGAATTTTATTGTGGGATTTCTACCTTTTTGAGTCGGGTTTACTATTCATGAGTTACTATTCACGAAGTTACTATTCATGAGTTACTATTCACGAGTTACTATTCACGAAGTTACTATTCACGAAGTTACTATTCATGAGTTACTATTCATGACAAAATTGGTTTCTTTTTCTAACCAAATTATAGTTGATTTATGAATATTACTCTGGAGATTAAAACTATATATTAATTATATTGATTTTATTATTATATATAACATTTTTATAACCCTGATGTTGAAATTCTCTTTCACTGGAGTGTAAAGATAGGTAGATTATTGGTATGATCATGACTAGGGTTCTCTTTGGCCAGTAGTGAAAAGTTGAATTGTGACTGGTATGATCATGACCATTGAATTTATAATTGAATATCTTTAGCTTAAATGCAAAGGTGAATTGATCAACATATATGGTTATAATTATGGTTTATATAAATTCTGAAATGATTATGTATTTCTTTGAGATATGAATATCTTTGGCCTGTAGTGCAAAGATGACTTGTTGATGAATATCTTTGGCCTGTAGTGCAAAGATGACTTGTTGATGAATATCTTTGGCCTGTAGTGCAAAGATGACTTGTTGATGAATATCTTTGGCCTGTAGTGCAAAGATGATTTGTTGATGAATATCTTTGGCCTGTAGTGCAAAGATGACTTATTGATGTATATCTTTGGCCCGTAGTGCAAAGATGAATTTATTAGTATGAGTATGAACAGGAACTGTGATTTGGTATAACCATGATCTTTGATATTTCAGGTAAAGACAAGTGATAAAAATTATCTTTGTCCTGGATGAGAAAAGGAATTTAGAACAACAACTACGATTATGAGTTATACATGTGATTGTGGACAGGAATTGTTGATTGATGTTACAGGGATAAAACATTGTTGATGGACTTTTAACATGGAGAAGATAATAGACTTTATAGTCTATTTGACTCTTCTAATGGATTGCTCGTTCCGCTGCAATTATGGTTGAAATTTTTATCATATACCATATGTTCTAAATCTCTGATTTAATACTGTTGAAGGCTATTGATAATTTATTTATCTTTAGTCATGACATTCTTTACTGAGCTAGTTGTGCTCACCCTTTTGCTTCACAATTCCTTTCAGGTAATACGAGTGTAGCTGGGTCGAGCGGGGGAATAACAAGGGAATAGAACGGTGGTCTATAGATGTTGAGGGTGAGGTGAATTTAACTTGGAAGGGTGTTTTGCCACTGTCATACAAGATGTCTAATGACATACCACCTCGTGTCATCATAAGACATGGATGTGCTCATCCACTTGCTGAGTATATCTACCAACACTATCTATATGATCTCGGAGTCTATTTGAAATATAACTCTCAATTAGAGACAGTGGAGATAATGATATGTCAGGAGAAGACTTGCCATTGGGAAGAATATGATAGTAATCTTCTTATTTTTCTTTGGGGTCTATTGGGTCAACCAAGGATAATTCTGTGGCCATATGATATCTATAATAACCTAGACGCATGGCCTCCCATGTACGAAGGTTTCCTTGAGCACTTCCCAAAGATTCTAATTTCAAAAACAGTTTTCGACTATACCTTTATGTAAGGTGTCAGTATGAGGTGATGTCCACGGTTGGGACATGAGTCACAGTTGATATATATTTGTATACAAACTCACAGCATATGTGTTGTTGTATTTTGCACGACAATTGTTGTAATAAAGTTGTAGTTGTTTTCTGTACCATGTATTTGGCGACTCAGAATGGGTTGGATGGAATGGACCTATTTTGGGGTTGTCACAGTTGGTATCAGAGCTTAGGGATATGATCTCTGGCGGAGATCGGGGATTAGAACTAGGAGGAGAGAGATGAGTAAATCCTTCGCTAGTATGTCCTACCTAAGCTTAATTATTGGTTGGTCATAATATACGGATATTATGTGATATGTTAATTTGCTTAATTAACCCTTGTTTTATGGCAGTATTTGAGAATGGCAGCTGAGAATGCTAACAATGGAGTGAATGAGACTGTTGGGATACCTCTAATCACTAATGTGATGACAGACGAAGAAGGAATTAGAGATATCCATGTGGTGAGTGAAGAATTGATAGTTGCACCCGAGATAGTCGCAGAAGTAACAGCTGAGAGTGAGGAAGAAGAGGAAGAAGAGGTACCTGAGGAGAGTTTATTAGAGGTATTTTATGATCAAAATGTAGAATTGCAAAATCGTATTCATGAGTTAGAAGAGCAGGCTGAAGAATTACAGGCAGTCGTGGAGCAAAAGGATGCAACAATTCAAGCATGTGTTACCCGATATGTGATGCTTGAACAGAAGCATTCTTTGGCAGAGTATAAGATGATAAAGATGGAATTTGAGCTGAAAGAAGAAAAAACTGAACGAGTGAGAATAAGTGATGCATGGGTAAAAGCCACACGACACGTGGATATTGTGGAAAGAGATGTCCGATCTAAGAAGGCTAAAATATATGATATGAATTTCTCTTTTTGGAAAGCAATTGGGAGAACTCAACATCGAGTTTTGAATTATCCTGTACAGAACGGTCAACCTGAATTTGATATGGATCGAAGATTGATGATTCAGATCATGAATCAGGAGTACGAAGAGGCAGTTGAGGGAGGAATATGCCCTATAGAAAAGTATATTCAAACGGTAGTGATGACGCCAAATGCTGCCCCAGACAAGTCAAAGCCGAGTAGTTCAAGGGATAGCGGTTGTCATGACTTCCCAACAAATGAGGAACGCAAATGAAGTTATCACGGGAGATGAGCAATGGAGAAATCATAATGACCCGGGAAATAGAATCTGAAATGAAAGCAAGGTATTCTCAATTTTTCGAAATACCAGGTACGTAAATTTCGGGGACGAAATTTCATAAGGAGGGGAGATTGTAAGACCCCGAATTTTATGAAATAAAAGTATTCAATTTTTCTTATAATTACAATTCAGTAAATGGTTAAATTGATAGAAGGTTAAAGTTAAGGGTGATATATGAATTTTTTTCAAAAATAAGCAAGTGGTTATAAAATACTCATTGTTGTCGGGAAATATTCGTTTGGTCGTGGAATATTCTTTCTGTCGGGGAATATTCGTACGACGGCGCAACCTTTAGTGGGCCCCGTAACAAAATAACTGTCGACTGAAGAAAACGACAAATTAAAGTTTTTTTATAAATAACGGCGTAGTCGTTACTGTTAACACTGTTGGAATACCCGGTGGGTAAAGTAAAGTAATACGCGTTGTTGCACAGTAGCACACGGTATTGCACCAATTATTGACTCTTACGTAAGAAGGCACTACTCAATAATGGTTACAGTAATTACTGTTCAGTATTTTATTTTATTGATTCAATAATTGATGCGTTGATATTTTATATTGTTGTTGTTGTCATTACACAGTATTTTTCATTATCAAAGCAATAATTCATATTATCTGAATAATATTATTAGATAACATTATTGGCAATGCCTAGAAAGTTCTGTCTAAGGAGAGGTTTGGTCACCTAATTGCGCGCCAGTAAGGAGATATTCTTATTGGAAAGCCCCCTCTTTCCTGGGAACGGCCTGGTTGCTAGTACTGTGATTCTGTAATATTATTTGTGAATAATTAATTATTGATTTATATGATGAGAAAAATGTTGATTTTATGCGGATATAGATGGAGAAAATTTTTAAATGTGACAATTGTTGAAAATTAATATTTTATCTTTTTCTGATAAAATAATTCATTTAAATATATTATTTTAATAATATATTAACAGTGATATTTTTATAATGAATGTGGGATATATGAGTTTATGAGGAGAAAGAGTATTTTTGTTGCAATGAATATTAAAAATAGATTTTGTGTGTCGGTAGACCTGTTTCTTGACTGAAAATTTGATTATAGCCTGTAAAATCGCTCGTTTGTGGATTTTGGCCAATTTCTGTTTGGAATTTGGAAAAAACTTCTTCTGCAAAGTTGTAGAGAATTGAATTTCCTATAAAAACTCGCGAGATTCAAATTTTCGGATAAAAGGGCTATTTATTATGAATTATTGAAGTTCCGAAGCTCCGAAATAATTGATTTTTGGAAGTTTAAAATATTTAAAGTGTGAAAAACTTTTTTTTGTTTTGTGGCAGCCCTAGCATGTGTTTATTTAGCTGAAATCAGATTTCTAGAGGCGTAGGAATCTTGATTTATATATATATTAATTTATTAAATTTTTTGCTTTGGCGTTCTAAGCAATTTCCTATAAATAGGTGCTTAGGTTATAATTGAAAATCACACCAGAAACTGAAGTTTTCTCTCTCTATATTATCGAGCGTATTCTTGTGAGTATTTTGAGTATACTTTGAGTATTGTTATACGGTGTAAGTTCGTTCAGCGTTATTCCAGTCAGAGGTACTGCTGTTTTGAGGTAAGGGATAATAAGGGATTTTAAGAGTTATTATTTCAAAATTCTTCTGAATCTTCAAAAATTCTGGAAAAATTTGAAATGATATTTTGATGATTTTTGTAGATTGTGTCCAAAAATGGCGGTTGTTGGATGTATAGATTAAGAGTTATGGATTTTATGAGAAAAGACTATTTTTAAAAGTAATCGCTTATAACTCCTTGTGGTTAACTCCAAAATTGATAAAATTTTTATTGGGAGTACATCTATATGATATCAATATACCCTGTGAATTTCAGAATTTTTGGATAAAAGTACAATTTATGATAAATGTTTAAATATTCGGTGGTTTTGGCCATGTGAAAAATAGTAAATGACTTTTAAAAATTCTGAGAAAAATATATGTTCAATATAGGACTATATTCTACTAAATCCCAGAAAAGAAATATTTTTGGAACTGATTTGTTATTTTTCATGAAAATGGACAAGTTATGAGTAAATGAATTAAATATGTTATGTGTGGTAAGAAAATTGGAAAATATAATTTTATGGCTTGAAAATCATATGTGAGGTATATGCAGATTTTTGATGAGGGTTTTGGTTATTGGTGATGAAATCTTATGAGTTTGGCATTTTAGAATGATTAAATGCATTTTTTAGTAAAGTGTAAACAATTAAAATAAATTGTTTATAAGCTTAAAAAATATTATTCTTTCAATATCATTATACTAAAATATTGGTATGAATTTTATTGTGGGATTTCTACCTTTTTGAGTCGGGTTTACTATTCATGAGTTACTATTCACGAAGTTACTATTCATGAGTTACTATTCACGAGTTACTATTCACGAAGTTACTATTCATGAGTTACTATTCATGACAAAATTGGTTTCTTTTTCTAACCAAATTATAGTTGATTTATGAATATTACTCTGGAGATTAAAACTATATATTAATTATATTGATTTTATTATTATATATAACATTTTTATAACCCTGATGTTGAAATTCTCTTTCACTGGAGTGTAAAGATGGGTAGATTATTGGTATGATCATGACTAGGGTTCTCTTTGGCCAGTAGTGAAAAGTTGAATTGTGACTGGTATGATCATGACCATTGAATTTATAATTGAATATCTTTAGCTTAAATGCAAAGGTGAATTGATCAACATATATGGTTATAATTATGGTTTATATAAATTCTGAAATGATTATGTATTTCTTTGAGATATGAATATCTTTGGCCTGTAGTGCAAAGATGACTTGTTGATGAATATCTTTGGCCTGTAGTGCAAAGATGACTTGTTGATGAATATCTTTGGCCTGTAGTGCAAAGATGACTTGTTGATGAATATCTTTGGTCTGTAGTGCAAAGATGATTTGTTGATGAATATCCTTGGCCTGTAGTGCAAAGATGACTTATTGATGTATATCTTTGGTCCGTAGTGCAAAGATGAATTTATTAGTATGAGTATGAACAGGAACTGTGATTTGGTATAACCATGATCTTTGATATTTCAGGTAAAGACAAGTGATAAAAATTATCTTTGTCCTGGATGAGAAAAGGTATTTAGAACAACAACTACGATTATGAGTTATACATGTGATTGTGGACAGGAATTGTTGATTGATGTTACAGGGATAAAACATTGTTGATGGACTTTTAACATGGAGAAGATAATAGACTTTATAGTCTATTTGACTCTTCTAATGGATTGCTCGTTCCGCTGCAATTATGGTTAAAATTTTTATCATATACCATATGTTCTAAATCTCTGATTTATAACAAGGGAATAGAACGGTGGTCTATAGATGTTGAGGGTGAGGTGAATTTAACTTGGAAGGGTGTTTTGCCACTGTCATACAAGATGTTTAATGACATACCACCTCGTGTCATCATAAGACATGGATGTGCTCATCCACTTGCTGAGTATATCTACCAACACTATCTATATGATCTCGGAGTCTATTTGAAATATAACTCTCAATTAGAGATAGTGGAGATAATGATATGTCAGGAGAAGACTTGCCATTGGGAAGAATATGATAGTAATCTTCTTGTTTTTCTTTGGGGTCTATTGGGTCAACCAAGGATAATTGTGTGGCCATATGATATCTATAATAACCTAGACGCATGGCCTCCCATGTACGAAGGTTTCCTTGAGCACTTCCCAAAGATTCTAATTTCAAAAACAGTTTTCGACTATACCTTTATGTAAGGTGTCAGTATGAGGTGATGTCCACGGTTGGGACATGAGTCACAGTTGATATATATTTGTATACAAACTCACAGCATATGTGTTGTTGTATTTTGCACGACAATTGTTGTAATAAAGTTGTAGTTGTTTTCTGTACCATGTATTTGGCGACTCAGAATGGGTTGGATGGAATGGACCTATTTTGGGGTTGTCACAGTACTCGTTATCTCGCTCCAACAATTGAGCCCTGTTAACAACATCTGAATAGAGAGAAAATTTATGAGAGATGAGATATTGTCGTATGCCGGGTTTCAAACCTCTCAGAAACATCCGCGTCATACGTTCCTCATTCTCCACCAAATGAGGTGCAAACCTGGATAACTCTGCAAACTTTGCCTCGTATTGAGACACCGTCATGTTATTTTTTTCTAATCTGATGAACTCCACTTCCTTCATATGACGAACACTTTCAGAAAAGTATTTGTCATTAAATAGTTTCTGAAACGTCTCCCAAGACATGCTGAGTGCGGCTGGATGGGTACGCTTCACAGACTCCCACCAGTAGTCTGCCTCGCCACGGAACATAAAGGTGGCGAATGGAACCTTCTGTTCCTCCGTGCATCCCAAGACATCGAATATCTTGGTAATTTGCTTGACCCATGTCTCCGCCATGATCGGATCTGGCTTTCCCTTAAATTCTGGTGGTCCCAACTCTTTGAACAGCTTGGCTGTGACAACCCGTGAATTGTTATCATTTCCTCCTGTATTTTGAACACGAGTCTCCCTCGTCTGATTTTGCATGAACTGCAAAAAGCTTCTAAACATTGCGTTGTTCATCGTCTGATCAGTGGTGTTGTTTACAGGAGGAACATTGCCAGCCTGTTGCACGTTCTCATCGTTGGTGAGTACAGGCGTCTCCACGGTCTCATTTCCACTGTTAATATTCCCAGTCGACATTCTCAAATGCTGTCATAAAACAAGGGTTAATTAAGGAAATCAATATATCACATAATATCCCTATATACTGACCAACTAACAAATAAGCTTAGGTAGGACACACTAGCAAAGGATTTAGTCGTCTCTCCCCTCCTAGTTCTATTCCCCGATCTCCGTCAGAGATCATATCCCTAAGCTCTGATACCAACTGTGACGCCCCCAAAATAGGTCCATTCCATCCAACCCATTTTGAGTCGCCAAATACATGGTACAGAAACAACTACAACTTTTACAACCCATAAACTGTGAGTTTGAATACAAACATTGTCATCTAGACAATATACATACCCAACTATGTCCTTAATACAATTATTGATATATTATTTTACAAAAATGGTGAGGACTACTAAACAACTCTCTCAAGGACCATCAATTCATACCCCGACTCGTACTCGCTATATTCTCGTCTCCTGAGAAAAAAAATGGAACAAAAAGGAAAAGGGTGAGCTCAACTAGCTCAGTAAAGAATATTATGACTAAGATAATATACAACAAATTATCGTTAGCCTTCAACAGGAAAAAAATCTAATAGAATACAATAGACAACAAGTTTTAAATCAATATTCGCAGCGGAAAATATTAATTCATAGAAGAGTTACGTAGAGGATGAAATCTACTAATGTCTATGAATTTAACAGTCCATCAACAGTATTTTTATCCCTGTAACATCAATCAATGCACATCTTGAATCATATATTCATCCTTGCACTACAGGCCAAGGATATTCATCTGTTGGTTATGTTCATCTAAACACCTGTTCATCTTTGCACTACGGGCCAAAGATATTCATCAGAAATCATTCATCTTTGCACTACAGGCCAAAGATATTCAATAATAACATCCTTTAAGACTGAAGATGATAAAAAATATTTTTAAAGAAGCGAATCCAGTGAAACAAAATGACAAGGATTAAGGATTAAGGATTCGTACTTTGTTTTATCCATGTCCAAAAATACCTCAAAAATAATCATAGTGGTGTAAAATTTAAGAATGATCAAAACATGGATACAATCAAAGCTAGTATCCACAATAGATATTTTGGACGAAAAGAAAAAAAATAATTTTTCTGTGAATAGTGCCGTATTCGTGAATAGTGCCGTATACGTGAATAGTACCGTATACGTGAATAGTAACTCTGGCACAAAAAGTTCCAAATTTGATAAAAAAAAGTTCACCAATATTCCGGCATAATGATATTGAAGAAAAAATATCATTTGAGAAGAAAATAACATCCCTTACCTCAAAATAGCCGTACTTCTGACTGAATTTCGGTATAGTGCTGACAGAAACTTGCACCGTATAGCAACACTCAAAGTATACTCACAAGAATACGCTCGATAATATAGAGAGAGAAAGAGAGAAAACTTTGTTTCTGGTGTGATTTTCATTTTTAACTTAGCCCTCTATTTATAGGAAAATGTTAGAACGCCAAAGGAGACTAAATTAATAAAATATATTATTATTTATTCAAAATTCTTACCCACATGTTTTGAAAACTCTAGCATGCCTTTTTTGGTCAAAAACATCAGCCACACATGTGCCAACAACCACAAAAACGTTTTTCTTATATAAAATAATTAAAACTTCCAAAAATCAATTATTTCGGAACTCCGAAACTTCAATAATTCATGATAAATAGCCCTTTTGTCAGAAAATTCGAATCTCGCGAATTTTTATAGGAAATTCAATTCTCTACAACTTTGCAGAAGAAAATTTTTCCAAATTCCAAATAAAAATTGACCGAAATCCACAAATGTGCGATTTTACAGTCTATACTCAATTTTCGGTCAAGAATTATGTCCACCGACACACAAAACATATGTTAAACATTTAATGCCACAAAAATACTCTTCCTTCTCATATTCTCTTATATCCCACATTCATTGTAAAATATCACCGTTAATATATTATTAAAATAATATATTTAAATGAATTATTTTATCAAAAAAAGATAAAATATTAATTTTCAACAATTGTTACATTAAAAATTTTCTCCATCTATATCCACATAAAATAAATATTTTCTTTATCATAATAATCAATAATTAATTATTAAAAATAATATTACAGAATCACAGTACTGACAACCAGGCCGTTCCCAGGATAGAGGGGGCTTTCCAATAAGGATTTTTCCTTACTGGCGCGCAATTAGATGACCAAACCTCTTATTGACAGAACTTTTTAGACATTGCCAATAATGTTATCTGATAATATTATTCAAATAATATGAATTATTGATCTGATAATGGAAAATACTGTCCAATGACAATTATTAAAACAATAATAATATAAATATCAACGCAACAATTATTGAATCAATAAAGTAATGAACAATAACTCCTGTAGCAATTATTGAGTAGTGCCTTCTTACGTAAGGATCAATAATTCAAAATACTGTGCAATACCGTGTGCTACTGTGCAACAACGCGTATTACTGTATTTTAACCACCGGGTATTCCAACAGTGTAAACGGTAACAACTACGCCGTTATTTTTAAACAGCTAATATTTGTCGTTTTCTTCCTCCAATCGCTTTCCGTTATGGGGCCCACACATGGCTGCGCCGTCGTACGAATATTCCCCGACAGTACGAATATTCCACGACCAAACGAATATTCCCCGACAACAATGAATATTTTATAACCACTTGCTTATTTTGAAATATTTGCGTATTTTACCCATAACTATCCACATTAATCAAATCAACCCTTACTATTCAAAATAATAATTAAAGGAAATTAAATTTCATTTATTAATTATTTGGGGTCTTACAACATAACCATTGTTCAACTTAAAGATCCATTATAAGCCTAATATATAATTTGGTTCATAACTAATGAATTAAATACCGAATAAATAAAAGAAATTATCATCCCGATTACACAAATTAAAATTAAAGGAGAATAGTAATACATCACCCGTCTCGCCCTTCAAATCTGCAATCTTCGTGAAATTACTTCTCTTCTTCGTTCCTCCAAGCTCTTTCTTTCAAATCTCGCTCTCTCTGAGTGTGTAAAAGTATCTCTCAATTTCCTCCAACACTCAGCATAAATTCTTTCACTTCAGCCCCACACAACCAATTCTAATCCATCTCCAACTCATCACATAAGAATTCTAATGGGAATCCAACTCCTAATTAAACCAAACAACTCTTTAGTCAAAGAATCCCAACTACGTGAAATAACCTTGTTGTCGACTCCTAATATAAATATATTACATAAAGAAGTTAACTCTCCCATCATAACTCAAATTCCAGCATCTAAGAAAAAGACATCTTTCACCCCGACCGATTGGTGCTCCCCGCGCCGGGTTTAGTATTAGGACAGCATGGCCGGCGCTAGGCTACCAGTGAATTTTTACGCTGTAGCATGCCCTGCGCCGCTTTTCTCTTCATCATGGCGCGCACCGCGCTGGTAATGCAGAATGTCTAAAATTTCTTGAATATTCTTCCAATGCTTACATCTTGAAAAGCTCGCTAGATATCCTACAACAAGCACAAAACCCATCAAAAGCAATATGAAGTAATCAAAAACTAATAATGTAACAAGCTAAATAAAGATAAATCATAGATTAAAAACCTACTCATCACCCACATGTTGAAAAATGAATGTTAGGGCGGAAATTTTGGGATTTGTCACGAGAGAGTTGATTTTATTATATATATATATAATAAGTTTTGTTTTTTTAATTATAAATAGAATATATTATATTTTATTATGCATAGTATTTACATAGTGTCTGCATAGTATCAAATTAGAAAATTAGATGATTTTTTTTCGGCGTCCGTGTTGGTGCAACTGTGCGTCTGTGATTTTAATTTTCAAGTAATATCCTTCCATTCTCCTATTAATAGGATGCTTAGTTTAGAATTGAAAATCACACCAGAATCAGAGAATTCTTCTTCTATAATATTGAGTGTATTTCTTTAATGTTTTCAGAAGCTTTGAGCGTAGAAAATAGTGAAAGTTTTTTTCAAGAATATTCCCGCTATACCAGTTGGAATACTCTCCTTTTTAAGGTAAGAGATATTATTTTTATTCAATATTCGTATGAAATAATATTTTCTTCCATACTCTGTAGTATGTAAGTAATATAATTTCGTTTCAGATTCTGAATTCTATACTCATTTTGTTAAGTTTTGACTTCTATACTCCATGAAATTAGTAGAATATCCTTGAAATTTGCGCTTCATCCAGTATCTTTCTATGGAAATATTATTCTGAGCATTCTTGATAAGTTTTAACTTTTTTCGTGTTGGAGTACTATTCACGGGGTACTATTCGCTCATTTACTATTCACCCAGGCTACTATTCATGACAAAAATTAATTTCGTTGTAGTCCAAATCATTTTTGATACAATATTATTCTTGAATTTTACTCCACAAAACAGTATCATGTTGACAACTTGGACATTTATTGAATTCTGGATAAATTGAGTTATAAATCTTTAAAATTTATCCTGTTATTTCTTTTAATTGAATTCTTATATCATTGTCATCATCCTCATGCTTATGATGTGGTCAAAGTCATCGTTGGCCCGTAGTGCATAGATGAACTGTTGATCAGTATGATTATGATCAAGGATCATTCGGTATAATCATGACATGTAATGTTACAAATAATGTGGTAAAAGTCCTCATTAGCCCGTAGTGTATTGATGGACAATTGTTGGCATGATCATGACCATTGATGATTACACGAATATCATTGGCCCACAGTGCATGGATAATTCGTGGACGTGATACTAATGAATATCTTTGGCCCGTAGTGCAGGGATGATTCGATGATGTGGATTATTTATTAAGCTGAGTCTCAGCGATAAAATTGATGATAAACTTTTTAAATCATAGAAGATAGTAGATATCATGTTCTACTTGACTCTTCTAATGGATTGTTTGTTTCGGTGCAGTTAAACTTGATGTTTATTGTATTTTATCAGTTTAATATTGTTGAAGGCTAACGCTAATTTATTCTGCATTATCTTAGTCATTATATTTCTTAGTGGGCTAGTTGAGCTCAGCATTTTTCTTTTATTGTTCTCTTCAGGAAATGAGAACGTAGCCGGGACTAGTTGAGGAATGGAGTGACGGTCCAAGATGGTTGTCTTAGTAGTCGTCATTATTTAGTGTGATAATAAATGTAATGAGTATTGAATTTGAGTTTGGATATTGTCTAGAAGAAAATATTCCTGTTAAAACTCTCAGCTACTTTTTGTCGTATTTTACACTACAGTTGTATAATTAAGTTTGTATTTGAATTCTGTACCATGTATTTGGCGACTCATAATAGGTGATGTATACCTATTTTGGGGGCGTCATAGTTGGTATCAAAGCTTAGGGATATGATCTTTTTCTAAGATGTGAGACTAGAACTAGGGGGAGACGGGGAAATCCTTCGCTAGTATGACCTACCTAAGTTTATTTGTTATTTAATTGGTTTAATTGGTCGGTCAGAGTATAGGATAATATGTGGCATGTCAATTAACCCTTGTTTTGTGGGAGTGTTTAAAAATGACATCCGACAATTTTGAGATAAGCAATGGAACACAGGAGACCGTTAAGTCACTAACGATCAATACGCGGGATAATGTGCACCAGGAAGGCAATAATCCTCAGGAAAACAACAACACTGACCAAACGATGAACGATGGGATGTTCAGAGGCTTTATGCAATTCATGCAACATCAGGCGAGAACAATTCGTGTCCAAAATGCAGGTGGAAACACTGGCAACTCATAGATGGTCACCACTAAGCAGTTCAAGGAGCTGGGACCACCGGAGTTTGTGGGAAAGCCAGAACCACTTAAGGCGGAGACGTGGATAAAATAGATCATCAAGATATTTGATGTCTTGGGATGCTCCGATGAGAAAAAGGTTCCCTTTGCCACCTTTACGTTGCGAGGAGAGTCAGATTACTAGTGGAAATATGTAAAGCGTACTCAACCAGCCGCACTAAAGATGTCTTGGGAGAAGTTCCAAGAACTGTTCAATGATAAGTACTTTCCTAAAAGTATTCGTCACATGAAAGTGGTGGATTTTATCAAGTTGGAGCAAAATAATATGACTGTGTCGCAGTACGAAGCTAAGTTTGCCGAGTTATCTCGGTTTGCGTTCCACTTGGTTTATTATGAGGAGAGAATGATGGGAATATTTTTGCGAGGTTTGAAACCTGAAATACGTCAATATCTCATTTCTCACAAACTGTATTTGTATTTAGATGTTGTAAATAGGGCTTAGTTATTTGAGCGTGATAATGAGTCAACCCAACTAAGAGAGAGCAGTCGACAAAATGATAATACCAGTGGTAGCAGTCATCGAAGCGATGACAACAAAAGTGGAGGAAGTCAACATGCCAGAAATGGTAACCATTTCGGTGGTAATCATTCCCAAGATAATAGGACTGAAAATTTTAAGAAGAAGAGATTTAATAATGATGGAAAGACATCAACACCAGCGCCCATAGTTAAAGAAGGAGAACGATCACCGATCGTATGCTATAAATATAGAGGAGAGGGACACATCAGTCCAAACTGTACGCAGCAGTCCAAAACATGTTATAATTATGGAAGAGAAGGTCACTTAGCCCAATTTTATCATGTAGTGAAGTTAAGTCCATCTGGGATGGAGACACCAAAGGACGTCTCAGACAAGTCGAAGCCGGTAGTTCAAGGGAGAGCTGATAAGTGGGTTTTATACCCGCAAATCGGTTCCTAATTCAAGCTTAATCGATGTTAATTCCTTGTTTTTATGTTTATTTTTATTTTATTTTTTTATTATTATTTTGTGTGTAGGTTGTGTGGTGTGGCAAGGGATTAAAAAGGAGGCAAATGTGGCAAAAACTGAGCAAGTTTGGAGCTTAAGAAAAGTCAAGTGACAGGAGCCTAGCCCGCCGAGGCGGGCATTTTTAAGCCTTACACCCCCGCCGGGGCGGGGGGTCTTCACATCAGTTAACAGAAGACAAGCCCGCTGGGGCTGGCCTTGTGCTAGCTAATACCCCCGCCGGGGAGGGGGGGGGTCCCAAAACAGAGCATCCTAATTCATCTCAAACACTGCTAGATTGTGAGCTTTAGTACTAGGAATGCTTTGGGACTCTAAATTGCATGGGACTTGACTCAGAATGCGCGTATTGGATATATATTGAACATCAAACAAGAAGATAACGAAAGGCAATTAACAGAGATTAAGGACAGATTTTCATATCAAGCATTGGAGTGAAGATTTTGAAGGATTTTTTATATTAATTGCAGATTAAGGCTAAAGTGAAGGGTGTTCTGAAATATTCTTCTTGTCTAGTTTTATATTTGTAATTGGAAGGATGATATCTTTAATTTATTCAGTTATTATTTCATTGATGATGAACTAAGTACTTTTTTAGGCTTGTGGTGGATCTTTAAGTGGAACAATGGTTATGTAATCTTTGACTTTCAATTTATGAAGAAATTATCTAGTTTATCTATATTAATTTGAGCTTGAATTTATGAATTGTCTGATCAACAATTCTTTGTAGACTTGTATGGATTCGAGAGAGAAAGTACTAGTCTAGACTTAGTTAATATGGCATGTGTTCTTGAATTTTGTGAATGCACAAGATCTTGATGAAAGTTAGGGTAGAGATATGCTTGACATTGCATATAATCATATAAAGAACTAGAACTTAAACCTTCTTTAATTGTAATTCGCATAGAGATATAGTGAGTTAGTTGATTAAGGTGTTTAACTTGATTCTATCTAATTTGTGGATTTTAGTTAATATGGTATTAATACATCGAGAGGTGGCTAGTTCTGCATACGTGTTCTTGATTAACAAATTGGGAAAGTGAATTAAACTGGAATAAGGTGTAATAATCAGAGTGACGCTTAGAGTGAAGTTATAAGTCTAATTCACCAATATTTGTTTGCAATTTCAGTTTTTAGGGTTTGTTGATTGTTTGGTGATTTTGACATTTTTAGTACTTTTAGTTACAAACTGGAAATTGGTTAGTTTAATAAAAATAGGATTAATAGGAAATTGGTAATTGTGAGAGTTAATTTCTTATTAAAAGTCTCTGTGGGAACGATACTCTACTTATTATTATATTACTTGTTGACCACGTAGACTTGCGTGTTGTGCATAACTAGATTTTACCCAACAAGTTTTTGGCGCCATTCTCAGAGGCTTAATATAGATTTTAATATTTTGCGATATCAGTTTAATTATTCCAGTTTTACTTATACATTTTTATATGTTATTTTGTTCGTCTTATTTCAGGTTTTTGAAGTTGGTTTATGCAAACTCGATCCAAAAATCCATACTAGTTTTCTTTTGAGGAGGACATTGAGAGACACTTTCAAAGGCTAAGTAAGTGGATTAAGGAAACAATGGAAGACTTCAACAATTCTGAAAAAGAAGAAGCAATGGATGTCGAAGACCAGAAAACGTTGAGGGACTTTTCTACACTCAAGGTGACTGAGCTGCAGTCGAGTATCATCAATCCTGCTATAGTTGTAAATACATTCGAGATTGAGCATGGGACTATTCAGATGATCCAAAACTCGGTTCAATTTGGGGGACTTACAAATGATGATCTGAATGAACATTTGATCAGTTTTTTGGAGATATGTGACACGTTCATGTTAGGTTTGTAAGATTCATGAACGCAATCAAATTGCACAAAATAAGCGGAAGCATGGAAAATCAGAGTTTTAAAATTTTTTACAAACCATAAACCCGGATCATCCTTTATGCACAATTATTAATTAAACGAAAAATATGAAGAACAATAATCATACCTTTGAAGATACGATCTTCCTCAGGTACAAGTTCACCTCCAATCCTTTTTGCATTCAACTTGAATCCACTGGGTTTGGTTCCTCCTTTGATCAATGTTAACCACCCAAATGTTTGGCCTCTAGAGATGATCCACTAAGGAAGAAGAAATATTCAAGAAGAAGGGTGGTTGGCTAAACCCTAATTTTCTATCTCTATAGAAAAAGGTGTACTCTCCAACAATTGGAATTATGTATCTTGATATCTGATATAAGACTTCTCTTATAAAGATATCAGTTAACCCTTTTAATATAATTAGAAAATAGGATATTATTTAACTAATTAAATTTTTTTAATTAATTAAGCTCCCTAATTTTATTACGAATAATTAATTAAACTCTTTTAATTAATTTGCCTCCTAATCCTATTAGGATATTTGAGAGTACTTTTATTAATTAATTCCCAAACTCCTTTAGGAATTTAATAATAATAATAGTAATAATAATAATAAGACTCCTCTTATTAATTTATATTTAATATTTCCAAAATTTTAAATAATAAATATTAAGCTATTTAATTTATTCTATCACCATAGATTAAATTAAATATACTTAACTTATTAATACGATTATACCATTAACTTCTTAAATAATTATTCTTCCTTTTATGGTGTGACCCTTTAGGTTCTCCATATTAAACCGGTTGTGAATAAATCAATTAGAACAATTCTAATCTTATTTAAATAAATAAATTAAACTATTAATTTATTTAAATAAATAATATTTATTCTACAATAGGGATAAGCCTCCCTAGCGATTAACGACTTTTCAGATAATATAGATTTCAACATTAATCATAAAAGAACCTTTGAATAAATAGTTACCGTACAATTCAATCCTTCCACCATACAATGTCCCAATTAAATATAAGACATAGAATTACTGTCAAGTCTTATTTTATTTAATTATATATATTTCGATCCTTAAATGCATAACTCCAAATAATGCAATTTAAAAACTCCTTTCTAATTTCATTTTGTCTTGACCAAGGACTACTAGGTTGTGATTTATCGAATCACATAGGACATTTCTCTTCTTTTACTAGAAGTGGTAGATTCTTTATTGATCATATATTATCTCCATGTACAACTTATTATACCTAAGCATACCCTTTGATATATCATAAGGATCTTAAGGAATAAGTCAAAGTATAACTCATCATACACAAGATACTATGATGGTCTCAAGTCCAAGGATCACTTGTATTACTATCACTACAGGAATTTCTATTGCATACAAGTAAAACTCCATTAGGTATTCCTTAGCGAGCCACGTTCAGTGAACTTATTCTCTAATAAGCACCTACATACTTGCTTTAGTGTCTCCACACAAATGATCATGAGATCAATCATCCTCATCCAATGAGCAAGCAACGTATGTACCAATCTATCTAGATTCAATAATCCCCAATTTAGTAATCCAACGATTGGGAACTATTTTAGTTTTAAGCTTTATAAAAATTTAAATCTCATTAGAATGATCATCATCATTATTCTAAAAGCGTTGCTTAAAACTATGGGTTTATAACATATTATAAAACAACATCATGTAGATAATTAAAAGATTTTAATAAATTAATACTTTTTATTAAGAAATGAATAAGACTGTTACAAAGTATATGCTTTATCATCAAACATGATTGGCTTGTGTGCATACTACTTTCAATCTCCCACTTGCACTAAAGCCAATCACAATGGTATCGCATACCCTTCTTCTCTAAGTGACGATTATCATGCTGTTGGATAAGCTTTAGTATTAAATATGTAATGTTGTTCTTGAGAGTCCACTATCTCTATAGTGATTTCCCATCATTCAATGATTCTTATAATCAAATAAAAGTGCCACAACACTTGTTTAGATCCAAGATGAGACTACAGAACTATTCCTAGTTCTGTAATGAACTTTTCATCCAAACAATCAACTTGCAGCTTCATTTATAGCTATATACTTTGTCTTTATTACTAAACCAACAACTTTTTGTTGTTTGGAACCCTTCTAATTTCACTGAACCACAGTTCAAGGTAACACTTTACCTTAAAGAATATTTTATGTCGTCTTGGTATGTCTGAAAAACTTGAGTCTTTTAAGCCTTCTAGTTTTAATTCAGACACACCATAAATCTGATCACATCCTTAGTGTCGGTTAAGTACTTTAAGATCTTTTTCACTGTCTGACAGTATTCTTCTCCAGAATATGACCGATCAATATCAGGTCTCGTATATTTCATTGTATACATGATTGTCACTCATGCGATCTTTATTTTTAGGAGTCTATGGGGATTATTAAGAGAGATACACTCTATGACTCATCAACATGAGACATTTCTTGGCGTTTTCCATGCTAAACAACTTTAGCATCAAATGAATATACATTCCTTGGGTTAAGTCGAGCATCCTCTTGAATTTATCTATATTTATTTGTATCCCCAATTAAGATACTCTTCCCAAATCATTCATGGAGGAATGTTTAGACAACTTTATCTTTACTGATTCTAGTATTGACATGTCATTCCATATCCGTAGTATATCAATATATAATACTAGGAATGTCACGATGCTCCCACTGACCCTTTTTTTACACTTTAGGTTCATTCTTGTTTTTGATAAAATCAAACTCTTTTGTTTGTCTCATCAAAACAAATGTTCCATATTTGAGAAGTTTGCTTCAATCCATTTGTCCGAGTGTCTAAAACTCTTACCTCATCGTACGTAACTGGATCATCATCTTCTATGATGCGTACCTCGTCATCATCATCCATGATGAATCCATACCTTATAGGTATCTTCGATACTATTCTAGATTTATAATTCTGTTGTGGTATAATAGGTCTATCTATAGGTTCCTCTTATTTAACTTATAGTGACTTGTGGTTCTTGAACTCTTTAAGATCTATTATCATCCCACTAGCTCCTTCAATGATAAACATATTTATTTTAGAAGGTAGCGTGTTTCGCAACAAACACCTTTTTCTAAGTACGATTATAGAATATATACCCTAAACTTACTTTAGGATGTCCCATAAATCTATACTTGTCAAATCTTGTCCCAAGCTTATCCTTTGAAACCTTGTCACATAAGTTGGACAACCCCTTATCTTAACATACTTAAGATTAGGAATCCTCCCTGTCCATAACATTTATGGAGTCTTGGGGCCGGATTTTGAGGTTACCTTTTTTGTAGATATGCAGCCATTTCTAGGGTATGACCCTAGAAGGATATTAGAATGTCTATAAAATTATTATGGACCGCATAATGTCCAACATGGTACGATTTTTCTTTTCAGATACATCAATCAATTATTGTGTATCAGGAGGCGTCCATTGTGAGAAAACCATTTGAGATGATTTAGAAACTCATTGCACAAGTATTCCTTCCTTGATCCGATCAAAATATCCTAATACTTTGCCAATTTGTTTCACTTCTGAATTCTTTGAACCTTTCAAATAATTCACACTTGTATTTCAACAAATACACACATTCAACTCTTTGAATGATCATCTCCTTTTCTTATACTAGTTTGTTCAATTTGAAAATAATTTTTACATAAGTCAAGTACACAAAATCCATTAAGTAATATTTCAGTTCTATACAAAATATTATTATTATAAATAGAATAACAATTGTTCTTAAATATAATACCAAAGATTTTATTGTCCAACAACAAAATGGAAATAATATTTTTAACAAGAACTGGAATACAATAACAACTTATTGACTTAATTAATAGATTTGCCCATAGGCAATGCTAAACAATAAGTTCCTATAGCTAATGTAGCAACCTTTGCTTCATTTTCCACAATAGGATTACTTATCTTTGTTTAGCTTTCTACTTCTGCTTAGTCACTTCATAAATCTATATTTATTATAATCAAAGTCGGTAACCAATACCCAAGTAGAACCTTGACTTAAAGAAAAATTTATTTTAAATCATGAACAAAATTGTATTTGTGACCAAAACTTTAATAAGCTTCTTTTGGTTAGCCTCTGCAAGATACTTCTTGCAGTTTCTTTCCAGTGTCCAGGCTAATTGTAGTGGAAGCAAACTCCTTTGCTATCCGTATCAGTTTTTTTTATTGTCCTTTGTTTTTGCCTTTCTATTTACCTTCTTAGAATCGTTCTTCCTTTTAGAAAATCATTTGGCCCCTACCAGTAAGACTTGGTCTTTCTTGGTTGGAAAGTGACTCTCAGCTATTTTTTAACATGTTAAGAAAATCAGCGAAGCTGATATCTAGCTTGTTCATATGAGAAATTCACAACAATTATGAAAGGAGTCTGGGAATGAGTGCAAGATCAAATATTGGCTCAACTCTCCATCCATGAAAAAACATGGTGTCCTAATTGATCAATCAAATTGTTAATGTTAAGGACTTTTATCTGTACTTTAGTGTCATCGGTCATTCTAGATCGGAAGAGCTCCTTAGATATCTGATATCTATTAGTCCTACTTTCCTCACCATTAACTACTTGATGTGCAGGAATATAGTAGGAGCATTCATAGTTTCATACTGACGTTAAAGCGCGTTACTCATGGATGCGAGAATGATGCATTGAGCCAACTGTGCATCATCTTGTCACTTTCTAAAAGTAGAAATCTCTTCCTCAGAGGCATTGTCTGCAACAGTTGCAGGGATAGACCTATTAAGGACATAAGATAGCTTTCCAACCGTGAGAACTATTCTCAAATTCCTTAACCAATCCGTTTAATACGGTCCGATTAAATAGCATTTAATATGCTTCACAGTGATAGTAATTTAGACATTGAAAAATTCTATAAATGAATTTTTAATTTACAACATTTTAGCATACATTCTTTTATTAATTACCAAAATAATTAAGGTCTTGTTTTAAATTGATGTCTCCCACTTTTTTATCAAACTATATTACCCTCAATTTATATAGTTCGGCGATATCTAATTAAAGATATGCTAGCGAGAATAAGGATTCCATTTAAAATGTATATAGCCTTGTGTGTACACAACAAACTATATATAAATAAATAGGTAGACAACTCTTGTCAATTACATCAACTATGCAACTCCTTATATTTTGCCTCTTAGATCATAATGGTCAAGTGTGTGCTCATCCGTACTAAAATTGTTTAAGTTAAGTCAGACCCAATATTTTCATATAAGTAAAGAGAAAACTATGCCCTTGCGTGTGCACAACAAAGCAGCAATGTTCAATTCCTTATAAACATCATATGTAATAAAAACAACATCTTAAATATTTAATACTTGCCTTGTGTGTGCACAATAAATTCATATTAAATATTCAATACTCTATTGTTTTTATAATGCTAGAAGGCGACGTTCGATATCCCAAATATCTTTGAACGTTACAACTTAATATAAAATATTTGAGGGGTTTTATTATTAATTTGTCTCATCTTGTTTAGCGCACTGCACACACACACACACACACACACACACACACACACACACACACATATATATATATATATATATAAATACGCGTCATATTAATTAACATGCGAAGCATGTTTGTGTAATATATTATATATATATATGGGGTTTCATCCACAGCAACCGGTTGCTGTGGAGCAACCCCTTTTTTGGCTTGTTGTAATATTTTTTTTTTGCTCCAGCCGCTACAACAACTAGTCAAAAAAGGGGTTGCTCTAGAACAACCGGTTGCTATGGATGGAACCCCTATATATATATATATATATATATATATATATATATATATATATATATATATATATATATATATATATATAGGGTCTCCATCCACAACAACCGGTTGTTGGGGAGCAACCCCTTTTCACCAGCCGTATGAAGCTGTACCGGCCTTAGAATTTTTTTTTTATAAGCCGGTACAGCTTCATACGGCTGGTGAAAAGGGGTTGCTCCCCAACAACCGGTTGCTGTGGATGGAACCCCATATATATATATATATATATATATATATATATATATATATATATATATATATATATATATATATATATATATATATATACGGTCCGGATCAAGTGCATACCTCTTATCTTACTCACCCGTGCTCACCCCCCTTTAGGCGACAGTTTCGGTCATACAACCGTCGTCTATACTTTTAGCGACGGACAACATATAGCGTCGCTAAAAGTATAGACGACTGTTGTATGACCGAAACCGTCGCCTAAAGGGGGGTAAGCACGGATAAGTAAGATAAGAGGTATACACTTGAACATTGCTCTATATATATATATATGCATGCAAATATAGCTAGAATACTATATTCTACCCTGATTGATTATGGACTTTATTCTAGTTTGGTTCACTAGAGCCACCAAGTGAACTAAAAGGTCAAACCTAGGGGGTGCAAGAATTAATATTTAAATATAATTATTACATTTAAACCCGAGCTCCATTACAAATGGGTCTTCAAACGCTCCTTGCTCCTTGATCTCCAATTCTTCAAAATAATTCTAACTATTCTTATTATAAAACTATTTAAAATAAATAGAAATCTTGATCAACAGCCAAGGAGAAGTACATAGAAGGGAGATATAATTTACATTAAGAAAAATTAGAGAAGACGAGGTACGCAGACCCCATTTAATAAAACCCATAGATTTATGCATCTAACTAAAATAAAATCCAATCACATTGGTAAATAGCCCATAATCAATCCTATTTATTATCATACACAACACCATATGCATCAATAAATAACATTCATCTCATTAATAATAAATATTCAATATCTATATTGATATCATTTAATGGGCAAATTTAGTTAGCATAAAATCTAATTATGAATCAAAATAAACTCCTTTATTTTAATCCAAATTTAAATCAAAATAAACCTCTTTTATTTTAATTAATTATGGAATCTAATTCTTAGTCAAAATAAACTCCTTTATTTTGGGTAATATGAAATCTTATTTCATATTTAAATAAACTCTTTTATTTAAAGGAAACACGGATTTTCTTTCTTATTCACAAATAAATTTCTTTATTTTGAATAATATGAAATCTTATTCCATATCTAAATAAACTCCTTTTATTTAAGGAAACATGGTTCACTTTTCTAATCACAAATAAACTCTTTTATTTTAGAAAAAATAGAATCCAATTTCAACTCCAATTAATTATCATAGAATTATATTCCAACTCTAATTAGTTAGCATGAAATCTAATTTTAAAATTAAAATAAACTTTTTATTTTAAGATTAAAATAAACTATTTATTTTAATTATAAAATTATTAAAAATAATATATATATATATATATATATATATATATATATATATATATATAATATTCATATTAGTGAAGCTATTCATATTACTGAACCAGGATTCGCGAATTGTATATAATATATATATAATAAGGTAATACATGAATCCAAAAGTGATTCAAGTGAATCATCCTGAAACCTAATTAACCAAAACACACACACACACACACACACACACACACACACACACACACACACACACATATATATATATATATATATATATATATATATATATATATATATATATATATACGGTCAGGATCAAGAGCATTCTCCTTAAATAACATTCCTTTATTAAAACTACGTCGTTTTGGAGGGACGCGGTGACATTTTTGTAAATACGCGGTGGCATTGAATTTACAAAAATGTCACCGCGTCCCTCTAAAATGACGTAGTTTTAATAAAAGAATGTTATTTAAGGAGGAATGCTATTTAAAGAGAATACACTTGATCCTTCCCGTGTGTGTGTATATATATATATATATATATATATATATATATATATATATACTCAGGTGATCATGATTCAAGTGAATCGTCCTGGAAATTCATGGCCTCATGGGTCAAGAAATCACGGAATAGTCATTGAGTTATTCGAATGAAGGAAAAAAATAATCGGGATTATAAATTTTAAAACAGCTTTTGTTTTGTTTTTGTTTTTTTTATTTTATTTTTTAAATAAATTTTATACAACAAAATTATGCTCAATTAAATTGTTCTAAACATATTTCAATATACATACTAAATTAAAACAATTAATAATTTTCATAATGGTTTGGCTTTGATACCACTGTTAGGTTTGTAAGATTCATAAACGCAATCAAATTGCACAAAATAAGCGGAAGCATGAAAAATTAGAGTTTTTAAATTTTTTTAAACCATATACTCGGATCATCCTTTATGCACAATTATTAATTAAACGAAAAATATGAAGAACAATAATCATACCTTTGAAGATTTGAGCTTCCTCGTGTATAAGTTCACCTCCAATCCTTTTCGCGTTCAACTTGAATCCACCGGGTTTGGTTCCTCCTTTGATCAATGTTAGCCACTCAAATATTTGGCCTCTAGAGGCGATCCACCAAGGAAGAAGAAATATTCAAGAAAATTGGTGGTTGGCTAAACCCTAGTTTTCTATCTCTGTAGAAAAAGGTGTAGTCTCCAACAATTGAAATCGTGTATCTTGATATCTGATATAAGACTTCTCTTATAAAGATATCAGTTAACCCTTATAATATAATTAGAAAATAGGATATTATTTAACTAATTAAATTTTTTTAATTAATTAAGCTCCCTAATTTTATTAGGGATAATTAATTAAACACTTTTAATTAATTTGCCTCCTAATCCTATTAGGATATTTAAGAGTACTTTTATTAATTAATTCCCGAACTCCTTTAGGAATTAAATAATAATAATAGTAATAATAATAATAAGACTTCTCTTATTAATTTATATTTAATATTTCTAAAATATTAAATAATAAATATTAAGTTATTTAATTTATTCTATCACCATAGATTAAATTAAATATACTTAACTTATTATTACGATTATCCCATTAACTTCTTAAATAATTATTCTTCCTTTTATGGTGTGACCCTTTAGGTTCTCCATATTAAACCGGTTGTGAATAAATCAATTAGAACAATTCTAATCTTATTTAAATAAATAAATTAAACTATTAATTTATTTAAATAAATAATATTTATTCTACAATAGGGATAAGCCTTCCTAGCGATTAACGACTTTCCAGATAATATAGATTTCAACATTAATCATAAAAGAACCTTTGAATAAATAGTTACCGTATAATTCAATCCTTCCACCATACAATGTCCGAATTAAATATAAGACATAGAATTACTGTCAAGTCTTATTTTATTTAATTATATATATTTCGATCCTTAAATGCATAACTCCAAATAATGCAAATTAGAAACTCCTTTGTAATTTCATTATGTCTTAGTCAAGGACTACTGGGTTATCATTTATCGAATCACATAGAACATTTCTCTTCTTTTACTAGAAGTGGTAGATTCTTTATTGATCATACATTATCTCCATGTAAAACTTATTATACCCAAGCATACCCTTTGATATACCCTAAGGGTCTTAAGGAATAAGTCAAAGTATAACTCATCATACAGAAGATATTATGATGATCTTAAGTCCAAGGATCACTTGTACTACTATCACTACAGGAATTCCTATTGACATGCAAGTAAAACTCCATTAGGTATTCCTTAGCGAGCCACGTTCAGTGAACTTATTCTCCAATAAGCACCTACATACTTGCTTTAGTGTCTCCACACAAATCATCATAAGATCAATCATCCACATCCAATGAGCAAGTAACATATGTACCAATCTATTCGGATTCACTAATCCCTAATTTAGTAATCCAATGATTGGGAACTATTTTAGTTTTAAGCTTTCTAAGAATTTAGATCTCATTAGAATAATCTTCATCATTATTCTAAAAGCATTGCTTAAAACTATGGGTTTATCACATATTATAAAACAACATCATGTAGATAATTAAAAGCCTTTAATAAATTAATACTTTTTATTAAAAAATGAATAAGATTGTTATTAAGTATATGCTTTATCATCAAACATGATTCACTTGTGTGTATACTACTTTCAGTTCAAATATAATGGGGTGTCGGATGAAGCAGTCAGACTTCGCTTGTTCCCATCACTTTACGGGACAAGGCGAAGAGTTGGTTACACTCTCTACCATCGGGTTCAATAACTACATGGGATGACCTGGCTCAAAAGTTTCTATCTAAATTTTTCCCGCCAACGATGACTGCAAAGATGAGAAATGAGATTACTATGTTTGATCAGCAACATGGGGATTCATTTTACGAGGCATGGGAGAGATACAAAGAGTTGATCAGAAAATGCCTACATCACGGATAGCCTAAGTGGTTACAGATGAACACATTTTATAACGGATTGCATGGGAATCTCAAGACTATTATTGATGCAGCGTCGGGTGGAGCTTTTATGGCAAAGAATTATGATGAGGCATGTCAATTGATAGAGACAATGGCAACTAACAACTATCAGTGGCCCACGGTAAAAATGACATAACCTACGGTAGCTAGAGTATTTGAATTAGATTGAGTGACGGCAATAACAACACAGATTTCAGCGCTCGCTAAAAAGTTCGATGCTTGGTCAGGGGTATAGACACAACAAGTTGAAGTTATTTATAAATTGTGCACGGGTGAACATCCTACAGATCAATGTGCAATCAATCCAGCGTCAGTGCAATTCATGGGTAGCTACAACAGAATTCCACAGAATACGTATCTGAATACATACAATCCGGGGAATAGGAATCATCCTAACTTTTCGTAGAGTAATAATTAGCATTGACAAGCTTCACACCCGAGAATCCCTCAGGATTTTAGAATCAACAACAACCAGCTCAACATCAAGAGAGAAAATCAGATTTAGAGGAGTTTTTGTCTAAGTATATAACAAGCAACAAGGTAGCTATGAAAAACCAAGCAATGGCCATAAAATCGCAAGAAATAGCCATCACTAATTTAGGAAATTAGATGGGATAGATAACTTTTGCATTGAATAGCAGGACTCAAGGAACATTACCAAGTGATACAGAGAAAAATCTGAAAGGTAATCACGAGCATTGTCAGGCAATTTTGTTGAGAAGTGGAAAACAGATTGAGAGTCAGAAAATAGAAAATTTGGCTACAAAAGAAGATGAAATAGACAGTGACAATAAAGTGGTTGAGGACCGACAGGGGAAAGAAAAGCAAGTGGAAAAGACCAAGACAGTGACAATAAAGTGGTTGAGGACGGATGGTTGGATGCGTGTATCATCTACCCAATTTTCGACAATAAGTGGGTCAGTCTGGTTCAACGTGTGCCAAAAAAGGGAGGAATAATGGTGGTTCAAATGATGACAATGAGATAATTCCGACAAGGACAGTGACTGGTTGGAGGGTTTGCATGGACTACAGGAAGTTGAATAAGGCAACCCGCAAGGATCATTTTTCTTTGCCTTTTGTTAATCAGATGTTGGACAGATTAACGGGACACGAGTACTACTGCTTATTGGTTGGGTATTCGGGATATAATCAGATAGTCATTGCTCCTGAAGATCAAGAGAAGACTACTTTCACGTGCCCATACGGTACATTTTCATTCAGGAGAATGTCGTTTGACTTGTCTAATGCACCTGCGACCTTCCAAAGGTGTATGATGGCTATCTTCTCGGATATAGTGGAGAAAATGTGGAAGTCTTCATGGACGACTTTTCTATCTACGGGGATGATTTTGATGCTTGTCTAGAGAATTTGGTGATGGTTTTACAGAGATGCACAGACACAAATTTGGTCCTTAACTGGGCAAAGTGCCATTTCATGGTTGAAGAATGAATAATTTTGGGGCACAAGGTCTCGGCTCAAGGATTAGAGGTTGATAAAGCGAAGCTGGAAATGATTGAAAAGCTTCCTCCACCAAGTTCAGTTAAAGGAATTCAAAGTTGTTTGGGACATGTTGGGTTCTATAGGAGATTTATAAAAGGCTTCTCTAAAATTACAAAACCATTGTGCAGTATTTTAGAGAAGGATTCAGTTTTTAATTTTGATGAGGATTGTAGGTTAGAATTTGAGTTATTGAAGAAGAAATTGACTACAGCTCCAGTTATCGTCGCACCGAATTGGAATATGCCCTTCGAGTTAATGTGTGTTGCAAGCGACTATGCAATTGGGGCAGTTTTGGCTAAACACCGAGAGAAGGTATTTTATGCCATATATTATGCAAGTAAGACACTTACGAAGACCTAAATGAATTACACAACTACAGAAAAATAATTACTAGCAGTAGTATATGCATTCGATAAATTTATACAGATCACTTGGCTATTCGGTATTTAATTTTGAAAAAAGATGTTAAGCCACGCCTTATCAGATGGATTTAGAAATAAAGGATATAAAGGGGACGGAGAATCAAGTTGCAGATCATTTGTCAAGGCTGGAAAATCAGGGTAAAAAGGAAGAGGACAAATGTGTAATTAATGACTCATTTCTAGATGAGCAGATGTTTGGTTTCAATACGAAATTTCCATGGTACACGGACTTCACTAATTATCTAGTAAGCAACATCCTTCCCCCTGATCTTACACACCATCATAAAAAAAATTCCTATATGACGCCAAGTGGTACATGTGGGATGAACCATACGTATTCAAACAGTGCGCAAATAAGATGATTAGAAGGTGTGTACCATACAGTGAAGTGAAGAACATATTGCATGAATGTCACTCATATGCATATGGGGGACATTATGGTAGTGAGAGAACAGCGGCAAAAGTGCTTCAAGCTAGGTTTTATTGCCCTACATTATTTAAGGACGCCCACCAGTTTGTTAAAATTTGTGATAGATATCAAAGGGTGGGTAACATATCGAAAAGGAATGAGATGCCACTACAAACAATCTTGGAAGTTGAAATTTTTAACGTTTGGGGCATTGGTTTTATGGAGCCATTTCCAGCATCATTCAGTAATCACTATATATTACTTGCGGTTGACTATGTATCAAAATGGGTTAAAGTCGTTGCACTCCTAACTAATGATGCCAAAGTGGTTCTTAAATTCTTGCATAAGAATATTTTTACGAGATTTGGCATGCCAAGAGCTATTATAAGTGATGAAGGTAGTCACTTCTGCAACAGATCGTTTACAGCTCTCTTGGAAAAGTATAGGGTCAACCATAAAGTGGCTACAACATATCGTCCACAAATAAGTGGGCAAGCTGAGGTTTTGAATAGAGAGGTAAAGAGAATTTTGGAAAAAGTGGTCAACCCGAATAGAAAGGACCGGTCTCTCAGGTTGGACGATGCACTTACGGGCCTACCGGAATGCATACAAAACACCAATTGGTATGTCACCATATCAATTTGTCTATGGGAAAGCATGTCACCTGCATGTGGAGTTACAACACAAAGCCTACTAGGTTATCTAGAAACTTAATTTTGATCAAGCAACTGTGCGTGAAAAGAGACTACTTCACTTAAACGAGCTCGATGAATTCCAACTTCAAGCTTACGAGAACTTTAAGTTATATAAAGAAAAGGTCAAGAAATGGCACGACTAAAAAAACATGCAAAGAACATTCGAACCAGGGAAATCAGTACTACTTTTTAACTCTAGGTTGAGGTTGTTCCCAGGGAAGCTAAAATCAAGATGGTCGGGTCCATTTACCATTAAAAGAGTTTTCTGACATGGCGCTATTGAGCTCTACAGTAGGAATCCATTGAATTTGTTCAAGGTCAACGGTCAAAGGCTAAAGCATTATTGGGGTGGCGAGTAAAACATGGATGTCATCACAATCACACTAGCCGACTTGCCATAAACAGGGAGTAGTCAGACTGAACGACTTAAAATCAAGCGCTAATTGGGAGGCAACCCAATCGTACTTTTATTCTTCATATTTGTATTCATAACCGTCAAATTATAGTTTAGAATAATTAGTAATATAGAATAAGTTCATTTACTTATTACTTAAGTTGCATGTTCTTGATAATCTCTCCATCGTTCTTAGAATGCTCAAAATCTACTCACATTTATGTTTTATGGTATTACAGGATCTTAATATGATCATGGTTTGGAGTTGAAGGGAAGAAATAAGGAACCAGAGGCCATTTATAGAATACAAGCCCGCTGGGGCGGGCCCAGTAAAGCACAAACCCCGCGCCGGGGTGGGGGTCTCCCAATCTTATTGACAGTGTGCATGCCCTCCAGGGCGGGTCTATAAGGCATAGTACCCCACACCGGGGCGGGGGTCCTGGAGTCGAACCAGTTCTTCTTGGCAGTTACATTAACCTGACACTACCACGTCTTCCTCAATTAAAACTCCCACTCCCAACTGAAACACCACACCACCAACTCTCTACCCACGTTTTGGAAACTTAAAATCAACCATCCCACTAAATTAAGATTGTTACCCACTACTTCAATCCATTACTCCTATTCCTCTCCATAACACCATCTCTATAAATTTCTTCCCTCAAAACCCAATTTCACCACATAGATTCAACTCCAACTCCAAAAGCTACGAATTAGGGTTCTTATTAAAGTCAGTGTATAGCGATTGAGAGTGAGCACCTTGTCTTCTAATTCAACCCTTCCTATCACCATAGTAGAAGTAAAACCATCAAGTTTGGGGGGATAAAATAATGTGCACTCCAAGTGTTCGTCAGATTGTGTGAGTGAAGTTTGGGGGGAATATCATTGTTATAGCTTACTGATTATCAATTCAATTGCGTCTCAACTCACATCAAAACAACAAAGGGGAGAAAGTTCAGGGTCTGCACAACCAACACGGACCTTTGATCGGCGAAAATTCAAAAGCGTCGCCGTCGCCGACCGTTACGACTACATGGTAACAAAAGCACTTACACCGGAGCGGGGGTTCGCACGGGACCATGTCGACGGTGAAATGATGCAGCAAATATATCATAAGGGTTGGAATAAGTTCACAGAAGAGCCCGAGCCCGCAGTTGTGAGTATGGTCAAAGAATTCTATGCAAACGCCGAAGATAAGGCCACTTTACATGCTTTTGTTCGGGGTAGGCTCGTTCCTTTCAGTGCCGACGCTATCAACACTTACTACCAGTTAAGAGTACCGAGACATTACCAATATGTTCACTTACATGACAACGATCCTGACTTTGAGGCTATTCTGAAAGAAATAACTAATTCGGGAACCACATGGATCAAGGGTCGAAAAGAAGGAACTATTTTTCACAGTAAGGATCTCAGCAGGTATGGAAAAATATGGTATGCATTCTTATGTGCCAAGTTGTTTCCATCCACACACACATCGGATGTGACCAAAGAAAAGGCATTACTCTTACATGTAATTGTGTAAGATTTCATCATCGAAATAGGGGCTATAATCAGTTTTTTAATTCGACGATGCTAACGAGGAAATTTCTCGGGCAGCTTGCCACACCCATCACTCAATTATGGGTTATGTCGCCAAGCGGGTGTTAGATGGTCTGTTGATGAACCCACTTAGATGCCTCTTCAGCTACTAGATTCCAGAATGATTGCGCAGTATGCGGTGTGGGCCGGGGATTATTCACATCCTAGAGGATTAGGCTTTATATTTCCCTCAGCTTCGAAGGACGAAATTGACGCTGAAGACACCTCGGATGATGCCGAGTTTCAGGAGGATGCGATGATGGGAGTGTAAGACCCCAAATAATTAATAAATGAAATTTAATTTCCTTTAATTATTATTTTGAATAGTAAGGGTTGATTTGATTAATTTGGATAGTTATAGGTAAAATACGCAAATATTTCAAAATAAGCAAGTGGTTATAAAATATTCATTGTTGTCGGGGAATATTCGTTTGGTCGTGGAATATTCGTACTGTCGGGGAATATTCATACGACGGCGCAGCCATGTGTGGGCCCCATAACGGAAAACGATTGGAGGAAGAAAACTACAAATATAAGCTGTTTAAAAATAACGGCGTAGTTGTTACCATTTACACTGTTGGAATACCCGGTGGTTAAAATACAGTAATACGCGTTGTTGCACAGTAGCACACGGAATTGCACAGTATTTTGAATTATTGATCCTTACGTAAGAAGGCACTACTCAATAATTGCTAAAGGAGTTACTATTCATTACTTTATTGATTCAATAATTGCTGCGTTGATATTTATATTATTATTGTTTTAATAATTGTCATTGCACAGTATTTTCCATTATCAGATCAATAATTCATATTATTTGAATAATATTATCAGATAACATTATTGGCAATGTCTAGAAAGTTCTGTCAAGGAGAGGTTTGGTCATCTAATTGCGCGCCAGTAAGGAGAAATCCTTATTGGAAAGCCCCCTCTATCCTGGGAACGGCCTGGTTGTCAGTACTGTGATTCTGTAATATTATTTTTAATAATTAATTATTGATTATTATGATAAAAAAAATATTTATTTTATGTGGATATAGATGGAGAAAATTTTTAATGTAACAATTGTTGAAAATTAATATTTTATCTTTTTTTCTGATAAAATAATTCATTTAAATATATTATTTTAATAATATATTAACGGTGATATTTTACAATGAATGTGGGATATATGAGAATATGAGAAGGAAGAGTATTTTTGTGGCATTAAATGTTTAACATATGTTTTGTGTGTCGGTGGACATAATTCTTGACCGAAAATTGAGTATAGACTGTAAAATCGCCCGTTTGTGGATTTTGGTCAATTTCTATTTGGAATTTGGAAAAATTTTATTCTGTAAAGTTGTAGAGAATTGAATTTCCTATAAAAATTCGCGAGATTCGAATTTTCTGACAAAAGGGCTATTTATCATGAATTATTGAAGTTTCAGAGTTCCGAAATAATTGATTTTTGGAAGTTTTAATTATTTTATATAAGAAAAATGTTTTTGTGGTTGTTGGCACATGGGTGGCTGATGTTTTTGACCAAAGAAGGCATGCTAGAGTTTTCAAAATATGTGGGTAAGAATTTTGAATAAATAATAATATATTTTATTAATTTAGTCTCCTTTGGCGTTCTAATATTTTCCTATAAATAGAGGGCTAAGTTAGAATTGAAAATCACACCAGAAACAAAGTTTTCTCTCTTTCTCTCTCTATATTATCGAGCGTATTCTTGTGAGTATACTTTGAGTGTTGCTATACGGTGCGAGTTTCTGTCAGCACTATACCGAAATTTAGTCAGAAGTACGGCTATTTTGAGGTAAGGGATGTTATTTTCTTCTCAAATGATATTTTTTCTTCAATATCATTATGCCGGAATATTGGTGAACTTTTTTATCAAATTTAGAACTTTTTGTGCCGGAGTTACTATTCACGTATACGGTACTATTCACGTATACGACAGTATTCACGAATACGGCACTATTCACAGAAAAATTATTTTTTTTCTTTTCGTCCAAAATATCTATTGTGGATACTAGCTTTGATTGTATCCATGTTTTGATCATTCTTGAATTTTACACCACTATGATTATTTTTGAGGTATTTTTGGACATGGATAAAACAAAGTACGAATCCTTAATCCTTAATCCTTGTCATTTTGTTTCACTGGATTCGCTTCTTTAAAAATATTTTTTATCATCTTCAGTCTTAAAGGATGTTATTATTGAATATCTTTGGCCTGTAGTGCAAAGATGAATGATTTCTGATGAATATCTTTGGCCCGTAGTGCAAAGATGAACAGGTGTTTAGATGAACATAACCAACAGATGAATATCCTTGGCCTGTAGTGCAAGGATTAATATATGATTCAAGATGTGCATTTATTGATGTTACAGGGATAAAAATACTGTTGATGGACTGTTAAATTCATAGACATTAGTAGATTTCATCCTCTACGTAACTCTTCTATGAATTAATATTTTCCGCTGCGAATATTGATTTAAAACTTGTTGTCTATTGTATTCTATTAGATTTTTTTCCCTGTTGAAGGCTAACGATAATTTTTTGTATATTATCTTAGTCATAATATTCTTTACTGAGCTAGTTGAGCTCACCCTTTTCCTTTTTGTTCCATTTTTCTTCTTAGGAGACGAGAATATAGCGAGTACGAGTCGGGGTATGAATTGATGGTCCTTGAGAGAGTTTTTTAGTAGTCCTCACCATTTTTGTAAAATAATATATCAATAATTGTATTAAGGACATAGTTGGGTATGTATATTGTCTAGATGACAATGTTTGTATTCAAACTCACAGTTTATGGGTTGTAAAAGTTGTAGTTGTTTCTGTACCATAAATCCTTCGCTAGTGTGTCCTACCTAAGCTTATTTGTTAGTTGGTCAGTATATAGGGATATTATGTGATATATTGATTTCCTTAATTAACCCTTGTTTTATGACAGCATTTGAGAATGTCGACTGAGAATACTAATAGTGGAAATGAGACCGTGGAGACGCCTGTACTCACCAACGAGGAGAACGTGCAACAGGCTGGCAATGTTACTCCTGTAAACAACACCACTGATCAGACGATGAACGACGCAATGTTTAGAAGCTTTTTGCAGTTCATGCAAAATCAGACGAGGGAGACTCGTGTTCAAAATACAGGAGGAAATGATAACAATTCACGGGTTGTCACAGCCAAGCAGTTCAAAGAGTTGGGACCACCAGAATTTAAGGGAAAGCCAGATCTGATCATGGCGGAGACATGGGTCAAGCAAATTACCAAGATATTCGATATCTTGGGATGCACGGAGGAATATAAGGTTCCATTCGCCACCTTTATGTTCCGTGGCGTGGCAGACTACTTGTGGGAGTCTGTGAAGCGTACCCATCCAGCCGCACTTAGCATGTCTTGGGAGACATTTCAGAAACTATTTAATGATAAATACTTTCCTGAAGTGTTCGTCATATGAAGGAAGTGAAGTTCATCAGATTAGAACAAAATAACATGACGGTGTCTCAGTACGAGGCAAAGTTTGCAGAGTTATCCAGGTTTGCACCTCATTTGGTGGAGAATGAGGAACATATGATGCGGATGTTTCTGAGACGTTTGAAACCCGGCATACGACAATATCTCATCTCTCATAAATTTTCTCTCTATTCAGATGTTGTTAACAGGGCTCAATTGTTGGAGTGAGATAACAAGTACGGTCAACCGAGGTACCATAATTAGGATCATACCGGAGATAGCAGTCAACAAAATAACGATAACCAGTGGAGAAAGAAAAAGACGGACAAAAATGGTAACCACTTTGGTGGTAATCATGGCCATGAAAATAGAAGAAGCGAGTCAGGAGGAGATTTTAAAAAGAGGAGATTTAACAACGACCATGTGAAGACGACAGTGGCTGCAGCAACTGGTTCTAAGGGAGGAGAAAGATCACCGGTTATATACTATAAGTGCGGGAAAGAGGGACATATCAGTCCAAACTGCCCACAACAGTTCAAGGTATGCTATAATTGTGGAAAGGAAGGACATATCGCTCGAGATTGTACGGTAGCGAAACCTAGTTCAGCGGGGACGGTGACTCAAAAGGCTGTCCCAGAAAAGCTAAAGTCAATGGTTCCTGGAAGAGCGTTTGTTGTGACTGGTCAACATGCGAGGAACCCAAACGAGGTGATCACGAGTAAGCTATTTATAAATTCTTGCGAAGTTTATACCTTACTTGATACCGGTGCTACCCATTCATTTATCTCTCCTACTTGCGCTCAACGTTTAAACTTGACTCCGGAGAAATTAGACTTTGACCTATCTATGGAAACTCCGTTAGGAGAAACTTTTATCACATCCACTGTTTATAAATCTTGTTTCATTCAAGTTAGCACCATCACCTTACCTGTTGACCTGATCTCTTTAAAGATACTTGCTTTTGATGTGATTTTAGGGATTGATTGGTTAACTACTCATCATGCCAAAATTGATTATTTTCGTAAGGTTGTTAGTTTTCATATTCCTAATCAACCTGTTGTTCGAATTCAGGCAACTAAACCATTAAAATCAATCACTGTCATATCTAATCATAAAGCTATTCGTTTATTGAAAAACGGATGTCAAGCTTTCTTAGCCCATGTTATGGATTTGAATAAAGACACGTCAAAATTGAATAATATTCATGTTGTTATTGACTTTCCTGACGTATTTCCTGAAGAACTTCCCGGTCTACCCCCAGAACGTGAAGTTGAATTCTTTATTGATCTTGAACCTGGTACAAAGCCCATTTCTAAAACCCCATATCGAATGGCTCCTATTGAACTTCAGGAGTTAAAAGTCCAACTACAGGATTTATTGGACATCGGTTTCATTCGTCCTAGTACATCTCCTTGGGGTGCTCCTGTTTTATTCGTAAAGAAGAAAGACGGGAGTATGCGACTTTGTATTGACTATCGGGAATTGAACCATGTCACCATCAAGAATAGGTATCCTCTACCTCGTATTGATGACTTGTTTGACCAGTTGCAAGGAGCACAATTCTTTTCAAAAATCGATCTTCGTTCTGGATATCATCAGCTGAAAATTAGAACTGAGGATATTCCAAAGACTGCCTTCAGAACTCCGTATGGGCATTATGAATTCTAAGTCATGTCTTTTGGATTGACTAATGCTCCTGCTACTTTCATGGATATGATGAACCGAGTATTCAAGGATTATTTGGATCAATTCGTTGTTGTCTTTATTGATGACATCCTCATATATTCCAAAAGCCGTGAAGATCATGAGCACCATTTGAAGCTGGTACTCCAAAGGCTTCGTGAAAACAAGTTATATGATAAGTTGAAGAAATGCGAGTTCTGGCTTGAGGAAGTAACATTCCTTGGGCACGTGGTGTCAAAAAATGGAGTATTTGTTGACCCGACGAAGATTGAAGCAATACAAAGTTGGGAGCAACCGAAGTCGGTCACTGAAGTACGTAGCTTTTTGGGCTTAGCTGGTTATTATCGGAGATTCATGAAAGGGTTTTCTCGAATTGCTACTCCATTAACTCAGCTAACTCGGAAGGATACAAAATTCGTATGGAGCGAGGAATGCGAGAAGAGTTTCCAAGAGCTTAAGAGGAGACTTATTTCGGCACCTGTTCTAATAATACCATTTGGTTCGGATGGATTTGTTATCTACAGTGATGCTTCGGACAAAGGGTTAGTATGTGTTCTCATGCAACGTGGGAAAGTCATAGCCTATGCCTCGCGACAACTTAAAGAGTATGAGAGGAATTATCCTACTCATGATCTAGAGTTGGCAGCAGTCGTTTTCGCACTAAAGATCTGGAGGCACTATCTATACGGGGAGAAAGTGGAGATATATTCAGATCATAAAAGCCTCAAATATTTCTTCACTCAAAAAGAACTCAACATGCGACAACGACGTTGGCTCGAGTTGTTGAAAGATTACGACCACACTATTCAATACCATCCTGGAAAAGCGAACGTGGTAGCTGACACATTGAGTAGAAGATCATATGCAGGAATGAGTGCAATGATGTCAAGTATACTCATAGAGCCAACTTTAATAGAAAAAGTTAAGGTTACTCAAGCCACCGATCCGGAGCTGATGCATATGAAGACGAAAGTACAAGAAGGTGCCATTCCAGAAGCGAGAATTGATGAAGAAGGAATACTTCGAGTCCACTCCAGACTTTGTGTTCCTAACGATTCTGATTTGAAGTACAAGATCATGATGGAGGCACACAATACACCGTTTGCAATTCATCCTGGAAGTACCAAAATGTATCGTGATCTTCGACATACATTTTGGTGGAACAATATGAAGAGAGAGATTGCAAAGTTTATTTCAACGTGTTTAACTTGTCAACGTGTAAAGGCGGAGCATCAAGTGCCAAAGGGTCCATTGCAACCACTTGAGATTCCGAAATGGAAGTGGGAACACATTACTATGGATTTCGTTACGGGTCTTCCTACGGTTTCTCAAGGCATCAATGCTATTTGGGTTATTGTTGATAGATTAACCAAGTCTACTCATTTCTTGCCGATACGGGAGACTTATTCCCTTGAACGTCTTGCTCAAATGTACGTAAATGAGATTGTAAAATTGCATGGCATGCCAGTATCCATAGTTTCGGATCGTGACCCAAGATTTACTTCAAGATTTTGGGTTAGCTTGCAAAAAGCTATGGGTACAGAGTTACGATTCAGTTCGGCATACCATCCTCAAACGGACGGACAATCAGAGAGGACTATTCAAACTCTTGAAGATTTATTAAGACTCTGTGTCCTAGACTTCAAGGGCAGTTGGGATAAATATTTACCATTGGTGGAATTCTCCTACAACAACAGTTATCAGGCAAGCATTGGTGTGGCCACATTTGAAGCATTGTATGAACGAAAGTGTCGTTCTCCAGTATGTTGGGACGAGGTGGGTGAAGCAACATTGTTGGGACCTGAGTTAGTACGTATGACTACGGAGAAGATCCAAACGATTCGACAACGTATACAAACGGCACAAGATCTACAAAAGAGTTATGCGGATCTTCATCGAAAGGACGTAGAATTTAGTGTTGGGGATCATGTATTGTTGCGTGTTGCCCCATGGAAGGGAGTTACAAGATTCGGGAAGAGAGGAAAGCTTAATCCACGATTTATTGGTCCGTTTCAAATTCTTGATCGAGTAGGTAATGTAGCCTATAGACTCGCGTTACCTCCAAGTATGTCTCGTGTTTATAATGTTTTTCATATATTTGTGCTTCGTAAATATGTGAAAGACCCGAACCACGTCATTGAGTTAGAACCGGACGAGATAGCCAAAGATTTAACGTATGAGGAGGTACCTGTCAAGATCTTGGATAGGAAGGAGCATGTCCTATGCACGAAGGTAATACCACAAGTTAAAGTTTTGTGGAGGAATCATGCTATAGAGGAAATGACCTGGGAGTTGGAAATGGAAATGAAAGCGAGGTATCCTCACCTTTTCGAAACACCAGGTACGTATGTCAATTTCGAGGACGAAATTTTATAAGGAGGGGAGGTTGTAAGACCCCAAATAATTAATAAATGAAATTTAATTTCCTTTAATTATTATTTTGAATAGTAAGGGTTGATTTGATTAATGTGGATAGTTATGGGTAAAATACGCAAATATTTCAAAATAAGCAAGTGGTTATAAAATATTCATTGTTGTCGGGGAATATTCGTTTGGTCGTGGAATATTCGTACTGTCGGGGAATATTCGTACGACAGCGCAGCCATGTGTGGGCCCATAACAGAAAGCGATTGGAGGAAGAAAATGACAAATATAAGCTGTTTAAAAATAACGGCGTAGTTGTTACCGTTTACACTGTTGGAATACCCGGTGGTTAAAATACAGTAATACTCGTTGTTGCACAGTAGCACACGGTATTGCACAGTATTTTGAATTATTGATCCTTACGTAAGAAGGCACTACTCAATAATTGCTACAGGAGTTACTATTCATTACTTTATTGATTCAATAATTGCTGCGTTGATATTTATATTATTATTGTTTTAATAATTGTCATTGCACAGTATTTTCCATTATCAGATCAATAATTCATATTATTTGAATAATATTATCAGATAACATTATTGGCAATGTCTAGAAAGTTCTGTCAAGGAGAGGTTTGGTCATCTAATTGCGCGCCAGTAAGGAGAAATCATTATTGGAAAGCCCCCTCTATCCCGGGAACGGCCTGGTTGTCAGTACTGTGATTCTGTAATATAATTTTTAATAATTAATTATTGATTATTATGATAAAGAAAATATTTATTTTATGTGGATATAGATGGAGAAAATTTTTAATGTAACAATTGTTGAAAATTAATATTTTATCTTTTTCTGATAAAATAATTCATTTAAATATATTATTTTAATAATATATTAACGGTGATATTTTACAATGAATGTGGGATATATGAGAATATGAGAAGGAAGAGTATTTTTGTGGCATTAAATGTTTAACATATGTTTTGTGTGTCGGTGGACATAATTCTTGACCGAAAATTGAGTATAGACTGTAAAATCGCCTGTTTGTGGATTTCGGTCAATTTCTATTTGGAATTTGGAAAAATTTTCTTCTGCAAAGTTGTAGAGAATTGAATTTCCTATAAAAAGTTGCGAAATTCGAATTTTTTGACAAAAGGTCTATTTATCATGAATTATTGAAGTTTCGGAGTTCCGAAATAATTGATTTTTGGAAGTTTTAATTATTTTATATAAGAAAAACGTTTTTGTGGTTGTTGGCACATGGGTGGCTGATGTTTTTGACCAAAGAAGGCATGCTAGAGTTTTCAAAACATGTGGGTAAGAATTTTGAATAAATAATAATATATTTTATTAATTTAGTCTCCTTTGGCGTTCTAATATTTTCCTATAAATAGAGGGCTAAGTTAGAATTGAAAATCACACCAGAAACAAAGTTTTCTCTCTTTCTCTCTCTATATTATCGAGCATATTCTTGTGAGTATACTTTGAGTGTTGCTATACGGTGCGAGTTTCTGTCAGCACTATACCGAAATTCAGTCAGAAGTACGGCTATTTTGAGGTAAGGGATGCTATTTTCTTCTCAAATGATATTTTTTCTTCAATATCATTATGCCGGAATATTGGTGAACTTTTTTTATCAAATTTGGAACTTTTTGTGCCGGAGTTACTATTCACGTATACGACACTATTCACGAATAAGGCACTATTCACAGAAAAATTATTTTTTTTCTTTTCGTCCAAAATATCTATTGTGGATACTAGCTTTGATTGTATCCATGTTTTGATCATTCTTGAATTTTACACCACTATGATTATTTTTGAGGTATTTTTGGACATGGATAAAACAAAGTACGAATCCTTAATCCTTAATCCTTGTCATTTTGTTTCACTGGATTCGCTTCTTTAAAAATATTTTTTATCATCTTCAGTCTTAAAGGATGTTATTATTGAATATCTTTGGCCTGTAGTGAAAAGATGAATGATTTCTGATGAATATCTTTGGCCCGTAGTGCAAAGATGAACAGGTGTTTAGATGAACATAACCAACAGATGAATATCCTTGGCCTGTAGTGCAAGGATGAATATATGATTCAAGATGTGCATTGATTGATGTTACAGGGATAAAAATACTGTTGATGGACTGTTAAATTCATAGACATTAGTAGATTTCATCCTCTACGTAACTCTTCTATGAATTAATATTTTCCGCTGCGAATATTGATTTAAAACTTGTTGTCTATTGTATTCTATTAGATTTTTTCCTTGTTGAAGGCTAACGATAATTTGTTGTATATTATCTTAGTCATAATATTCTTTACTGAGCTAGTTGAGCTCACCCTTTTCCTTTTTGTTCCATTTTTCTTCTCAGGAGACGAGAATATAGCGAGTACGAGTCGGGGTATGAATTGATGGTCCTTGAGAGAGTTGTTTAGTAGTCCTCACCATTTTTGTAAAATAATATATCAATAATTGTATTAAGGACATAGTTGGGTATGTATATTGTCTAGATGACAATGTTTGTATTCAAACTCACAGTTTATGGGTTGTAAAAGTTGTAGTTGTTTCTGTACCATGTATTTGGCGACTCAAAATGGGTTGGATGGAATGGACCTATTTTGGGGGCGTCACAGGGAGAGCAAGGAACAGAGGCGGCACCACAACCTGACGCCATATCTAGCCCTCAGTTCCTTAACTTTCAACGCCAAGTAGATGAGCACAAAAAGGAAGCACGAAGAGAGATACGGTGACTCGCAGCGAGGCAGGACCACATGTTTGAAGCCATGAATATGTCCTTCGCTTCATTGAATACGACACTATAGAGCTTCAATCCCAATACATAATTCCCGTACCAGCAGCCAGCCCCAATGCCAAGGTTTCCACCAAGTGACTCCGATGAAGAAGAACAACCACCACCACTCCATACTGTCCTCAAGTTTGGGGGATTTAGTTTTCATGTTGAATTTCATGTTTGCATGTTTAATGTCATTAGTTAGGTTTGTATTTGTTATTTCATGTTTAGTTTTAGGATTTTTAATGTTGCATTCATGTAATCATATAGTTGCATAATAGCTTAGGAGCACAAATAGTTTTTATTTATTTTTGAATCATGATTATGTTATGTTTGCCATATAAAAAAATAAAAATTTAATTAAGAATTGTGTTATTTTGCATATGTTCAGCAATTATTGTAGTTCATTTTATTGTGGCCAATGATGAGGTTGAGATTAAGTAGATAAGTATGGTACGAATTATTAAAACCTTGATGTAGTTTTTATTATGAATTGGATCTTGTGCTTGTTTGAAACCGGTATACAAAGGGTAGCACTTTAATAACACCTATGTCGACTGAGTAGTACAAATTGATACATAAATAGTTTTTAAAGGATAATGCTAGTGTAAATAAGAGAATGATAAGAATAGGCGGTGAAGATAAAGAATTAGGCAAGAACCTAAGTTTGGGGGATTTAGTGGGGTATATAAGCTTCAAAAAAAGAAAAAGAAAAAGAAAATAATATCTAGATTAAGTTTTGTGGTGGGTTGAGAAGAAATACTCCCCATAAACACAGGCATGAGATGGATCGTAAAACGCACTCACCAACCATCTATCTAAAAAATAATAATAAAATAAAGAGAAGAAGGGAAATAAGAGCAAAGAGCCCCTGTGAATGAAAAAGAAAGCATGAGTACCCTATTCGGACCCCTAATCTTGGTGAATGTTTGATTTTAGTTGTAACTCGTCTGTTTTTGAAACTTTTGAGCTTACTCTGTATAAGTCTTGATAAGAGATTGGTTATGTATTGAATTTGAATTAGTATCAGTTAGCATAGATGTTGATCACACACAAACACTGTATCAGTGATGACGGTCTTAGATTCAAGAATTGATAAGGAGTTATTGATTGGTTTTGAGATGATGTGTTGTAGTGTTTGCTTGATTTCTCTTAAGGCTGAAGGAATAATTTGTATTCTATGATACTTTTGGATTTGTAGACATATAGATTATATGCATTACATATCATTGTATTGCATAGCATGTTAGTGTGTTTTGTGCTCGAGGACTAGCACGTTTTAAGTTTGGGGTATTTTGATAAGTGGGTTTTATACCCGCGAATCGGTTCCTAATTCAAGCTTAATCGATGTTTAAGTCCTTGTTTTTATGTTTATTTTTATTTGTTTATTGTTATTTTGTGTGTAGGTTGGGTGGTGTGGCAAGTGATTAAAAAGGAGGAAAATGTGGCAAAAACTGAGCAAGTTTGGAGCTTAAGCAAAGTTAACTAACAGGAGCCTAGCCCGCCGGGGCGGGGGGTCTTCACATCAGTTAACAGGAGACAACCATTTCGGGGCCGGCCTTGTGCAAGCTAATACCCCCGCCGAGGCGGGGGGTCCCGAAACAGAGCATCCTAATTTTCATCTCAAACACTGCCAGATTGTGAGCTTTAGTACTTGGAATGCTTTGGGACTCTAAATGGCATGGGATTGGACTCAAAATGTGGGTATTGGATACGTATTCTTGATTAATAAACTGGGATAATGAATTAAATTGGAATAAGGTTTAATAATCAGAGTGACACTTAGAGTGAAGTCATAAGTCTAATTCTCCAATATTTGTTTGCAATTTTAGTTTTTAGGGTTTATTGATTATTTGGTGATTTTGACATTTTTAGAACTTTTAGTTACAAACTGGAAATTGGTTAGTTTAATAAAATTAGGATTAATAGGAAATTGGTAATTGTGAGAGTTAATCTCTTATTAAAAGTCTCTGTGAGAACGATACTCTAGTTATTATTATATTACTTTCTGACCATGTATACTTGCGTGTTATGCGCAACTAGATTTTACCCAACATGAGCATTTGCCGTGACCTCCCAAAAAGTGAGGAACCCGAACGAAGTCATCACGGGTAAGCTAATCATAAACTCTAGCAAAGTCTATACCTTATTTGATACTGTTTCTACCCATTCTTTTATTTCTCCTACTTGCGCTCAACGTTTAAATTTAAATCCAAAAATTAGACTTTGACTTATCTATTGAAACTCCGTTGGGAGAAACCTTCATTACATCTACTGTTTATAAGTCTTGTGTGATTCAAATCGATAACCGCACGTTACCTGTTGATCTCATTTCTTTGAAAATACTTTCATTTGATGTGATTTTAGGGATTGATTGGTTAACCACTCATCATGCAAAAATTGATTGTTTTCGTAAGGTTGTTAGCTTTCATATTCTTAACCAACCTATTATGTGAATTCAAGAAACTAAACCACTAAAGTCAATAGTTGTCATACCAAGCCATAAAGCTATTCATTTATTAAAAAATGGATGTCAAGCTTTCTTAGCCCATGTCACTTATTTAAATTAAAATACACCAGATTTAAATGATATTTCTATTAATAAATTTCCTGACGTATTCCCAGAACAACCTCTTGGCCTACCCTCGGAGCGTGAAATCGAGTTTGGTATCGACCTTGAACCAGGTACAAAACCCATTTCCAAAGCCCCATATCGAATGGCTCCTATTGAACTTCAAAAGTTAAAGACCCAACTGCAGGAATTGTTAGACATCGATTTCATTCGTCCCAGTACGTCTCCTTGGGGTGCTCCTATTCTATTCATGAAGAAGAAAGATGGAAGTATGCGACTTTCTATTGACTATCGGGAGTTGAATCATATCACCATCAAAAATAGGTACCCATTGCCACGTATTGATGACCTGTTTAACCAGTTGCAAGGCACCAAATTCTTTTCAAAGATCGATCTTTGTTCCAGGTATTATCAGTTAAATATTAAAACCGATGATATTCCAAAGACTGCTTTCAGAACTCGGTACGGGCATTATGAATTCCTAGTCATGTCCTTTGGATTGACTAATGCTTTTTTGCCTTTATGGATATGATGAACCGAGTATTCAAGGAATATTTGGATCACTTTGTGGTCGTCTTTATTGATGGCATCCTCATTTACTCCAAAAGCCGTAAAGATCATGAGCAACACTTGATGTTGATACTCCAAAAGCTTCGTGAGAACAAGTTATATGCCAAATTAAAGAAATACGAGTTTTGTCTTGAGAAAGTAGCATTCTTTGGGCACGTGATATCAAATTATGGAATATATGTTGACCTGGTAAAGATTGAAGCGATTCAAAGCTGGGAGCAACCTAAGTTAGTGACCGAAGTACGTAGGTTTCTCGGCTTAGTTGGTTATTATCGAATATTCATGGAAGGATTTTCTTGAATCATTACTCCATTAACTTAGATGACTCGAAAAGATACAAAATTCGGTTGGAGCAAGGAATGTGAGAAGAGTTTTCAAGAACTCAAGAGAAGACTCATTTCAGCGCCGGTTCTGACAATACCATCTGGTTCGGAGGGATTTATCATCTACAGCGATGCTTCCGGCAGAGGGTTAGGATATGTTCTCATGCAACATGGGAAAGTCATAGCCTATGCCTCACGACAACTCAATGAATATGAGAGGAATTATCCTATTCATGATCTAGAGTTGGCAGCTATCCTTTTTGCGCTTAAAATCTGGAGGCATTACCTGTATGGAGAGAAAGTGGAGATCTACACGGATTATAAAAGCCTCAAATATTTCTTCACCCAAAAGGAACTCAACATGCGACAACGACGTTGGCTCGAGCTGTTGAAAGATTATGATCATACCATTCAATATCATCCTGGAAAAGCGAACGTAGTAGCTGACGCATTGAGTAGAAGATCATATGCGAGTACGAGTGCGATATTGTCAACGCAAAGGCCCATTTTGTAAGACCACGACTTTTTAATGAATAAAATCAAATTTCCTTTATTTATTATTGTGAATAATAAGGTATTAATTTCATATAATAATTTGATTATGGAGGAAATGTGAAAATTTTGCAAAATAAGCAAGTGGTTATAAAATATTCATTTTGTCGACGAAATATTCTTTCTGTCGGGGAATATTCGTACGACGGCGCAGCCAATTGTGGGCCCCATAACGGATAACGGTCGATTGAAGAAAATGACAAAATTGAATAACGGCGTAGTTCTTACCGTTAACACTGTTGGAATACCTAGTGGGTAAAGTAAAGTAATACGCGTTGTTGCACAGTAGCATACGGTATTGCACAGTATTGTTGAATTATTGATCCTTACGTAATAAACTAAAATATTCAAATTTCCTTTATTTATTATTGAGAATAATAAGGTATTAATTTAAAATAATACTTTGATTATGGGGAAAATGTGAAAATTTTGCAAAATAAGCAAGTGGTTATAAAATATTCCTTTTTTCGGTGGAATATTCCTTCTGTCGGGGAATATTCGTATGACGGCGCAGCCAATTGTGGGCCCCATAACAGATAACGGTCGAATGAAGAAAACGACAAAATTGAATAACTGCGTAGTTGTTACCGTTAACACTGTTAGAATACCCGGTGGTTAAAGTAAAGTAATACGCGTTGTTGCACAGTAGCATACGGTATTGCACAGTATGGTTGAATTATTGATCCTTACGTAAGAAGGCATGCACTACTCAATAATTGTCACAGTAGTTACTGTTCAATATTTTATTTTATTGATTCAATAATTGCTGCATTAATATTTTATATTATTGTGTTTTCAATTATCGTCACTGCACAGTATCTCCTTTATCAGATCAGTAATTCGGATTATCTGGAATAATATTATTAGATAACATTATTGGCAATGTTCTGTCAAGGAGAGGTTTGGTCACCTAATTGCGCGCCAGTAAGATGAAATCCTTATTGGAAAGCCCCCTCTTTCTTGGGAATAGACTGGTTGTCATAAATGCGATTCTGTAATATTATTTGTGAATAATTAATTATTGATTCATATGATAAGGAAATATTTATTTTTGTGGATATAAATGTTGGATATATTTATTGTGGTTAAAAATGAAGGAATTAATGTTGAGGTGTTTTATCAGTATTTTGTCAGATTGGAGGTATTAAAAATCAAACTAGTGGTTTTTGAGATATATAGCAGGAGTTATAATTTTTAATCCGACCATTGGATCATTGTGATTTTTGGATATGTTATACATATATTAGTTGAGTAGATGTCCACATATTTTGAACCGTTAAAAATGAGCGTATGATTTGTTATGAATTTTAAGAGGTGGCTGATTCGGAAATTAGGTTTATAAATGATTTTGGTGGAAAATTCTATAATTGGTGGGCCCCACTCTTGGTTAGTGAAGAAATGTACTGAGATTTTTATTCAAATATGGTGAGTGGGAATAGTAGAAGGTAAAGCCATCAGGTTGCAGGTCAAGTCTGCTTCGGCGTGCTAACATTTTCCTATAAATAGAGGGCTAAGTTAGAATTAAAAATCACACCAGAAACATGTTATCTCTCTTTCTCTCTCTAGATTATTGAGTTTATTTTGTGAGTATTTAGATACTTTGTGAGTTTCTAATCATCAGTACAAGTTTCCTTCAGCCTTATACCGATATTCCGATCAGAATTACTAATATTTTGAGGTAAGGGGTGTTATATTCTTCTTAAAATGATATTTTCTTCAATATCATTATACCAAAATGTTGGTATGAACTTTTTATCAAATTTGGAACTTTTTGTGTCGGATTTACTATTCACGTATACAGTACTATTCACGTATACAATACTATTCACCGAAAAATGAAATTTTCTTCTTTTTATCCAAGTTGTCTATTATGGTTACTATCTTTGATTGTATCCATGTTTTGATCATTATTTTTGAATTCAGCTTCAAAATTGGTTATTTCAAAATATTATCGAACTTGGATAAACTGTAATACGAATCCTTAGTATTTGATCTTTAATCTCACTAGATTCAGTTTTTTTAAAATATTTTTTATCATCCTCAGTCCTAAATGATGATACAAATGAATATCTTTGGCCTGTAGTGCAAAGATGAATGATTACCTAATGAATATCTTTGGCCCGTAGTGCAAAGATGAACAGGTGTTTAGATGAACATGACCAACTGGTGATATAAATGAATATCTTTGTCTTGTCATGTAGTGCAAAGATGAATATTTGATTCAAGATGTATATTGATTGATGTTACAGGGATAAAATATTGATGATGAACTTTTAAATCTTAGAAGATAGTAGAATTCTTTCTCTACTTGACTCTTCTAATGGATTGATGTTCCGCTGCAGTTGTTGATCTAAAACTTGTTGTCTATTATATTTTATCAGATTTTTCCTGTTGAAGACTAACGATAATTTTGTTGTATATTATCTTAGTCATAATATCCTTTACTGGGCTAGTTGAGCTCACCCTTTTTGTTCCATTGTTCTTCTCAGGAGGAGATAATTTAGCACGAACTAGCCGGGGTATGGAGTGATGATTCGAGATAGCTATTTAGAAGTCCTCACTATTTTTGTAAAATAGTGTATCAATAATTGTAATGAGGACTCCTTTTGAGTTTGTATACTTTCTAGTATACAATATTTGTATTCAAACTCACAGTATATGTGTTGTCATATTTTGCACGGCAATTATATTACTGAAGTTGTATTTATTTCTGTAACATGTATTTGGCGACTCAAGATGGGTGATGTATACCTATTTTGGGGGCGTCACACATTTGGTATAACTTACAAAGGATGGAGATAGAGATAAAGACTCCAGAGACCCACATGATGATGGAAAATATACGAGTAGAACCGACTCTAATCGATAATGTTAAAGTTGCTCAAGCTACAGACCTGGAGCTAATGCGTATGAAGAAGAAAGTACAAGAATGTGATATTACGGAAGCAAGAATCGATGATGAAGGAATACTTCGAGTCAAATCCATACTTTGTGTTCCTAATGACCCTGATTTAAAATATAAAATCATGATGGAGGCGCACAATACACTGTTTGTAATCCATCATAGGAGTACCAAAATGTATCGTGATATTCGACATACATTTTGGTGGAGCAATATAAAGAGAAAGATAGCGGAGTTTTTCTCAAGGTGTCTAACTTGTCAATGAGTTAAGGCAGAGCATCAAGTACCAAAAGGTCCATTGTAACCACTTGAAATTCCAGAATAGAAGTGAGAGAACATTACCATAGATTTCGTTATTGGTCTTCCCAATATTTCTCAAGCCATAGATGCAATTTGGGTCATTGTTGTTAGATTGACCAAGTCTGCTCATTTCTTACCTATACAAAAAACTTATACAGTTGAATGTCTTGCTCGTATATACATAAATAAGATTGTAAGACTGCATGGTATTCTAGTATCCATAGTTTCTGATTGAGACCCAAGATTCACTTCATGATTTTGGGTTAGTTTGTAAAAAGTTATGGGCACAGATTTACGATTTAGTTCTTCATATCATCCTCAAACGGACGGGCAATGTGACACGCCCAAATCCAGGTCCCTTCAAACCTCAGATCCGGTCCATCATGATACTACTATCGTAAACTATTTATATCTTTTATTCATAACTTAATGAATATAACTTTCTTATTAAAATTTAGAATATAAATTCTTTCCATTTCCAGGATCTGTATAATGACCCCAAACTTTTATAAGTTTCAAATCTTGGTCATTTACCATTCCTGTCTTACATCATATTCGATGTTATAAAAATATGCAAAATAATTTAAACTTTTCAATCTCCCTTAAATAATATTTTATTTATTTCTTAACTTGAATCAATTATATATCCTTGAATCAAATTATATTATGATTCATTCTATTTGAATTACTGAATAAATTTTACATCTCAATTTGAATTCCTCTATGCATCACCTAGTATAATTTTATAACTCAACATGTATTACACATCGTAAACTACTATCATGTACATCTCCTAGAACCTAAACATGGTTCAAGAGCATATATTTAAATAAATCAATCTCCTTCAATACTATTGAACTCTATCAATCAAGAAGCACGTATTATTTACCATGAGTCCTTAACCTGCAAAAGTGGTTATTTGCAAGGGTGAGCTCGACAGCCCAACAATTCTAACAGTTTTCATGTAGCACATAGCATATAATAACATACTCAATTCATGCATTCATAATCGATTAATATTTACTACGCATGTTACTTCTCATATAACAGGCATATAGGTTTAATTCACAAGCATGTCATCAAAGATCAACGTTCAATTTTATACATATCTTATATGCATTTCATAAATATACGTCAACATTCTCATAGCATAATATAGCTCAACTAACAGTTATAGAATTCATATATCAAATAGAAACTGAAAGACTTGCTTGATTCATAGTTTATCAACTACGACTTAACTGCTTAAAGCTTATCTGAACTGCGTTTATTCCTACACAGTTATATAATCATGAATTCATACCCAACAATCATACATTTCATATGCTTTTAATATAAGAACAATTATTGTTTCCTAACTTGGTTTCATTTTTACTTGAACTTAGGATAACCATGAGACTAGCTCATTCTACTATCATATTTATCTAAATAATCTTGTTTAATATCTTGTAGTCCTTAAGGACAACATATAACCATAACTTAAGACAATGCGGTTAACAAATCGCTCCTGGTCACTCTGCAGGACGGCGCGGTCGCGCTGCATTTAAGCTTGGTAGTGGCGCGACAACGCTACTCCCTGCCAAAACCAGACTTGAGCTTTTCATTGCTCAGTTTAGTCCTAACCTACTATGCATTCTGATACATACTATAACATACATCAAGTAGGTTCTGATATTTATTCAAGTTCTCATTTCAAATCATTTAGTTTTGAATTATATAGCTCTATGTTGAATTATTTCAATCAATAAGGCTTAACAACTTTCTTTAACAAGATTCGATGTTACAAGATTTTAAACCATATATTGGTACTAATAAGCCTCTAGTACGCATGTTCACATGTATATATCTTATTTACATAGTCTTAGCATAGTTCATACTTTTAAAACATGCTTAAATAATGTATGTCAAGCTTGACTAGTTGAGTGGGCATATCATTCATGTTCAAAGACATAAACAACTTTATCATACTTTCTTATAAGGTCGCAATGCAAGTAATACAATGCTCATCAAAGTTAGTTTCTAAAACTTTTAAATTTCTCTTTAAAACACATACTAAATCGCTTGACAACCTTTTATGTGCAATATATCTTGAAATTATATTCCTCATAAACATGCTATCAAAGTCAGAACTTAAATGACTTAAAGTTCATCAAAGTTTGTTTTTCAAAATCTTCAAGTCTTTTTAGAAAATCATTAATACCAAGCTAACACAACTCATTATATGCAAGGTAACTTAAAATCATATGGTAGATCCTTTCACATATTTAGTTAAGTCAAACTAACATGCTTGGAATACCAGAAGGCAAAAAAACAAGAATTCAAGACGGGTCTATGGCGTGGCCGCATTGGGATGGTATAGGAAGTGGCGCGGCCGCGCCACTTCGGTGTAAGCCCAGACATGGCCTCTGCTTTTGCAGATTCCAGCCCAAACAACCATTATAGTTTCATTTAGCATGCTCAACGCAGCTATACATTGTCCACAACATATATACCAACTCATATAACATTATGATAACAATTCACAAAGCAATTATCAAGAATTCATTCTAATTCTCAAGAATTTATCAAACTTAAACTTTAGAACATGGTTTTAGAATTATACCTGTATGAAGCTTAAATTTGCTAACCATAGCTCTTTAATGCTCTAATTGCTCTCAATACTACTGACCTTTCATAACCCAATTCTCAGTCAATTTATCCAATGAGAAAGGAGAATAAGAAGGCTCTATTTATAGAGAAGTTATTGCCCAGTCTCTAGCTTTTCACCTGTGACAACCCAAATTTTTATAAATTATTAAAATAGGAATTTAATAACTAAAATTCTTATTATGAGATGTATATATTCTGAATTATGTATTTTGGTGTGAGTAAATTAAATTTATAGGAGTTTTAATAGTTGATTAAACAATTAAAAGTGAATAAAACTTGTTATGAAAAAGGAATATGGTGGCAAAAAAAATTAACTAAATAATATTAGTTAATTAATATGGAAATTATAATATGGAATAATATAATTTAATTTATATACCTTGTTGGTAATGAAATTATTATGAGTTTAAGATCGTAAATGAACCGAGTAATTCACTTAATTTAAATAATGAGTTAATGAAAATATAATTGGTTTAATAAAGTGGGAAGGTAATATATTACATGTAAGAGTAATGTGTTTATGTAATGGCTTAATATATTATATTTAGCCAATTGAATGTAAATAGAGTATGAGAATAAGAAGAACCAATATAATTATAAATAAATATTGGTGTTAGGATTAATGAATTAAATAAATATCTAAATTTTTATTAAAAGTATAGATTAAATAAATTGTCTTGGGACAATTTATAAAAGGAAAGAAAATTGTATAATTATACATAATAATTGTATAATTTATTAAAATAATTAGTAAAATAAATATTAATTATTTTAATGGAAATGTTTAGTTGATTAAAGTGTTTTACTTATGAATGTAATTCCATAAGTCATATGGGTAAATAGATGGGAAGAGTGTTGGCTGAATAATTTAGCAATAAAAAAGAAATAAATGAATGAAGTGTGACATATTGTAGGAATTAAAGAAAAAAAATATTATATAGTATGAAAATGAAATAAAATAAAGATAAGTTAAATGAGTTTGTTTGATGTTAAGCCAAACATGGCCTAGACCTTTTGTCTTTTATAATGGTTGGGGCTTTTGGGTTCATAACTGATACAAGTTAAGATCATGTATGCTTCATCAGTTTATTTCTCCTTCATATGAGTAAAGAAAACACAGAGAGAAAGATGGAGTTTAAGGAGAAATTGAGAAGCAATTGAAGCAATGGATTGTTGCCAGAAGGAATTAAGAACGAATTTGGAGCAAGAATTCAAAGGATTACATCAATTAAACTTCAAATTGAGAGGTACGTCGTGTGTTTATGGAGTTCATAGAAATCGAAAGTATAAAATGCTATTTATTGCTATAATTGTGATGTTTGGTTGTGTAATTGATTGGGTTATTGTGGGGGTTTTATGTGTTGGGGAATCACAAAGGATTCCGAAGGTATAAGGATGGATTGTGTTTGGAGAATGTATAAATGGCTATGAAAGTTGTGTATCAAAACAGCGTACACCACTTGTTTGTCAAAAGTCCTCATAGGGGCTGTTTTGATTAAAAGACTGAAATTAAGCAAAGTAAGGACAAAGATGTCTGTGGGCATGTTATATGAAATTAATTAAATGACTTGTATGGATTGAATTAAGAAAGAAAGCTATTTTTGAAGGGAAACAACATGTTAAAGTTGGATTAAAAAAAAAATTGTTCGACAGGGCAGATTGGGCATTCAATAAAGTGTACTCAAGATGCTTGTTTAGAATATGTTATATTTTTCAAAAATACTATGCTATGCCTCTGCAATATAGAAGTACATGGTTTTATTGGATGCATAGTTTGAGGATTTCAAATTAGTAAAATATATTAGAAACGGATAACCTAGTGGACTGTTGACCCTAAAAGCAAAATTCGTGGATAGTTAGAGTTTCCAGAAACTTTTGGACTTTTGGGGTATTATAGTACATTGAATAAACTTTTCATAGACTCTGGAACAGACTAATTCTGACTTCGAAGCAAGGAGTTATGACATTTCAAAGTAGTTGCGCCAAAATTTTCCAACAAATTCGGAGCAGTCCCCTTGCACGGATTTTCTGGAATTTTGTACTTGGAATTTGAAGATGGTCCGTGAACGAAAGTTGTAGCCCCAGACGTTAGCTTCGCGTGGGCTCAAAAATATTTTAAAACCAATTAGTTACGACTGTTTTAGCGAGATATGGTAAAGCTGAGAAAAAAAATTAAAAACTGTTATGATTGGACATTTTTAATGTTCTGTTTTGGGCTGCCTATGATGTCTAAAATGGGTGGCATATATTTTCTAAATATATTCTCTTATGATGTTTATAGCATATCCAAATTTTGGGACAAACTAACTTACGAATTAAAAACTACAAAATCGCAAAGTGGCTTCATCGCGAAGATGGCTGCTGCCCAGCAGCAACGCTCTGTAACAGTTGACTGAGACTCCTTTGAAGCTCTCAATTGACGTGTTTAAAGTACCCAAAATGTTTAGCTAATATTTTACTTAAATAGGTGGGTATACCACCCATATTATATCCAAAACTTGACGTATAAAGGATCAATGTCATGGGAAATATAAAATGGCAGAGCATGGGGTGAGCAAGACTAGGAACGCTGCGACAATAAGCAAGTTTGATTAATTGCTACAATTGTTATTGTATTTTAATACGTGGCTGCACCACCTCTAGCCTACACAAAAGTTTAGGATGATTAAACTAATAAACTAAAATATGAGGAACCTTTATTTGGTGTAAAAAAGTTAAAACAAATTAAGTTTCTAAATAAACTAATATTCGTTGAGTAAGAATAAATAATATTAGTTTGTATAAAACTAATAATTATTATTGATGAATATACATGCATGTTTTGTAACATATTCAATTATCTAATACATGTGTACATGTAAATATAATTCTGTAGGAATTGTGGAGAAACTCTAGGTTAACTTTTGTGGTAATCTCCAATCAAGGCAAGTTTTTCAGTTCTATTATGTTTGTGGATTAAATGTGATTATGTGGTGATTTACATACCATGTTTTATGAATTGTTAAAGTCAAAATATGACTAAGTTAATCTGGTTATGGAACTCAATTTATATGTGTTATGTGATAGCACATGTTGTATGATGTAACTTGTGACACCCCCAAAATAGGTTCATTCCATCCAACCCATTTTGAGTCGCCAAATACATGGTACAGAAATAACTACAACTTTTATAACCCATAAACTGTGAGTTTGAATACAAACATTGTCATCTAGACAATATACATACCCAACTATGTCCTTCATACAATTATTGATATATTATTTTACAAAAATGGTGAGGACTACTAAACAACTCTTTCAAGGACCATCAATTCATACCCCGACTCGTACTCACTATATTCTCGTCTCCTGTGAAGAAAAATGGAACAAAAAGGAAAAGGGTGAGCTCAACTAGCTCAGTAAAGAATATTATGACTAAGATAATATACAACAAATTATCGTTAGCCTTCAACAGGGAAAAAATCTAATAGAATACAATAGACAACAAGTTTAAAGTCAATATTCGCAGCGAAAAATATTAATTCATAGAAGAGTTACGTAGAGGATGAAATCTACTAATGTCTATGAATTTAACAGTCCATCAACAGTATTTTTATCCCTGTAACATCAATCAATGCACATCTTGAATCATATATTCATCCTTACACTACAAGTCAAGGATATTCATCTGTTGGTTATGTTCATCTAAACACATGTTCATCTTTGCACTACGGGCCAAAGATATTCATCAGAAATCATTCATCTTTGCACTACAGGCCAAAGATATTCAATAATAACATCCTTTAAGACTGAAGATGATAAAAAATATTTTTAAAGAAGCGAATCCAGTGAAACAAAATGACAAGGATTAAGGATTAAGGATTCATACTTTATTTTATCTATGTCCAAAAATACCTCAAAAATAATCATAGTGGTGTAAAATTCAAGAATGATCAAAACATGTATACAATCAAAGCTAGTATCCACAATAGATATTTTGGACCAAAAGAAAAAAATAATTTTTCTGTGAATAGTGTCGTATTCGTGAATAGTACCGTATACGTGAATAGTAACTCCGACACAAAAAGTTCCAAATTTGATAAAAAAAAGTTCACCAATATTCTGGCATAATGATATTGAAGAAAAAATATCATTTGAGAAGAAAATAACATCCCTTACCTCAAAATAGCCGTACTTCTGACTGAATTTCGGTATAGTGCTGACAGAAACTCGCACCGTATAGCAACACTCAAATTATACTCACAAGAATACGCTCGATAATATAGAGAGAGAAAGAGAGAAAACTTTGTTTTTGGTGTGATTTTCAATTCTAACTTAGCCCTCTATTTATAGAAAAATGTTAGAATGCCAAATGAGACTAAATTAATAAAATATATTATTATTTATTCAAAATTCTTACCCACATATTTTGAAAACTCTAGCATTCCTTCTTTGGTCAAAAACATCAGCCACCCATGTGCCAACAACCGCAAAAACGTTTTTCTTATATAAAATAATTAAAACTTCCAAAAATCAATTATTTCGAAACTCCGAAACTTCAATAATTCATGATAAATAGCCCTTTTGTCAGAAAATTCGAATCTCGTGACTTTTTATAGGAAATTCAATTCTTTACAACTTTGCAGAAGAAACTTTTTGCAAGTTCCAAATAGAAATTGACCGAAATCCACAAACGGACGATTTTACAGTCTATACTCAATTTTCGGTCAAGAATTATGTCCACCGACACACAAAACATATGTTAAACATTTAATACCACAAAAATAATCTTCCTTCTCATATTCTCATATATCCCACATTCATTGTAAAATATCACCGTTAATATATTATTAAAATAATATATTTAAATGAATTATTTTATCAAAAAAAGATAAAATATTAATTTTCAACAATTGTTACATTAAAAATTTTCTCCATCTATATCCACATAAAATAAATATTTTCTTTATCATAATAATCAATAATTAATTATTAAAAATAATATTACAGAATCACAGTACTGACAACTAGGCCGTTCCCAGGATAGAGGGGGCTTTCCAATAAGGATTTCTCCTTACTGACGCTCAATTAGATGACCAAACCTCTCCTTGACAGAACTTTCTAGACATTGCCAATAATGTTATCTGATAATATTATTCAAATAATATGAATTATTGATCTGATAATGGAAAATACTGTGCAATGACAATTATTAAAACAATAATAATATAAATATCAACGCAGCAATTATTGAATCAATAAAGTAATGAACAGTAACTCCTGTAGCAATTATTGAGTAGTGCCTTCTTACGTAAGGATCAATAATTCAAAATACTATGCAATACCGTGTGCTATTGTGCAACAACGCGTATTACTGTATTTTAACCACCGGGTATTCCAACAGTGTAAACGGTAACAACTACGCCGTTATTTTTAAACATCTTATATTTGTCGTTTTCTTCCTCCAATCGCTTTTCGTTATGGGGCCCACACATGGCTGCGCCGTCGTACGAATATTCCCCGACAGTACGAATATTCCACGACCAAACGAATATTCCCCGACAACAATGAATATTTTATAACCACTTGTTTATTTTGAAATATTTGCGTATTTTACCCATAACTATCCACATTAATCAAATCAAACCTTACTATTCAAAATAATAATTAAAGGAAATTAAATTTCATTTATTAATTATTTGGGGTCTTATAACCTCCCCTCCTTATGAAATTTCGTCCTCGAAATTGACATACGTACCTGGTGTTTCGAAAAGGTGAGGATACCTCGCTTTCATTTCCGTTTCCAACTCCCAGGTCATTTCCTCTATAGCATGATTCATCCACAAAACTTTAACTTGTGGTATTACCTTCATGCGTAGGACATGCTCCTTCCTATCCAAGATCTTGACAGGTACCTCCTCATACGTTAAATCTTCGGCTATCTCGTCCGGTTCTAACTCAATGACGTGGTTCGGGTCTTTCACATATTTACGAAGCACAGATATATGAAAAACATTATGAACACGAGACATACTTGGAGGTAACGCGAGTCTATAGGCTACATTACCTACTCGATCAAGAATTTGAAACGGACCAATAAATCATGGATTAAGCTTTCCTCTCTTCCCGAATCTTGTAACTCCCTTCCATGGGGAAACACGCAACAATACATGATCCCCAACACTAAATTCTACATCCTTTCGATGAAGATCCGCATAACTCTTTTGTCTATCTTGTGCCGTTTGTATACGTTGTCGAATCGTTTGGATCTTCTCCGTAGTCATACGTACTAACTCGGGTCCCAACAATGTTGCTTCACCCACCTCGTCAGAATATATTGGAGAGCGACACTTTCGTCCATACAATGCTTCAAATGAGGCCACACCAATGCTTGCCTGATAACTGTTGTTGTAGGAGAATTCCACCAATGGTAAATATTTATCCCAACTGCCCTTGAAGTCTAGGACACAGAGTCTTAATAAATCTTCAAGAGTTTGAATAGTCCTCTCTGATTGTCCGTCCGTTTGAGGATGGTATGCCGAACTGAATCGTAACTCCGTACCCATAGCTTTTTGCAAGCTAACCCAAAATCTTGAAGTAAATCTTGGGTCACGATCCAAAACTATAGATACTGGCATGCCATGCAATTTTACAATCTCATTTACGTACATTTGAGCAAGACGTTCAAGGGAATAAGTCTCTTGTATCGGCAAGAAATGAGCAGACTTGGTTAATCTATCAACAATAACCCAAATAGCATTGATGCCTTGAGAAACCGTAGGAGAAACCGTAGGAAGACCCGTAACGAAATCCATAGTAATGTGTTCCCACTTCCATTTTGGAATCTCAAGTGGTTGCAATGGACCCTTTGGCACTTGATGCTCCGCCTTTACACGTTGACAAGTTAAGCACGTTGAAATAAACTTTGCAATCTCTCTCTTCATATTGTTCCACCAAAATGTATGTCGAAGATCACGATACATTTTGGTACTTCCAGGATGAATTACAAACGGTGTATTGTGTGCCTCCATCATGATCTTGTACATCAAATCAGAATCGTTAGGAACACAAAGTCTGGAGTGGACTCGAAGTATTCCTTCTTCATCAATTCTCGCTTCTGGAATGGCACATTCTTGTACTTTCGTCTTCATATGCATCAGCTCCGGATCGGTGGCTTGAGTAACCTTAACTTTTTCTATTAAAGTTGGCTCTATGCGTATACTTGACATCATTGCACTCATTCCTGCATATGATCTTCTACTCAATGCGTCAGCTACCACGTTCGCTTTTCCAGGATGGTATTGAATAGTGTGGTCGTAATCTTTCAACAACTCGAGCCAACGTCGTTGCCGCATGTTGAGTTATTTTTTAGTGAAGAAATATTTGAGGCTTTTATGATCTGAATATATCTCCACTTTCTCCCCGTATAGATAGTGCCTCCAGATCTTTAGCGCGAAAACGACTGCTGCCAACTCTAGATCATGAGTAGGATAATTCCTCTCATACTCTTTAAGTTGTCACGAGGCATAGGCTATGACTTTCCCACGTTGCATGAGAACACTTCCTAACCCTTTACCTGAAGCATCGCTGTAGATAACAAATCCATCCGAACCAGATGGTATTGTTAGAACAGGTGCCGAAATAAGTCTCCTCTTAAGCTCTTGGAAACTCTTCTTGCATTCCTCGCTCCATACGAATTTTGTATCCGTCCGAGTTAGCTGAGTTAATGGAGTAGCAATTCGAGAAAACCCTTCCACGAATTTCCGATAATAACCAGCTAAGCCCAAAAAGCTACGTACTTCAGTGACCGACTTCGGTTGCTCCAAACTTTGTATTGCTTCAATCTTCGTCGGGTCAACAGATACTCCATTTTTTGACACCACGTGCCCAAGGAATGTTACTTCCTCAAGCCAGAACTCGTATTTCTTCAACTTAGCATATAACTTGTTTTCACGAAGCCTTTGGAGTACCAGCTTCAAATGGTGCTCATGATCTTCACGGCTTTTGGAATATATGAGGATGTCATCAATAAAGACAACAACGAATTGATCCAAATAATCCTTGAATACTCGGTTCATCATATCCATAAAAGCAGCACGAGCATTAGTCAATCCAAAAGACATAACTAAGAATTCATAATGCCCATACCGAGTTCTGAAGGCAGTCTTTGGAATATCCTCAGTTCTAATTTTTAGCTGATAATATCCAGAACGAAGATCGATTTTTGAAAAGAATTGTGCTCCTTGCAACTGGTCAAACAAGTCATCAATACGAGGTAGAGGATACCTATTCTTGATGGTGACATGGTTCAATTCCCGATAGTCAATACAAAGTCGCATACTCCCGTCTTTCTTCTTTACGAATAAAACAGGAGCACCCCAAGGAGATGTACTAGGACGAATGAAACCGATGTCCAATAACTCCTGTAGTTGGACTTTTAACTCCTGAAGTTCAATAGGAGCCATTCGATATGGGGTTTTAGAAATGGGCTTTGTACCAGGTTCAAGATCAATAAAGAATTCAACTTCACGTTCTGGGGGTAGACCGGGAAGTTCTTCAGGAAATACGTCAGGAAAGTCAATAACAACAGGAATATTATTCAATTTTGACGTGTCTTTATTCAAATCCATAACATGGGCTAAGAAAGCTTGACATCCGTTTTTCAATAAACGAATAGCTTTATGATTAGATATGACAGTGATTGATTTTAATGGTTTAGTTGCCTGAATTCGAACAACAGGTTGATTAGGAATATGAAAACTAACAACCTTACGAAAACAATCAATTTTGTCATGATGAGTAGTTAACCAATCAATCCCTAAAATCACATCAAAAGCAAGTATCTTTAAAGAGATCAGGTCAACAGGTAAGGTGATGGTGCCAACTTGAATGAAATAAGATTTATAAATAGTGGATGTGATAAAAGTTTCTCCTAACGGAGTTTCCACAGATAGGTCAAAGTCTAATTTCTCCGTAGTCAAGTTTAAACGTTTAGCGCAATCAGGAGAGATAAATGAATGGGTAGCACCGGTATCAAGTAAGGTATAAACTTTGCAAGAATTTATAAATAGCTTACCCGTGATCACCTCGTTTGGGTTCCTCGCATGTTGACCAGTCACAACAAACGCTCTTCTAGGAACCATGGACTTTGGCTTTTCTGGGACAGTCTTTTGAGTCACCGTCCCCGCTGAACTAGGTTTCGCTACCGTACAATCTCGAGCGATATGTCCTTCCTTTCCACAATTATAGCATACCTTGAACTGTTGTGGGCAGTTTGGACTGATATGTCCCTCTTTCCTGCACTTATAGCATATAACCAGTGATCTTTCTCCTCCCTAAGAACCAGTTGTTGCCGGCACTGTCGTCTTCACATGGTCGTTGTTAAATCTCCTCTTTTTAAAATCTCCTCCTGACTCGCTTCTTCTATTTTCATGGCCATGATTACCATCAAAGTGGTTACCATTTTTGTCCGTCTTTTTCTATCTCCACTGGTTATCGTTATTTTGTTGACTGCTATCTCCGGTATGATCCTGATTGTGGTACCTCGGTTGACCGTACTCGTTATCTCGCTCCAACAATTGAGCCCTGTTAACAACATCTGAATAGAGAGAAAATTTATGAGAGATGAGATATTGTCGTATGTCGGGTTTCAAACCTCTCAGAAACATCCGCGTCATACGTTCCTCATTCTTCACCAAATGAGGTGCAAACCTGGATAACTCTGCAAACTTTGCCTCGTACTAAGACACTGTCATGTTATTTTGTTCTAATCTGATGAACTCCACTTCCTTAATATGACGAAAACTTTCAGGAAAGTATTTGTCATTAAATAGTTTCTGAAACGTCTCCCAAGACATGCTGAGTGCGGCTGGATGGGTACGCTTCACAGACTCCCACCAGTAGTCTGCCTCGCCACGGAACATAAGGGTGGCGAATGGAACCTTCTGTTCCTCATTGCATCCCAAGACATCGAATATCTTGGTAATTTGCTTGACCCATGTCTCCGCCATGATCGGATCTGGCTTTCCCTTAAATTCTGGTGGTCCCAACTCTTTGAACTGCTTGGCTGTGACAACCCGTGAATTGTTATCATTTCTTCCTGTATTTTGAACACGAGTCTCCCTCGTCTGATTTTGCATGAACTGCAAAAAGCTTCTAAACATTGCGTCGTTCATCGTCTGATCAGTGGTGTTGTTTACAGGAGGAACATTGCCAGCCTGTTGCACGTTCTCCTCGTTGTTGAGTACAGGCGTCTCCACGGTCTCATTTCCACTGTTAGTATTCTCAGTCGACATTCTCAAATGCTGTCATAAAACAAGGGTTAATTAAGGAAATCAATATATCACATAATATCCCTATATACTGACCAACTAACAAATAAGCTTAGGTAGGACACACTAGCGAAGGATTTACTCGTCTCTCCCCTCCTAGTTCTATTCCCCGATCTCCGTCAGAGATCATATCCCTAAGCTCTGATACCAACTGTGACGCCCCCAAAATAGGTCCATTCCATCCAACTCATTTTGAGTCACCAAATACATGGTACAGAAACAACTACAACTTTTACAACCCATAAACTGTGAGTTTGAATACAAACATTGTCATCTAGACAATATACATACCCAACTATGTCCTTAATACAATTATTGATATATTATTTTACAAAAATGGTGAGGACTACTAAACAACTCTCTCAAGGACCATCAATTCATACCCCGACTCGTACTCGCTATATTCTCGTCTCCTGAGAAGAAAAATGGAACAAAAAGGAAAAGGGTGAGCTCAACTAGCTCAGTAAAGAATATTATGACTAAGATAATATACAACAAATTATCGTTAGCTTTCAACAAGGAAAAAATCTAATAGAATACAATAGACAACAAGTTTTAAATCAATATTCGCAGCGGAAAATATTAATTCATAGAAGAGTTACGTAGAGGATGAAATCTACTAATGTCTATGAATTTAACAGTCCATCAACAGTATTTTTATCCCTGTAACATCAATCAATGCACATCTTGAATCATATATTCATCCTTGCACTACAGGCCAAGGATATTCATCTGTTGGTTATGTTCATCTAAACACCTGTTCATCTTTGCACTACGGGCCAAAGTTATTCATCAGAAATCATTCATCTTTGCACTACAGGCCAAAGATATTCAATAATAACATCCGGCACAAAAAGTTCCAAATTTGATAAAAAAGTTCACCAATATTCCGGCATAATGATATTGAAGAAAAAATATCATTTGAGAAGAAAATAACATCCCTTAACTCAAAATAGCCGTACTTCTGACTGAATTTCGGTATAGTGCTGACAGAAACTCGCACCGTATAGCAACACTCAAAGTATACTCACAAGAATACGCTCGATAATATAGAGAGAGAAAGAGAGAAAACTTTATTTCTGGTGTAATTTTAAATTCTAACTTAGCCCTCTATTTATAGGAAAATGTTAGAACGCCAAAGGAGACTAAATTAATAAAATATATTATTATTTATTCAAAATTCTTACCCACATGTTTTGAAAACTCTAGCATTCCTTCTTTGGTCAAAAACATCAGCCACCCATGTGCCAACAACCACAAAAACGTTTTTCTTATATAAAATAATTAAAACTTCCAAAAATCAATTATTTCGGAACTCCGAAACTTCAATAATTCATGATAAATAGCCCTTTTGTCAGAAAATTCGAATCTCACAACTTTCTATAGGAAATTCAATTCTCTACAACTTTGCAGAAGAAAATTTTTCCAAATTCCAAATAGAAATTGACCGAAATCCACAAACGGGCGATTTTACAGTCTATACTCAATTTTCGGTCAAGAATTATGTCCACCGACACACAAAACATATGTTAAACATTTAATGCCACAAAAATACTCTTCCTTCTCATATTCTCATATATCCCACATTCATTGTAAAATATCACCGTTAATATATTATTAAAATAATATATTTAAATGAATTATTTTATCAAAAAAGATAAAATATTAATTTTCAACAATTGTTACATTAAAAATTTTCTCCATCTATATCCACATAAAATAAATATTTTCTTTATCATAATAATCAATAATTAATTATTAAAAATAATATTACAGAATCACAGTACTGACAACTAGGCCGTTCCCAGGATAGAGGGGGCTTTCCAATAAGGATTTCTCCTTACTGACGCGCAATTAGATGACCAAACCTCTCCTTGACAGAACTTTCTAGACATTGCCAATAATGTTATCTGATAATATTATTCAAATAATATGAATTATTGATCTGATAATAGAAAATACTGTGCAATGACAATTATTAAAACAATAATAATATAAATATCAACGCAGCAATTATTGAATCAATAAAGTAATGAACAGTAACTCCTGTAGCAATTATTGAGTAGTGCCTTCTTACGTAAGCATCAATAATTAAAAATACTGTGCAATACCGTGTGCTACTGTGCAACAACGCGTATTACTGTATTTTAACCACCGGGTATTCCAACAGTGTAAACGGTAACAACTACGCCGTTATTTTTAAACAGCTTATATTTGTCGTTTTCTTCCTCCAATCGCTTTCCGTTATGGGGCCCACACATGGTTGCGCCGTCGTACGAATATTCCCCGACAGTACGAATATTCCACGACCAAACGAATATTCCCCGACAACAATGAATATTTTATAACCACTTGTTTATTTTGAAATATTTACGTATTTTACCCATAACTATCCACATTAATCAAATCAACCCTTACTATTCAAAATAATAATTAAAGGAAATTAAATTTCATTTATTAATTATTTGGGGTCTTACATAACTCGATAAATTAGAAATGTATAATGCATGAATGTATGATTTGTAAGGAATTATTGATGAATGTAAGATATGCATAGTAAAGAAGATGTAGTGCATATGAAATTGTGTGCTATGTAAAACATGATAGACTGTTAAATTTGTTGGGCTGTCGAGCTCAATCTTGCAAACACAAACTTTTTGCAGGCTAATGATGTTAGACAATATTACTTGCTATACGGATGATGAAGATTGAACGATAGGCAAAATGAATACATTTCCTTGAATTAGAAATGGTATAAATCTATGATTGATAGTTTTGTCAAATGTAATTGGCAGTTATGTATAGTTTGAAATGTTGAATGGATAAAGAATGTTTATTCTGAATTGAGAATATATATAATTCTAAAATAAATGAATCATCGATAGAAAAGATATGAAGTATTGAGACTTAAGCTTTTAATACGTTTACACAGAATATTATACAAATTATATAATAAATATGATTATAGTATAAAGAAGAATTGTAAAGGTTGCGATTCAGGGAATGAATGAATAGAAAGAAAGAAAGAAAATTTATTCCACATTTTATAAAGTTTGACATTGAATAATGATGTAAAATCAGAAGGTAGATGTGTTATTAACGACCAAAGTTGAGAATTATGTTGTATGAATTTTTTGGGGTAGTTACAGCACCAAGGTTTGATTCAATGGAAAATGGAAGAGAACAATGGACAAGAAGGAGTTAGTGAAAAGTTTCCATCCACTCCCTTCAACCCACACCCTTGGCCATCATCACCATCACTGAGCTTAAGCAATTAGAGGGGTAGGCCAATGGCCTATACACGGCTGAAAATAAATTTGGACTATGAATATGGGACAAGTAATATTACCTCATCACTTATTAGTAAAATGATCCACATTCTACTAAAGTTAATTCTTCTTAGGCTCATGTAGTAAATTTTCATAGATTAATATTGCTACATTATATAAAGTTATGGGTACAAACATATATGTATACCCACATATAGGAAGTATACTTATATTTTAAATATATACCAATACATAATATCATGTACCTCATGTACATTAATCCAATAATATTTTAATTGGGCTAATTATAAATTAGTTGGATATTCTCAATCCATGTATATTTAACAGTACCGAATATATTTAATTGAGTAGTGTCACTCCTCATTATTATGAACTTTATTATTTAAATTATACTTAACTCTTGAAATAATTATTAACAACAATTATGTATTTAGTTTAATTTAATATCTTTTATAATGTAAACATTAATGTACCACACATTTCTGTTTGCCATAATTTAATTATTAACTTAATGCGCAAATCTCCAACCCATATATATTTATAATTATATTGGTTTTCTTCTATTATCCTTCACTTATTTTCCATTATCATCTTTCAAATATTAAATCCTTTCATATATTATCATATTACGTAATATATGAAAATACCAAAATTAATTAACATAATCATTTCATTTTCTTCATGTAAAGCACATATATTAATTCACCATTTTACTTAAGTGAATTACTCATTTCATTTAATTTACTATCACGCCATTGCCACACAAGGCTTTAATACTCAAATTATATTATTCCATAATATAATTTTCAACTTAATTTAAGTTAACCAAATTTTATTCTTGTTTAGTTAATTTCCATAACTAACTCTCATCCATTCATGGACATTATAAATATCAAATATGACCCATATGATAATATATTAGCCACTAATATACAATTCCTATAGTTTAAATTACACTACTTGTGACACCCCCAAATTCGGGTACTTTAATTCCACGGGATTTGCTGTTCACTGTACAAATATCATCTAACTATCTACCCATAATAAATGCAAACCATGCAATAGATATAAATAAAATCTTTCCCTTATGGGGTTACAACATCCGAATAATAAAACATCATCCCAGGTTGAACTAACCTTAAACATCAGTGCGGAATATAAATAATAAGTCTTAAATAACATCATTAACTCAAGTCTAACATAAATACATCATCAAATAAAATAACAAGTCTTCATCATTTGCTAACTTTGCCCTTGCCCTTACTAGTGGAAGGTTCATCAGTTCTTTTGTTCTTAACTGTAATGTTATTATTAAGAAAGAGTGAGCAATATTGCCCACAAGTATAATAATGAAATAACAGTATAATAACATGCGAGTAAATCAAAGACATCTGAATAAAACCTCAACTTTTGAATCAAGAATGAATAACAAGAATCAAAAGAATTCTGAGGATCATAAGACCTTGAACTATGTCCTAGGTTACCAGGGGTTATACTTAAAACCTTTAACAGTCATAAGACTATGGACCTTTCTTCTTGTACTTAGGGGGATAAGCCCTTAGTACCATACTGTGCACAATATCTTAACGCTAACGCATAAGTAAATCCCTTTACAGGGTTGTTCATCTCAGTTTGACATTCGAGTCCGCACCAAAGGAAGTTTGGTTTGGATAATTCAATAAGGGTTCTGAAATTTAGAACGTTCATCAACTAAGGACTAGTTAAATCAATAAAGTTCACTAGTCTAACAAGGTTCAACAATAATGATATTCAATTTGAATAATAATCTCAAGAAGTAAACAATAGGACAATTATTGTATAATTGAATCATGCTTTGAAAGATAGTTAATCTTTAATATAACATTTGAACTTGAATAATAGTAATGATAATTTACTCGAGGTAAATAATAAATTTGAACAACAATGACAACTAGGGTTAGGAAACTTGCCTCGTGCGTAGATTACACTTTAACTAAGTACGTTCTTTGAATTAAATCCTACATACCATTCACATTCACAATACCAGTTAAATATAACTTAACTAATCATCATAAACTCATTCTCTTTGTCTACTTTAATTATTGACTATACTTAGTCAATTTATCACATTTACTGCCACATAATATCACTTCATGAATAATAATCTAATTATGAATTCAATAATTCAATCAACATGTAATTATGTTATTTACATGTTAAACAACTATTTTATCATCACATTATACTTCTAACATGTTTACATGTTCATTACATTAATTCACTAACACATTGTTAGACTTAAACATTTAAAAAAATCTCATTCTTGAACTTTCTGGAGATTTGCGCTGCGGCTTGAGTCATGGCGCTGCGGCGCGGGACTTCAGTTCTGGAGTTGGCGCCGCGGTGCGAGACTCCAGACTTCGATTCCCAGTTCGCGAAGAACACAGAGTTCAGAGAAAAGTGTAAGACCCCAACTTATTATAAATAAATTAAATTTTCCTCTATTCATTATTCTAAATTAATAAGGGTTAATATAATGCTTTGGTTATGGGTGAAATGTGCAAAGTTTACAAAATAAGCAAGTGGTTATGGAATATTCTTTTTGTTGGGAATCTCCGTACGACGGCGCAGTCATTTGTGGGCCCTATAACGAAAAATGGTTGGATGAAAGAAAATGACAAAGATTGAGTTTTATAAATAACGGCGTAAATTTTTACCATTAACACTGTTGGGTTACCTGGTGGTTAAAATACAATAATATGTGTGGTTGCACAGTAGCACATGGTATTGCATAGTATTGTTGAATTATTGATTCGTACGTAAGAAGGCACTACTCAATAACTGTTACAGTAATTACTGTTCATTATTTTATTTTATTGATTCAATAATTGCTGCGTTGATATTTATATTATTATTGTTTCAATAATTGTCACTGCACAGTATTTTCTATTATTATATCAATAATTCATATTATTTGAATAATATTATCAGATAACATTATTGGCAATGTCTAGAAAGTTCTGTCTAAGGAGAGGTTTGGTCACCTAATTATACGCCAGTAAGGAGAAATCCTTATTGGAAATCCCCCTCTATCCTGGGAACGGCCTGGTTGTCAGTACTGTGATTCTGTAATATTATTTTTAAATAATTAATTATTGATTATTACGATAAAAAAAATATTCATTTTATGTGGATATAGATGGAGAAAATTTTTAATGTGACAATTGTTGAAAATTAATATTTTATCTTTTTCTGATAAAATAATTCATTTAAATATATTATTTTAATAATATATTAACGGTTATATTTTTACAATGAATGTGGGATATATGAGTATTTGAGGAGGAAGAGTATTTTTGTGGCATTAAATGTTTAACACATGTTTTGTGTGTCGATGGACACAAATCTTGATCGAAAATTGATTATAGACTGTAAAATCGTCCGTTTGTGGATTTTCGATTATTTCTGTTTGGAATTTAGAAAAATTTTCTGCTCCAAAGTTGTAGAAAATTGAAGTTCCTATAAAAAGTCACGAGATTTGAATTTTCTGATAAAAGAGCTATTTATTGTGAATTATTGAAGTTTCGGAGTTCCGAAATAATTGATTTTTGGAAGTTTTAATTATTATTTTCAAGAAAAACGTTTTTCAAAGGTTGGTGAGCATCTTTAACATGTGCTTGGTGGCTAAAATCAGATTCCTTGGTGGTGGGCTTGAATATTTGGTAAATATTAATATTTTATTAATTTAGTCTCCTTTGGTGTTCTAGCATTTTCCTATAAATAGAGGGCTAAGTTAGAATTGAAAATCACACCAGAAACAAAATTTTCTCTCTTTATCTCTCTATATTATCGAGCATATTCTTGTGAGTATACTTTGAGCGTTGCTATACGGTGCGAGTTTCTGTCAGCACTATACCGAAATTCAGTCAGAAGTACGGTTATTTTGAGGTAAGGGATGTTGTTTCTTCTTAAATGATATTATCTTCTTCAGTATCATTATGCCAAAATATTATTCTGAACTTTTTATCAATTTGAAACTTTTTCATGTCGGAGTTACTATTCATGAGTTACTATTCACGAGTACTATTCACGAAGCGTGATGATGTTTATGTGAAATTTCTATCTTTTGTCGGAGTTACTATTCACGTGTACGACACTATTCACGTATACGACACTATTCACGAATACGACACTATTCATCGAAAAATGAAATTTCTTCTTTTTGTCCAAAATATCTATTTTGGCAACTATCTTTGATTGTATCCATGTTTTGATCGTTATTTTTGAGTTCTGCTTCAAAATCAGTTGTTATGAAGTATTATTGATCTTGGACAAATTGTTGTACGAATCCATAATATTTGTCCTTCTATCTCACTGGATTCGTTCTTAAAAATGTTTTTCATCATCCTCAGTCCTTAATGGTGATACTTGATGAATATCTTTTGTAAGACCCCAGTTTTTATAAATAAAGATGAATTTTCATAATTATTATTTTTGAATATTATGGAATAAATTTGATATAATTTTATAGTTGTGGGTAATATTTATAAATTTTGCAAAGTACGCAAGTTGTTATAAAATATTCGTTTGGTCGGGGAATATTCTTTTTGTCGGGGAATATTCGTACGACGGCACAATCATTGGTGGACCCCACAACGGAAGTATTGTCGTAGTTAGAAAACGACAAAATTAGCTTTCTATAAAATAAACGGCGGAGGTGTTACCGTTAAAACTGTTGAACTACTCGGTAGTAAAAGTACAGTAATACGCGTTGTTGCATAGTAGCACACGGTATTGATTATTGATGCTTACGTGAGAAGTCACTCAGCTATACTCAATTATTGCTACAGTAATTGCTGCATCATATCTCTTATATTATTGATTCAATTATTGTCACATTATCATCTGTATAATATGTTATATTATTTAAACAATAATTGAGACGACAAGTTATAAATGATTAATAATTGTTGAAAGATTAAATATGTGTTGATTAAAAATAAAATGATTTTTGGTAATTTTTATTCAATCCTTGATGTATATAAAGAGTCTATTATTAGACGTTTGTGGTAAGTTGAATTATTTATGGGGGGCCATATGTCATCATCTAAGAGTCTTTTTCATAAATAGTAATTACCTTCGTAAATAGTAATTACCTTCGTAAATAGTAATTACCTTCATAAATAGTAATTACCTTCATAAATAGTAATTACCTTCATAAATAGTAATTACCTTCGTCAATAGTAATTACCTTCGTAAATAGTAATTACCTTCGTAAATAGTAATTACCTTCGTAAATAGTAAATACTTTCGTAAATAGTAATAAATCTTCTATAAATAGAGGCCTAGGGCTTCATTATTTTTCACGAATTCGCTCAAGCTATAGAGAGAGAAAGTATAGAGAGAATAAGAGAGAAAGAAGAAGAGTATTCGGTTATTACACTGCTGCAGTATTCAATCTCCTAAATAAAGTAAGGAGTGTTATTCTTTCTTCTTGAAGAGAACTTATGTTATTCCATTCTTTGTTATTCTATTGGAATAACCTGTAAAAGTGGCATACCCTATACATGACCTGTATACGCGGTACACCCTATACTTGGTGAAATCCTTATGTTATTCCATTCATTATTATTCTGTTGGAATAACCGGTATACGCAAAATACCCTATACTTGGTGACATCCATTTACTATTCTGTCTTTACATTTCTGTCGGAATATCCTGTCTGTGTGTTTTACACCGGACCTGGTTCCATTCTTTATTATTCTGTTGGAATATCCTGTCTGTGTGTTTTACACCGGACCTGGTTCCATTCTTTATTATTCTGTTGGAATATCCTGTCTGTGCGTTTTACGCCGGACCTGATTCCGTTATTTATTATTCTGTTGGAATAACCTGCTTGTGCGGTCTATCGCATGCATGGTGATTTCTTTTGTTATCTCATTCTTTATTATACTCAGTTGGTTAAAACTTTGACTTCTATACTCCATGAAATTAGTGGAATATCCTTGATATTTGCGCTTCATCCAGTATCCTTTCATGGAAATCTTCTTCTGATCATTCTTGAATTTTACACCACAAAACAGTATCGTGTTGACAAATTTGGACGTTAATAATTCCTGGATAAAATAATTCTTGAACTTGTTTTATTGAATTTTTATATCATTGTCATCATCCTCATGTTTATATTTTGTTGAAAGTCATCTGTGGCCTGTAGTGCATAGATGGACTTGGTATGATTATGACCAGGGATTATTCGGTGTAATCATGACCGTAATATTACAAATGATGTAAAAATTAAAAATCCTCATTGGCCTGTAGTGCATTGATGGACAGTTGTTGGTATGATCATGACCATTAATGAATACACAAATATTCTTGGCCGTAGTGCATGAATAATTGTGGTCGTGATACTAAAGAATATCCTTGGCCGTAGTGCAGGGGTGATTCGATGATGTGGAATATTTTATAAGCTGAGTCTCAGCTATAACGATGATGAAAAACCTTTTAAATCATAAAAGATAGTAGATTTTATTTTCTACTTGACTCTTTTAATGGATTGCTGGTTCCGCTGTAGTTAAACTTGATGTTTATTGTATTTTATCGGTTTAACACTGTTGAAGGCTAATGTTAATTTATTCTGCATTATCTTAGTCATAATATTTCTTACTGGGCTAGTTGAGCTCACCCTTTCTTTCACTGTTCTCTTCAGGAAATGAGAATATAGCTGGGACGAGTCGGGGAACGGAGTGATGGACCAGAGAATAGTATTAGTAGTCCTCACTATTCTGTTAAATAGTGTGACAATAATTGTATTGAGGACACCTTTTGAGTTTGTATGATCTCTAGTAGACAATAATTGTATTCAAACTCACAGTTATGTTTTGTTGTATTGTACACGACAGTTGTATTAGTAAGTTGTATTTGAATTCTGTACCATGTATCTTGTGACTCAAGATGGGTGATGTATACCTAATTTTGGGGGCGTCACAGTTGGTATCAGAGCTTAGGGATATGATCCCTGGCTAAGATGTAAGAATAGTACTAGGAGGGGAGAGATGGGGAATTCCTTCGCTAGTATGACCTACCTAAGTTTATGTGCTATTTTATTGGTCGGTCAGAATATAGGGATAATATGTTACATGTCAATTAACCTTTTGTTTTGTGGCAGTATCTGAAAATGACATCTGAGAATATTGAGAATGACAATGGAGCACAGGCGATCGTTGATTCACCACATATCAATAATCAGGATAATGTGCATCAGGAAGGCGAGAATCCTCATGCAAACAACAACACTGACCAAATGACGAATGATCAAATGTTCAGAGGTTTTATGCAATTCATGCAGCAGCAGGCGAGAGCAACTCCTGTCCAAAACGTAGATGGAAACGCGAGAAACTCTCGGGCGGTCACCGCTAAACAGTTCAAGGAGCTGGGACCACTGGAGTTTAAGGGAGAGCCAAAACCACTTATGGCGGAAACATGGATAAAGCAGATGACCAAGATATTTGATGTCTTGGGATGCTCCGAGGAGCAAAAGGTTCCCTTTGCCGCCTTTATGTTGCGCGGAGAGGCAGATTACTGGTGGGAATCAGTAAAACGTACTCAACCTGCTGTACTGAAGATATCTTGGGAGAAGTTATAGGAGCTGTTCAATGATAAATACTTTCTCGAAAGTATTCGCCACATGAAGGAGGTGGAGTTTATTAAGTTGGAATAAAATAATATGATCGTGTCGCAATACGAGGCAAAATTTGCAGAGTTATCACGGTTTGCTTCCCATTTGGTGGATAATGAAGAGAGAATGGCGTGAATGTTTTTAAGAGGTTTGAAGCCGGAGATACGTCAACATCTTATTTCTCATAAATTGTGTTTATATTCAGATGTTGTAAATAGGGCTCAGTTAGTGGAGCGCGATAACGAGTCAACTCAACTAAAAGAGAACAGCCGGCAAAATTATAATACCAGCGAGAGTGGTCATCGAAGTGGTGACAACAAGCGTGGAGGGAATCAGCAGGCCAGAAGTGGTTACCACTTCGGTGGTAATCATGGCCAAAACAATAAGAATGGACATTTCAAAAAGAGGAGATTCAACAATGATGGAAAGACGTCAGCACCAGCACTCGTTGTTAAGGAAGGAGAAAGACCACCTATCATATGCTTCAAATGCGGAGGGGAGGGACACATCAGTCCAAATTGCGTGATGCCGTCCAAAGCATGTTATAATTGTGGAAGAAAAGGTCACTTGGCCCGATTTTGTCGTTTACCAAAGACAAATTCAGCTAGGGTGGAGGCACCTAAGGCCGTCCCAGAAAGGTCAAAGCCGGTAGTGCAAGGGAGAGCGTTTGTTGTGACCTCCCAGAAAGCAAGGAACCCGAATGAGGTCATCACGGGTAAGCTTATCATAAACTCTAACGAAGTCTATACTTTATTTGATACCGGTTCTACCCATTCTTTTATTTCTCCTACTTGCGCTCATCGATTAAATTTGACTTCGGAGAAATTGGACTTTGACTTATCTGTGGAAACTCCGTTGGGAGAAACCTTCATTACATCCACTGTTTATAAGTCTTGTTTGGTTCAAATCGGTACCCTCACACTACCTGTAGATCTTATTTTATTGAAAATACTTGCATTTGACGTGATTATAGGGATTGATTGGTTAACTACTCATCATGCAAAAATTGATTGTTTCCATAAGGTTGTTAGCTTTCATATTCCTAATCAACCTATTGTGCGAATTCAAGCGACCAAACCATTAAAATCAATCACGGTCATCTCAAGCCATAAAGCTATTCGTTTATTGAAAAACGGATGTCAAGCTTTCTTAGATCATGTCACAGATTTAAACAAAAATACGTCAGTTTTGAACGATATTTCTATTGTTAATGAATTTCCTGACGTATTCCCTGAAGAACTTCCTGGTTTACCCCCAGAGCGTGAGATTGAATTTTGTATCGACCTTGAACCCGGTACAAAACCCATTTCTAAAGCCCCATATCGAATGGCTCCTATTGAACTTCAGGAGTTAAAAACCCAACTGCAGGAATTGTTAGACATTGGCTTTATTCGTCCTAGTACTTCTCCTTGGGGTGCTCCTGTTCTATTCGTGAAGAAGAAAGATGGGAGTATGCGACTTTGTATTGATTATCGGGAGTTGAATCATGTCATCATCAAAAATAGGTATCCATTGCCACGAATTGATGATCTATTTGACCAGTTGCAAGGAGCCAAATTCTTTTCAAAGATCGATCTTCGTTCCGGGTATCACCAATTGAAGATTAGAACCGATGACATTCCAAAGACGGCTTTCAGAACTCGGTACGGGCATTATGAATTCTTAGTCATGTCCTTTGGATTTACTAATGCTCCTGCTGCCTTCATGGATATGATGAACCGAGTATTCAAGGAATATTTGGATCATTTTGTGGTCCTCTTTATTGATGACATCCTTATTTATTCCAAAAGCCATGAAGATCATGAGCAACACTTGAGGCTGACACTCCAAAAGCTTCGTGAATATAAGCTTTATTCCAAGTTGAAGAAATGCGAGTTCTGGCTTGAGGAAGTAGCATTCCTTGGGCACGTGGTATCAAGTCGTGGAATATCTGTTGACCCAGCAAAGATTGAAGCTATTCAAAGCTGGGAGCAACCTAAATCAGTGACCGAAGTACGTAGCTTTCTCGGTTTAGCTGGTTATTATCGAAGATTCGTGGAAGGATTTTCTCGAATCGCTACTCCATTGACTCAGTTGACTCGGAAAGATAAAAAGTTCGGTTGGAGCGAAGAATGTGAGAAGAGTTTTCAAGAACTCAAGAGGAGACTCATTTCAGCACCTGTTCTGACAATACCGTCTGGCTCGGAGGGATTTGTCATCTACAGTGATGCTTCGGGCAAAGGGCTGGGATGTGTTCTCATGCAACATGGAAAAGTCATAGCATATGCCTCGCGACAACTCAAAGAATATGAGAAGAATTATCCTACTCATGATCTAGAGTTGGCAGCTGTTGTCTTTGCACTTAAAATTTGGAGGCATTACTTGTATGGGGAGAAAGTGGAGATCTTTACGGATCATAAAAGCCTCAAATATTTCTTCACTCAAAAGGAACTCAACATGCGACAACGACGTTGGCTTGAACTGTTGAAAGATTATGATCATACCATCCAATACCATCCAGGAAAAGCAAACGTGGTAGCTGACGCATTGAGTAGAAGATCACATGCAAGTACGAGTGCGATATTGTCAACGCAAGGGCCCATTTTGTGTGACTTGCAAAGGATGGGGATAGAGTTAAAGACTCCAGGGACGCATGTGACGATGGCGAATATACGAGTAGAACCGACTTTAATCGATAAAGTTAAAGCTGCTCAAGCTACAGACCTGGAGCTGATGCGTATGAGGAAGAAAGTGCAAGAAGGTGCTATGCCGGAAGCAAGAATCGATGAAGAGGGAATACTTCGAGTCAACTCCAGACTTTGTGTTCCTAACGACCCTGATTTAAAGTATAAAATCATGATGGAGGCGCACAATACACCGTTTGCAATCCATCCTGGGAGTACCAAAATGTATCATGATATTCGTCATACATTTTGGTGGAGTAATATGAAGAGAGAGATAGCGTTGTTTATCTCAAGGTGTCTAACTTGTCAACGAGTTAAAGCGGAGCATCAAGTACCAAAAGGTCCATTGCAACCACTTGAAATTCCAGAATGGAAGTGGGAGCACATTACCATGGATTTCGTTACCGGTCTTCCTAAGGTTTCTCAAGGCATAGATGCGATTTGGGTTATTGTTGATAGATTGACCAAGTCTGCTCATTTCTTACCGATACGAGAAACTTATACACTTGAACGTCTTGCTAGTATGTACATAAACGAGATTGTAAGACTGCATGGTATGCCGGTATCCATAGTTTCTGATCGAGACCCAAGATTTACTTCACGATTTTGGGTTAGTTTGCAAAAAGCTATGGGCACAGACTTACGATTTAGCTCGGCATATCATCCTCAGACGGACGGACAGTCAGAGAGGACTATTCAAACTCTTGAAGATCTATTAAGACTCTGTGTCCTTGATTTCAAGGGAAGTTGGGACAAGTTCTTACCATTGGTGGAGTTTTCCTATAACAAGAGTTATCAAGCAAGTATTGGCATGGCTCCATTCGAAGCGTTGTATGGAAGAAAGTGTCGCTCTCCAGTATGCTGGGATGAGGTGGGTGAAGCAACGTTGTTGGGACCGGAGTTGGTACGTATGACTACGGAAAAGATTCAAATGATCCGACAACGTATAAAAACCTCACAAAGTCGACAAAAGAGTTATGTTGATCTTCATCGAAAGGACGTGGAATTCAATATAGGAGATCATGTGTTGTTACGTGTTACTCCATGGAAAGGAGTTACAAGATTTGGAAAGAGAGGAAAACTCAATCCTCGATTCATCGGTCCATTTTTAATCCTCGATCGAGTAGGAACTATGGCCTATAGACTCGCTTTACCGCCAAGTATGTCTCGTGTTCATAACGTTTTTCACATATCCATGTTACGAAAATATGTGAAAGACCCGAACCACATTATTGAGTTAGAACCGGACGAAATAGCGGAAGATTTGACGTATGAAGAGATTCCTGTTCAAATATTGGATAAGAAGGAACATATTCTACGCTCCAAGGTTATACCTCAAGTCAAAGTTTTGTGGAGAAACCATGATGTTGAGGAAATGACTTGGGAGTTAGAATCTGAAATGAAATCAAGGTATCCTTACCTCTTCGACATACCAGGTACGTACCCTAATTTCGAGGGCGAAATTTCATAAGAAGGGGAGGTTGTAAGACCCCAGTTTTTATAAATAAAGATGAATTTTCATAATTATTATTTTTGAATATTATGGAATAAATTTGATAAAATATATAGTTGTGGGTAATATTTATAAATTTTACAAAGTACGCAAGTTGTTATAAAATATTCGTTTGGTGTAATCATGACCGTAATATTACAAATGATGTAAAAATTAAAAATCCTCATTGGAAAAGGACACTAAATAATCATTAATTTCACTAAATAAACATACCCACATGTTAATAATTCATGTATAAACATAACCCAACATTTATATACTGACATTAACCAATTTAAACATTTAATAACAGATTTAAGGCATGTGATTTCACTGACTTTGATGTTCATGAAGGTTTAGGAAATAAAACATGAAAATTGTCACTACGGATTCGTTATAACGCCGAATCCGTTTATTTAAACTTTGGTCTCTTCGTATTAACATGCATAACAACATACGAGTGTAAAATTTAGGGATAATATATGATTAATACATAAAATATCACGTATAAGGCCATAAGGCCATAACCCATACTCTGTAATTTTGTAGAAATTATATACGACATGTTTTCATCAGATTGATGATATGGTTAACAAAATATATATGATTAAATATGATTTGATAACATCTTAACCCATATATTCACATAAGCCTTACAAATTCTCATCATAAAGACTTTACAGTACTTGAGAACCATTTGTATAAAAACTTAAATACGTATAAGTAGAAATTGGGTTTGGAAGAAATTACCCAGAGTATAATCTAGAGGAGATGATTCACAGATGATCCTTTCTCAACACTTGTTAATTATACACTCAAATTTTCTCTCAGACTTCTCAATTTTTCTCCCTGTGATGCTTCTTAGACTTAGGCAATAATGAAGAAAGAATAAAAGAAGGTGTCGATATAAGAACTGACATGTTGTGGTCAGTTATCCTATCATGGGTAACTGATCCCAACTCCCAATAAGGCCTTGTTTGGCTAGAAAGAAAAGGTTTTCAAATCATTTAATTTAATAAAAATTTATTATATAGTTTAAATCATGTCACACCCACTTACACAATAATTCATATATCTTATTTAATATAAATAAAATATAATAACTTCTCATAAATTCACATAGTCATATATTTAACTTTCTCATTAATAAATAATGTCAAATTATTAACTCTCTAGTTAATAATTAAATTAATTAAATAACATCATGCTTAATTAAATAATTTATTTAATTCAACAATCTCACATAATTATATACTTGAATAATAATTATTCTCCACATTAATTTAATAAATGTAACACATATAATTAAATTAATCTACCACAATTGCATCAATTACTTATTTAATCCAATAATTAAATCATCAAAAAATATTTATTTAATTCAATAAATATTAAAATTAAATTACAGAATTCTCGTTCGTCAAACCACTCATCAGATTACACAAACTTATCATGAACTGTCTACAGACCGGTGCGGCAGCACTGGTCTTAGGCTTGAGAGTGGCACGGTCGCGCCACCTTAAGTTAGGACGCAGACATGTTATGCTTCAATCAGAAACAGAACTTAACTCGCAAATCCTTTAACATGCTCCCTACATACTATCTCATTATACTAACCAAAATAAATCTCCAATGACTACATTCTTCAATAATTTAGAGATTAAACTTCAAGTTCAACTCTTCTTTCTTTAATCTATACATTTAACCATATCTCAATATTAGTCAATAAATCTCTAACCAATATTTATCTAAAGTGTTAGTTCCCAATAAGCACAATAGATCTAGAAGGGGGGGTTGAATAGATCCTTTTTAATTTCAAATACTTTTCTACTTTATTTTGTATTGCTAATAATTTAGCATATAACAAACATAAGAATCTTTTCAAGCACAACAGAATAAGTAAAAGAACCCCTTCATTGATATATTCATAATCAGACATACATTGTTCGTAGAGTTAATTAAGTAGTAAGCAGTTAAAACATACATAGTAGTTATAGCAGTTAATGTTAATAATGTAAATGACATAAAGTAAAAGACACAAGGGGTTTTAAGTGGTTCAAAGACTCAAGCTCCTAATCCACTCTTCTGCTTTTAACTAACAGGATTTCCACTAAGGAAGGGCAGCACCCTGAATCACTAAGATTCCTTCAAGGCCAGCAGCCTTGGGACTTCAGTTCACTAAGAACTCTTCAAGGCCAGCAGCCTTGGAACTCCTCTAGTTCCCTAGGAACTCTTCAAGCCCAGCAGGCTTGGAATTTCATTTAGTCCCTCCGGACAAGGACCCCTCAGGCCCTGGCTTCTTGTTTAGTTGTTTGTTTGTTTATTGGAGTTGGTGCAGAGTTGCTAAGATGTCTTCATGCTCTGAACATCTTCTGTACTTAGCAGCTTGGCATGATCATCTTTGAAGTGCAGTTGAGTATTGCATGATACTCAACTTCTTTAGTTACTCAACCTATTCTGATGATCCCTTGATGAACTACCTTGAAGATCATTCCTCTTGATACTTGATGGCTGCATATGATGGGTTTCTAAGATGACTATAAGATCTTCTACTAGGTACTTAAAAACTTTCTCATGCTTCCCACCATGATGACGTTGGTGATTTGCCTTCTTGATACTTGATGCCTTCTCAAGATGGACTTGCTAAGATGACTGTAGGCTCTTCTCTCTGGTAGTTAGAGTCTTCCCATGATTGACATAAAGATGACCTTAATGCTTTTCTTTATCTCGGCAGTTCAGAACACTCTTCTTGTAGTAAAACTCTCACTTCTACATTGTAGAACTCTCACTTCTACTTCTTTCTTGTTATGTCTCTAAGTGTTCTTAGTGGATCATAGAGTGAGCCTTCAGACCTTTATCGGTCACTCACTGTTTACGTTGGTTAGATCAGTCCACCAGTTCTCCAAACTCAGCAACTCCAGCAACCTTTGATCTTTGAAGCTCTAGCAAATTTATACTCCTTCCCAATCTTCCCGTTGGAAAGTAGCTGTTGAAAGCTCTTTGAAATGCTTCAACACTATGTTTGCCTCAATAGCTCTCAAATACTGGCCCTTTCTGAACAGCAAGACACTTCAGATTTATGGCGTGTCCAGCTCCCTTTCTCATTGTGATCTCTCATTCATTTAACATTAATGGACTGACCCAATGCTTAATCACTTTAGCCTTGTTCTTCAGAAGCTGTCCAGTATCTCTGTATGCACTCCATCAGTTCTTTCTTTGTTTGGCAAACACTACTATCCTGGTTGCTTCCAAGATCATCATCTTCTGTCTATTTGACAGCTACTGCACTTGCTAACTTTCCTTAGTCAATTACTGAAGTCTTCTTTTGATCACATTGTGGAAGACTTCATCCTGAATGGCTTCACAACTCAATCTTAATGCTGATTGGGTTGGTGCTTAGATCTTCTGTTAGCTTACATGCCATTCGTTGAGTGTTCTCTAGTTTCCTTCAATATGGGATGTATCTTTGCAGTGCTAACCAGAGGCTTCATTCCTTTGGATATTCTGGGAGTGCTCATTTGTTGAAAATCGTATTTTCTCTACGATTCTGCCTTGGCATTATGAGCACATATGTTGAAGTCTCAGTTCTACACTCTATGATTCAGCTTCGGCTGTGCAGACACTACGACTCCGAGATCAGATCTTTACACTCTACGATTTATGTTATTATGCTTGTTGTCTTCATATGATCTTGCTCGACTATGATCTTTGCCTCTGATACGATCAGTAGACTCTACGACTCTGAGTGTAGTCTACGATTCTTGACTTGGCTTCGGCAGAAACTCGGTCGGTTCGTAGGTAGGTTATCTCTATGATTCTGAATATGACGTCCTCAGTAGACTACGGCCCTGAGGAAGTTCTCCTCGACACACTACGATCCTTTCCTCGTCTCTCATGGAAGTCTACGAACTCCGAGATCTCCTATCTTGCAGACTACGATTCTGCCGATAGCTCTCGAGTTTTCCTTGACTCTCCTGGCAAACTACGATTTTTGGTGCAGTGCTCGACGATCAGACAAGCCTATCTATTACATCATAAGATCAACCTAACATTCTTGATCTTTCTATATTTATAATCCTTGTACATCATTCCTTTTTAAGGACTTTAACGAAGCTGTTTTGCTTATATAGGATCAACCTAACACATTTGATCAATTCATTCTAAGTCCTTGTACATATGATTCTATTATCTATCAAAGGACTTTACAACTTTTCTTAATGCAAGCATACTTACATATTCATTCATGTATATATATCATAATCTAATCATATGTAAATAGGAATATCATTCACATGCTTATTCCTGACAATCACCCCCTAATTGATTATGACAAAAATAATAAGTGCATATGCCTGTTATGAATGAATCTTATATACAATGAGCAACTGTATTTCTAAAACAGATAATCATGAATGTCATTTATAATGATGTGGAATTTAATACACTGATATTTTACATCCTGGATCCAGAACATACCTAACTAGTTAGAGATGTACCTCTTTGGTTCCATGTATGTTTCCAAGATGTCTGTTGATCAGCTAATCATCTGTTTAACCTTCTTGTTCCTGCTCCCCTTAGGATGATGACATTCCTGCTTTGATTTGCTCCCCCTCAAATGTATGATTCTTTTCTCCTTCTGGCTCCCCCTCAGCTTTGGTATACAAAGGCTCATCATTCTTTGTATCCCCCTCAGATGATGACTCTGCCTCTTCTTCTACTGTCTACTTCTTTGACTTCTTTTCTTGTTTGATCTTCTTACTCTTCCTTGAATGCCTCTTGTTCTGCCTCTTTCTATGCCTCTTTTTTCCCCCTTTTTGTCATTAATCACTCAGGAGAGCTGCTCCATGTTGGACATAAGCTACTCCATCAGATAAAAGGAGTTACCAACTTCCATTTTGAGTTCTTGTTGGCTCAACTCAAGTTGGAGGGAGAAAGACTGATTCATGTTGTCAATCTTGTCAGAGAGGACTTGGATCTGCTCTTCATTGGCCTTATGTGCTCATAGAGCTTCTGCCTTATTATCATGTATGGCCTTCAGATAGATGTTATCTCTCTCTTTGAATTTGAGAGATACATCAGCCATAGTAGCTTGAAATCTGTTCTGAAGAGAATTATCTCCTGTTGTTGTCACTACCATCTTTGTCTCTTTATTGATTAGAGATATCTTTTCAATCAGCTCATTAGAATTCTTTAATAGTTCCTTCTCCATAGGGATTTGCTCATCTGGTTGGGCAGCCTCTGGTTGGGCATCAGATTGGACTCTAAAATTTTCATCCTTGGACAGATTTTTGAAAGCTTTGAGAATCTGAACAATCGTTGAGTACTAATTGCTATTTGAGGATGAGGGAGTGTCAGATAGCAGTGCTTGGGCTGATGGAGGTTTCTGGTATTGAACTTGAACACCATCAGTAGTAGAGTGAATAGACTCTACGATCATCTCCTTGGTCATGATCCTTCTTCCTTGAGATTCCACTCTACAATCATAGGGAATATAGTGATTTCCAGCATGGCGATAGACTTTGAAGTGAGACTGGTCTTTGATCATTTTGGTGGCAAACTTCTTCACCCTTGGGAAGTTTTGTGCCACCTGTTCCATGCTTGGAAAATGAGAGTAGCACCAGCTGAAGTAACTTCCATCTTTTTCAGTATGGGCCTTTAGCCATGGCATTCATCGGAAGAACCATCTCATCAGCAAATTATCAGGATTATATAGGATGGTCGTGCAGTCTAGCTCCATGTTGTTCCAATTTTTAACTATATCAAATGTAGTCATCCTTACCACCTTGAGTTGTTCATCTCCATAGTTTACCCATCTTTTTGGTGGTATTTCTAGCGGTTCATTTGAGACTTCTACCACTATTCTTCTGGTGATTTTTTCTGGAGAGATGATATGATAGAATTCTGGTTCTTCTGATTCCTAATTTGCAGAATCGGAATTATTCTCCATTTCTTCTCTTTCGGAGCCTGAACCATTTTGATCATTTCCAATAATGAATCCTTCTTGCTGCATTTCATTTCCAAAAACTTCTTCAGCAAGATCTTCCTCTGATTCATCTTTTTCATCACTGGTCCTATCTTCAGCACTTTCTTCATGTGATACTGACTCATCATCACTTACTTCAATGACAACATTGGAGTGATCACTTCTCTTTTTGGAGGCAAATTTTGCTTGTAGTCTGTAGCTCTTCCTTCTACTTGGAGGTTCAGCTATGGGAGAGTCAGACTCTTCTTCCTCTTCAGACTTTGAAGCCTTTGGATCATCAGATGAACTTCCTTGAGGTTAAGCATTGATAGGGGCAGACCCTTCTTCTTTGGACTCATCACCTTTTGAGCCGTCATGGGGGCTTTCAAGATTGGAATGGGCATGTTCTTCTTCTTTAGAAACAGCATCATTTGACCCATCATCTTGGCTTGTTGGGGCATTTGCATTTAGGGATGGAGTTGGGTCATCTTGAGTCTTTTCTTCATCATCAGCAGATGATGCATTTTCTTCCATTAATCCAGCTTTACCTTCATCACTAGATTTGGTTTGTGGGGACTCAATCTTGAGATCATTGATTCCCTTTGCTTCTTCTGACTCTGTGTTCTCCTCTTCATTAGACGTACTATCTTGGGAAACTAAGGTTTGTTCGTTTACCACCTTAGCTTTCTTTCTTGATGGCCCTTAAAGCAGTCTGTTGCTTCTCCTCTTGGTGGTTTCTGCAGTCAGGACTTTTTCTTCCTCATCTTTGTCTTTGGTGGAGAGTCTTCTTGATGAGGTCTTAGTTTTCTTCACACCTTCAGATTTCTTACTGGCTAGTGTGGTTTCTGCTGGTACAGAGTCATCAGACTCAAAGCTTTCTACCTCTTTTATCTTCCTCTTCTTTGCAAAGGCCTTGTTGCTGCTCTCAGTTGTCAGTCTTCTATTTTCCTTGGGGCTTTTCTTCTAATTCACAAATAGTTGTGGAGACATTACTTTGTGAACATTAAGAGACATGATCTTTAACTACTGATCAAGCACCGTGTCATGTGTAGTGTCCTTACATAGTATGCATTTTCCAACAATTTCAGCAAAGAACTCATATTCCTCTGAAAACTTCTTCTTCTTTATGTCCTTCAGACTAGGGTTCCTTTGGTACCCCATGATCTCCTTTGCTTGTTCTGTATCAATATCATCAAGTCTTCCTTGGTCAGGAAGGCTGAAGCATTGATTGAGGTCAGAAGATTTCAGCTTTAGAGACCGACCTTTGACCTTGGTATAGAGGATTCCGGAGATTATAGAAGCGTTTGAGTAAAACTCCTTAACCAGGTCAGCATACACTCTAGTGCTTGCCTCAAGGCATTTTGAGAATCCAGTCTTCTTCACAAGTTCAAGAATGTTTCTGAACTTTTTGTCAGATTTTTCAAATGTCTTGGTTCCAAGATGAATGCCAGTGATTACTCGCCAGTCTTCCATTTGAGTAGTTCGAGGGATATGGGTATTTGATTCAGAGGGGTTTATAAGAGATGGCTGATTGAGATTTGGGTAAGGCTCTGGAGGGTTAATTGCTTTTGGCTTTTGAGAGGGTTCTAGGGTTTAGAAAATGGGAGGGAGAGAGGTTCGATAGCTTTTGATAACTGTTTGCTAATTTGAATTTTCCTTTATGACAGTTCCTTCTAACTCTACATAAACAGTGATGTGTCAACCAACCATTGGTTGCACGATACCCAATAATGAGCTGTAACTCCCCCATTAACTCTTCAGTTTAATATCTCTTTTCAAAACAAATAGTGTCAATGACGTGAATTGACGGTTGACCATTTTGATTCATAGAGTAGCATGATAAGGCAGCTACGGACTCTACGTTTTCATTTGTAGACTCAACGATCATCTTTTGAGAGACATTGCAATGGGTGGTTTTGACATTAATCCTCATCTTGATGAAGCATAGCTTGATCACTGATATATTCGAATTATCTCCTTATAATCTGAATGGTTGAGCAATTGACCCATTTTTCAAGCTCCTCGTGAACTAGAGTATCCTCTGGTAGGACTGCGGTCTTTGAGTCTGTTTCTATGATTACTGAGGTTGCACTATGATCATGGAGTTATCTTCAACCTCGACTCTACGATCGTTGACTGACTTGGTCCTTGAGATGAACTTTACTAAGCATTCCTTTTGGGTCAAGGTAGCTCAGGAAGGGCCAACCTCTTAGAGTGAACTAAGGGTCAGGTTTGTCCCTGAGGCGCTTTCCAGATGAAATCCTTTAGAGGTGATTTACACTGATATATCATTTGACCTTTTCTAATGGGGAGATCCTCTACCAAATTTAGACAATTGCATTTGCGATAATCTTGGTGTCCTCCTGCTTCTACACTGCGATCAGATGTTTGATCATAGGCACTCCACGATTTTGAGTTGGGTGGCTGAAAGGTTATCAGTAGTACATTTTGAGATGTTCCTACTGACTATGGATCTTCATTTGGTTCATTAGCTACAAAGTTTTAGGACTCTGTAGCTGGTACACTGCTTCATAGTATATCTCAGTATTGTTGTTCCTTAACAGATCACTGCTCCCCATGGTTGATGTTGTCTTCTCAGATAGATGTGATTCACTTTTCTATATGTGTATTAGAAGGCAGCCTTGCATATCTCCTTCTGACTGGAATCACCATTATCAATTAGATTTCCTTATATCGTAGGCATGAATATCTTCAGGATTGATCACTCTACGATTATTAGTCAGCACTACGAACGTAGTCTTCTTTGACAGTCTTGTGTTTATGAAGTTTTGTTTTCGTAATGAGTTCCTCTTAACTGATGCTCGATGATCCTCTGTTGTGAGCTTCCTTGAGGATTCATCTCATATAGCATGCCTTGCCTATTTTGAGCATATAAGGCCCTTTTCATATTTGGTTGAACGGCTTGCTTCCATATACAGATTAGCAACCATGTGAGCTTCATTCAGGTTAGCTCAGCGGGTCTTCAAGGACAGGCTTGGACATATAGGAATTTTTTCATAATTATTTCTGAATAGTCATTAGCCTTCTGCTTTTTGAGTCTTCTTGACTGAAATCTTATGCTTCAGCATTCCTTAGTGTGGCCGGATAGACCAGGTACCTGTAGGTTAGATACATTTCTATTTCTGGTAGCCACAATTAAGTGGGTCCTGTGACGACCCGGAAATTCAGGTTGTCCACAATTTAAGTTTAAAGAATTAGTTATTAATAAAATGAACTTTTTTGAATACTATTATGTGCTATGTGTTTGTTAATCGTTCTATAACCTAGGACAATTATAAATTGGGAGGATTCTGGCTACGAGCTAGACTGAACGAATAAGAATTTTCAAGACTGAAAAAAAAATTTCAGTGAACAAAATATTTTTTTGGAAAAAGACGAAATAGGCACTATTCATCCAACGAAACCCTAAGGGTTAGGGTTTGAATAACCTAGACCGCTCCAAGAGTTCTGTATGTCGAAATGACATTCCGTGGAAAAAATTGACGATAATATGTTGTGAAAAGTTAAGTAAGTTGATAAAAGTTTCTCGAAAAATGTGCAAAAATCAGACGAAAAAAAATGACAAAAAGTACTGCTATGTACTTTTCACTCGTTTAGCTACGTTAGGGTAAAACGTGAAGGAAAACGTTCAACGTCGAAAAGTGTTTTTTAATTTTTTGAAGATCCGAAGAATACGTAAAAATTGGTCGGTAAAGGAAAGACGAAATATCCAAAAATATTTGGATTTCGGGAATCGCAGTTTTCGAACTGTCGAACGAAAACCGAAAGACGGAAGCATGAAGCTTCTAAGGGAAGCTACGTGAATAGTAAGGAGATGTAGTAAGGAGGTTGGAATAGTAAGGAGGTTGGGGGCGAAATGACTAAAACACCCCTAGCTTGGAAATTCTATACATAGGAAGCTAAATTCAATTGTTTTGGGATTTTGAAAATCCTACAACATAGAGAGAGAGAGAGAGAGGTCGGATGGGAAGGAGAAGGAAGAGGAAGAGCTTGTTCATGTGCAAATTTTGTCCGACGGGAGAAGATTAAAGGAGAACGGTAATCCGGAACCTAATCTCTTATAATTTTTCTTTAAGTTTTTATTTTTAAAAACATAACTTAATAAAGATAAGAAGTAGATAAGGTTAGAGAGGATTTCATATGGTTGAAATCATGAGAAAAGAAGAAATTAGAAATTAGAAATTTAGTTAATAAATTTCTTAAGGAAGTATAAGATTCATAATGAATTAGAATGATCCGAGTGGATTATATGAATAAGTAGGTGAAATAAGTAAGGAATGGTGTTCTATAACATCAAATTCCAATAAAAAGTGAAATCGTAATCCAAAATATCAATTAAAATGAAGAACAAATGAAGAACACGAAGAACACGAGAAGAACCCAAAGAACGTTGTTGATGGACAAATTTAAAACCATCGTAGGATGATTATTCTTGATGGACAAGTTTAAAACCATTGCGTATAAGTTAGATGTGTATTGCTTGGTTAGGAACGGTAGAAACACTCATGAAGAACGGATTAAAACTTAGCTATAACAAAGTTTTGGCGAACATTTCATAAAAGACAAATGAGAATTAGAAAGTTAGTAAATTAACCCGAGTGGGTAGGGTTTCATAAGAAAGTAAGAGAACATAGAAAACATAAGTCGTGGACTCAAGAACAAATGAGTTCCGAGTTCGGATGACCGAATTACGGACGAACGAACGAAGAGCGTTAAAAACGTAAAATAAACAATGGGTGAAGATCAAGCCAATCGAATGGCACTTTAATGGATTTATAATGAATTTCTGCTTAAGGGGTATTAAATTATGTAAGATAAGGAAGAGAATGGCATTGGAATGACCTCGTTCTAAGTTATAACGAAGGAGTTATGAGATCGCAAAGTAAGAATCTCAAAATTGATTTTAACACTTAGAGAAATTTTCTAGGGTTAGGGCTTGGCACCGCAGTGCCAGTCATGCCTTTTAGAGTGGCGTGGAAACGCTAGACTGGGGGCCGATTACTGCCAAATTGCGCTGCGACGCGAGAGATAAAGAAGGGAGTGGCACCGCAGCGCCAGTGTTGGGAAAAAGCAAGAGATGAGCTTTTAACTGCTCAGCTCTTGGGGGAAATATAAGGGAAGATAAAGAATATAATATTCAACTAATGTAACACTTAATCAAGTGATGTAAACCTTTATTAAAGGTTAAACGTATAGATTAAACAAGATTAAATGACAAAGAATATAAACGCAAGTTACATAACCGATATCCGGGGACCGTAGTCGCGATGAGCGAACGTGATGGATTGCTATGGTTGTGATTCCTTAGAGGTTGAACGAAGAGGGTAATGAACCTGAGGTTCATGTAATGGATAATTAAAGTATTAAATAGTATATTAATTATTAAGAAAGTCGTAACAAACAGTAATAAGATTAATGAAAGCCGAATGTGAGTCGATAAAGAATGAATCTGGAGGGATGACATTTAGTTGTCAGAAATCTGTAAGGAATAAGAAATTGACTTAATCGAACATTATAGTTTAATAGTTCCTATAAGTTAAGAGAAGTTAGGTTGTGGTACAATCGTAACTTTGATGGTTGACATATGGGAGTTGGGCTAAACAATTCCTTCAGAGAGTGAAGGTATATACGAAACTGGCAACCGATCTAACTCACAACACGCAAGTATACCTAGTCAACAAGTAATAAAGTGAAAGTAGAGTATCGTTCCCACGGGGAATTATTTAATAAAAATCACCAAGTACTAACTCGTAACCAAGTCAATCTTATTTAAACGAATGAATTTCAATTTATAAGTAAACTAATTCTAATTACCGCTAGTTAAATTAAGATAACAGAGATTTAAGATCACAACTTCACTTATTGATTCATTTAAGTTAACACACTTCTCATCAATTATTCTCTATCCTGAATTGTTAATCAAGAATATTAAAGCAGACAAAACCACCTCTCGGTGCATAATACCCATATTAACGTCAATCCACAATTAAGATAGAAATCCATTAAACACCTTATTCAACTAACCCACTATATCTCTATGTGAATTACATTTGAAGAAGGTTGAAGAATAAGTTCTCTATCTGATTGCATGCGATGTCAAGCGTATCTCTACCTTAACAATAATCAAAAATCTGCTATTGACAAAATTCATGACACATGCTATCATGATAAGATCTAAATCAATACTTCATCTCTCGAGTTCATATAGATTATCACGGTAATTGATGGCCAATCAATTTAACAATTAAGTCCAAATCACAATAGACAATCCTCACAATATAACATAATAATTGATAGCGAAGCATATTAAAATAAACTACACAATAAGATCCATTGTAATCTCAACCAAAGAATTAGTTCAGGATTATTGAATTAAAACTAAGAATCCACAATTGAATAATCATTAAAAGATAAAAATAAGAGTAGAGTAAAGAATAAATCTGTTGTCAGCAAATCTCTATCTTCCTCAAGCTCCTGCTCTTGATCTTCAATGGTCTTCAAGTTGCTTCAATCTCTAAAACTATTTAGAACTAGTGTTTTGATCAAATTTACTTTAATCTAATCTAATGAAATCCTTTCTCTAGTCTCTCCTCTCCCTAATTCATGTGATTCTCCTCCTTATATAAGTCTCTTCATACGTCTTTAAGTCCTCTTGGAAGTTCTCTTGGAAGTCTTTTTGTCAATCGGATCGAAACAATCCTTTTCGGTCTCAAATTGGACCAAAATTTGCACTTTTCGCGAATTTTCTGGGCTACCCCCGCCCCGGCAGGGGTTTATGCTTGTTTTGGGCCCGCCCGGGTGGGCTAGGGTTCTGACTTATGTCTGGTACGCCCACCCCGGTAGCGGTTTTGTGACAGAAAAGTTTCAGCTTTGACGTCCCTTGGGAAAACGGTCATACCTTTTGATCCAGGAAGCTTTAGGAGGCCTGCCACCTATCAAATCGAAGATATCGACGAGATGTACAACTTGTATTCTTTGCCAATTGAGAAATAACGAATGGATGAAGGTTGAAATTGGGCGGAAGTGACTGCTGTGTAAATTGCCATCCAAAAACAGTGACGTTCGATGCCCGTTGGTACAAATGTCATAACTCTTGCATCCGAACTCCGATTGGAATGATTCAAGATGTTCCGAAAAGCTAAGAAGAAGCTCTACAATTTAATCCAAATTCCAAACCAAGAACATGAAATAAGCATAAAAGCCCAAACGATGTTCGGATTGCTTTTCTATGCGTTATCATACCAATTCTTTGCGCTTTCAATTCCCACACATATAATATACAAAACGAACACAAAATGCATCAAAAGTAACTAAGAAACATGAGATTAAGCAAATATTTCAAGTAACAGATACCGGATAAGTAGGTATAAAACCTACTTATCAAATACCCCAAAACTTAAATCGTTGTTTGTCCTCAAGCAAAAACACAAAACAACTATGCTATGCAATGCAACTAATCTACATGCCTACGAATCCAGCAGTAATGTTCAAAATAAGTTTATTCAACCGGCCTTAGAAAAATCAAGTAAACATGATAGTACATCATATCAAAACCAATCAATAACTTCTCAATCAATCATCAAATCTTAGACTGTTATTACTAATATAGTGCATTTGTGCTCCACAACAATGTTAACGAATATAAAATCAAATTTAACACATAATAAGTCTCTTCGAAGGCATCATACAGTGTAAACTCAAGAAATCTAAAAACAAGCTAGATCCAACTAAAATCAAACATTTACCAATATCGAGGGTCAACATGGGATACTTATGCTTCATTGTTCATCTACGAGGGCTTTTTCCTCTTATTTCCCGTTTTATTCATTTTTTTCTTTCGAATGATGGATAGTGAGTGTGTTTTACGCTCCATCTCACGCCTGTGTTTATGGGGAGTGCATTTCACACTTTTTCTCGACCCACCATGGGACTTAATTTATTCAACTCGATATCCTTTTTTTATAGCTTATATATCCCAAATATTCCCCCAAACTTGGGTTCTTGTCTAACTTTAGCCATCACTATTTATTCTTGTCATTCAAACTAGCATTATCCTTTAGAATCCCATTATGTATCAATTTAAACTCAATCATTCAACAAGTTGTTTTTACTGTGCTATCTTTATTATACCAATTTCAAACAGAAAAAGACTCAATTCATAACAAGAAATCAAATCAAAGCTCTAATAGTCAGTACTATACTTGTCTACCCAATTCCAATCTCATCATTGACCAAAATAAACTGTAACTATCTAACAGTTGGAATCATGCAAGATGAGCGTAGTAACTAACTAATAATTTTTTTGAATTTTTGATTTCTTTTTTAGTTATAAATACAAACTATTATGCAACTACTCTACTATGCAAACTATTATGCAATTACACTACATGAATGCAAACATAAATAAACCAAAATTATTTAACTCACCCAAACTTAACAATTACAATGTCCTCATTGTAAAATAAAGCATGAAGTGGACGAGGACTTCCCTGTAATCATTTAAGCTTGTGGTGATGGTGGCGCTGGCGGCGACGATCATTTTCCTATCCATTAAACCTCCAATACCTTCAATGAAGAGAGACAACATGGATTAGAATAACACTTAGATTCCTATCTACTAAATAAACTAGGAAAGCATATAAATAAATAAATAAAATTCTTGGGTTGCCTCCTAGTTAGCACTAGAAGTATAGTCTTTCAGCCTGACTCTGTCTGCTCAACGCTATCCAATTTCTCTTCGATAGTTGAGGAATCCTCCATCCATCAGTAGCAAATAATCCTTTGGGAGGTTCCCAAAAGCGATGGCTATAGCATCAAAGTCACCTAGCATGCTCTGACTCGGTATAATCTCCATGAAGAAGGGCACATGACTAGGTGCTATCTCCATTGTGTTTGTGATCATATGTGGGCATGGAAGTCTGTCAAACACAATGGGCTCTTCGTCTATCTTCTCTTTCTCTTCGCACCACGGCTTCATTGTTGCACTAGCTCTCATGTCATAAAGAGCATTGCCGACGTCATGGCTACCAAGTGGGCATGATTTTGCAAATCTAACCGGATTCTTGAACTTTGGTGGAGAAGGAAATTGGGGCACTAATAACATCGGCTCATCCTTGTTAGTGCTCATAGTTAGTTCTTCACCGACCTTGTTGTCACTATCCCCATTTGTCTCTTTTTTTAACATCTCGTGTCTCATCCAGTTGTAGATTTGGTTCGGGCACTTCATCAATCTCAGAATCCTCGTCATAACACCAATTATTTTGAGGACAGTTGTTCAAGGATTTGAGCATTTGATCTATCTGGTTAAGCAGACTGTTACGTGATATCTCTTGATTCATCCTCCTCTCCTCATTTGATGCTATGAACTTGGACAACAATTCCTCCAACTTTGACTTTTCTTCTTTTAATGGAGATTGATATGAGAAATCTGGCGTGTATGTTGGATCTGGAATAGAGTATTGGTCTTGATAGTTGTAGCTCCATGAAGAATTCGGGTGATACCCCCAAACTTGATCATAATTATCATATGCATACTGATTGAGGTATTTACCACCATACTGTACTGGCCCAAGATTGATGGTGCATTGACTACTCAGGTTATTGCCAGCACAATAGTCACAAATAACTGCAATCATTCGACTCATTTGGGCTGCATAAACGTCAAACTTCCTCGAAAGTTCTTCATTCTGTGCTGACATTTTAGGAAGTGTCGCGAGTCTATCAATCTCCGCTCCCCTTGGCTGAGTCATTCTTGCCATCCTTCGACTCCGTTGGGCTCGAATAACGTCCAACTTCTTCGAAGTTACCTCAATTTGTATTGGCTCTATAGAAGATGTATTAAGTCCATCAATCCCCGTTTCCCTTGGTTGAGTCATGTTCGTGTATGGCCATTGATACGCAAAGTCATCCATGGTACCTGAAAAGAGAGAAATATAGGAAGAGAATTAAAAATAAAAATAAAAATATTTAAATTAAGACTAATTTGATTGAAATTAATATTGGCAAAGAGATATTAAACTAATTCCCCGGCAACGGCGCCAAAAACTTGTTGGGTAAAATCTAATTACGCACAACACGCAAGTATACGTGGATAACAAGTAATAAAGTTAAAGTAGAGTATCGTTCCCACGAGGAATTATTTAATAAAAATCACCAAGTACTAACCCGTAACCAACTCAATCTTATTTAAACGAATGAATTTCAATTTATAAGTAAAATTAATTCTAATTACCACTAGTTAAATTAAGATAACGGAGATTTAAGATCACAACTTCACTTATTGCTTCATTTAAGTTAACACACTTCTCATCAATTATTCTCTATCCTGAATTGTTAATCAAGAATACTAAAGCAGATAAAACCACCTCTCGATGCATAATAACCATATTAATGTCAATCCACAATTAAGATAGAAATCCGTTAAAAACCTTATTCAACTAACCCACTATATCTCTATGTGAATTACAATTGAAGAATGTTGAAGAATAAGTTCTCTATCCGATTATATGCGATGTCAAGCGTATCTCTACCTTAACAATAATCAAAAATCTGCTATTGACAAAATTCATGACACATGCTATCATGATAAGATCTAAATCAATACTTCATCTCTCGAGTTCATATAGATTATCACAGTAATTGATGGCCAATCAATTAAACAATTAAGTCCAAATTACAATAGACAATCCTCACAATAGAACATAACAATTGATAGTAAAGCATATTAAAATAAACTACACAATAAGATCCAATGTAATCTAAACCAAAGAATTAGATCATGATTATTGAATTAAAACGAAGAATCCACAATTGAATAATCATTAAAAGTTCAAAATAAGAGTAGAGTAAAGAATAAATCTGTTGTTAGCAAATCTCCATCTTCCTCAAGCTCCTGCTCTTGATCTTCAATGGTCTTCAAGTTGCTTCAATCTCCAAAACTATTTAGAACTAGTGTTTTGATCTAATTTACTCTAATCTAATCTAATGGAATCTTTTCTCTAGTGTCTCCTCTCCCTAATCCTTGTGATTCTCCTCCATATATAAGTCTCTTCATATGTCTTTAAATCCTCTTGGAAGTTCTCTTGGAAGTCCTTTTGTCAATCGGATCGAAACAATCCTTTTCGGTCTCAAATTGGACCAAATTTTGCACTTTTCGCGAATTTTCTGGGCTACCCCCGCCCCGGCGGGGGTTTATGCTTGTTTTGGACCCGCCCGGGCGGGCTAGGGTTCTGACTTGTGGCTGGTACGCCCACCCCGACAGCGGTTTTGTGACAGAAAATTTTCTGCTCTGACGTCCCTTGGGAAAACGGCCATACCTTTTGATCCATAAAGCGTTAGGAGGCCTGCCACCTATCAAATCGAAGATATCGACGAGATCTACAACTTTTATGTTTTGTAAATTGAGAAATAACGAATTCAAGAAGGTTGAAATTGGGCTAGAAGTGACTGCTGTGCAAATTGCCATCCAAAAACAGTGACGTTCGATGTCCGTTGGTACAAATGTCATAACTCTTGCATCCGAACTCCGATTTGAATGATTCAAGATGTTCCAAAAAGCTAAGAAGAAGCTCTACAATGTAATCCAAATTCTAAACTAATAACATGAAATAAGCATAAAAGCCCAAACGATGTCCGGATTGCTTTTCTTTGCGTTTTCATACCAATTCTTTGCGCTTTCAACTCCCAAGCATATAATCTACAAAACGAGCACAAAATGCATGAAAAATAACTAAAAAACATGAGATTAAGCAAATAATTCAAGTAACAGATACCGGATAAGTAGGTATAAAACCTACTTATCAAATACCTCTAAACGTAAACCGTTGATTGTCCTCAAGCAAAAACATAAAACAACAATGCTATGCAATGCAACTAATCTACATGCCTATGAATCCAGTAGTAATGTTCAAAACAAGTCTATTCAACCGGCCTTAGAAAAATCAAATAAACACGATAGTACATCATATCAAAACCAATCAATAACTTCTCAATCAATCATCAAATCTTAGACTGTTATTACTAGTGGTGCACAAATGGCCCGAGGCCTGTAATCCGGCCTTGATCCGGCCTTGGTCCGGCCTGGTCAACAACAGGCCTGGTCAAAGCCTGGGCCAGACAGGCCCGGCCCCCTAGACTACGAACAGACCTCCATTCTAAAACTAATATCCGGCCTGACCTGGCCTTCAAAACAATCCGGCCTGGACAAGCCCGAGGCTTGGACCGGCCCGCTGTTAAAGCTTGGCCCATATATAACATGTTTGGTTTGAATGCTTGATACTTGCTATACTTTTTATAGAAAAACACTTCCTAACTTTCAGCAAATACTAGATGTGGGACTTGGTTATTTTGAAATAAAAAAATGAATCCTACGTCATTACAGAGAAAGCACACAGTATATACATTGGTTAACTAATTTAACCATACTCATCCCACGTGATAACCTCCTTTCTCTACAACTTTAGAATACTTAACACAAAGTTGACTAATATACCAAAGAAAAGTTATTAAAATGAACAATGTGGGACTTGGTTATTTTGATAGATTTAGAAAAGAAATAATCTTCTTTAGTACAAATATATTTTATTTTTTTGTTCACATGGGTATGATTGTATTTTACTTTTTAAATTATCTGTTCAATTCATCTCATGAAGTATTGGTTGCCTTTATTATTGTTGGTGAGTCTTATTTTTGTAATAAGTTATTGAACTGATTGAAGAAAGGGAGATGAAGAATTAACACATCTACCTTTGTGTTTTTGTCCCACAAGTTTAATAGCAAACTATAAGAATGAGAGGCATTTAGTTCAATTACATTTTTGTTTCAATGTCCCACATAGTCTAATTAACATTTCTTGTCCCTAATTTTCTTCTATAAATAGAGGAGAGTTCAAGTCACAATAGTTCAAGCAAAATGTACTTGAGCTTGTGTTGGGGTTTGGCTTTGCATAGTCCCACATAGTCTAGTAAAAGATTTTTGTTCCTGCTTTCCTATAATAAATTCAGGATAAGTATAGTGGGTTTAGCTATGCTTGGCATAGTCCCACATTGTCTAGTAAAAGATTTTTGTTCCTGTTTTCCTTTAACAAATGGAGAAGAAGTAGGGTTTGTCTATGCTTGTCATAGTCCCACATCGTCTAATAAAAGTTTTTTGTCCCTGCTTTCCTTTAATAAATGGAGGAGAAGTAGAGTGGGTTTGGCCATGCTTGGCATAGTCCCACATAGTCTAATAAAAAGATTTTTGTCCTTGCTTCCTTCAATAAATGGAGGAGAATTTGAGTTTGAAGTTTAAGTGAATACTTGGGCCTGGCTCGGCCTGGCCTATAGGCCTTAACAGGCCACATTTTTTTGTTATAAACCTGGCCTGGCTCGGCCTATAGACTAAAAGTCAAGGCCTGGCAGGCTTGGGCCGGTCCAGGCCAGGCCTGCCTGTTGTGCATCACTAGTTATTACTAATATAGTGTGTATGTGCTCCACAACAATGTTAACTGATATAAAATCAAATTTAACACATAATAAGTCTCTTCGAAGGCATCATATGGTGTAAACTCAAGAAATCCAAAAACAAGCTAGATCCAACTAAAATCAAACAATTACCAATATCGAGGGTCAACATGGGATACTTATGTTTCATTGTTCATCTACGAGGGCTTTTTGCTCGTATTTCCCGTTTTATTCATTTTTTCCTTTCGAATGATGGATAGTGAGTGTGTTTTACGCTCCATCTCACGCCTGTGTTTATGGGGAGTGCATTTCACACTTTTTCTCGACCCACCACGGGACTTAATTTATTCAACTCGATATCCTTTTTTTATATAGCTTATATACCCCAAATATTTCCCAAACTTAGGTTCTTGTCTAACTTTAGCCATCACTATTTATTCTTATCATTCAAACTAGCATTATCCTTTAGAATCCCATTATGTATCAATTTAAACTCAATCATTCAACAAGTTGTTTTTACTGTGCTATCCTTATTATACCAGTTTCAAATAGAAAAAGACTCAATTCATAACAAGAAATCACATCAAAGCTCTAATAGTCAGTATTATACTTGTCTACCCAATTCCAATCTCATCATTGGCCAAAATAAACGGTAACTATCTAACAACTGGAATCATGCAAGATGAACATAGTAACTAACTAATATTTTTTTTTGAATTTTTGATTTTTTTTTAGTTATAAATACAAACTATTATGCAACTACTCTACTATGCAAACTATTATTCAATTACACTACATGAATGCAAACATAAATAAACCTAAATTATTTAACTCCCCCAAACTTAACAATTACAATGTCCTCATTGTAAAATAAAGCATGAAGTGGACGAGGACTTCCCTATAATCATTTAAGCTTGTGGTGATGGTGGCGCTGGCGGCGACGATCATTTTCCTATCCATTAAACCTCCAATACCTTCAATGAGGAGAGACAACATGGATTTGAATAACACTTGGATTCTTATCTACTAAATAAACTAGGAAAGCATATAAATAAAAAAAAAATTCTTGGGTTGCCTCCCAGTTAGCGCTTGAATTACAGTCTTTCCGCCTGACTTTGTCTGGTCAACGCTATTCAATTCCTCTTCGTTAGTTGAGGAATCTTCCATCCATCAGTAGCAAATAATCCTTTGGGAGGTTCCCAAAAGCGATGGCGATAACATAAAAGTCACCTAACATGCTCTGACTCGGTATAATCTCCATGAAGAAGGGCACATGACTAGGTGTTATCTTCATTGTGTTTGTGATCATATGTGGGCTTGGAAGTGTGTCAAACACAATGGGCTCTTCGTCTATCTTCTCTTTCTCTTCCCACCACGGCTTCATTGTTGCACTAGCTCTTATGTTATAAAGAGCATTGCCGACGACATGGCTACCAAGTGGGCATTATTTTGCAAATCTAACCGGATTCTTGAACTTTGGTAGAGAAGGAAATTGGGGCACTAATAACATCGGCTCATCCTTGTTAGTACTCATAGTTAGTTCTTCATCGACCTTGTTATCACTATCCCTATTTGTTTTTTTTTCAACATCTCGTGTCTCATCCAGTTGTAGATTTGGTTCGGGCACTTCATCAATATCGGAATCCTCGTCATAACACCAATTATTTTGAGGACAGTTGTTCAAAGATTTGAGCATTTGATCTATCTGGTTATGCAGATTGTGACGTGATATCTCTTGATTCATCCTCCTCTCCTCATTTGATGCTATGAACTTGGACAACAATTACTCCAACTTTGAATTTTCTTCTTTTAATGGAGGTTGATATGAGAAATCTGGCGTGTATGTTGGATCTGGAATAGAGTTTTGGTCTTGATATTTGTAGCTCCATGAAGAATTTGGGTGATACCCCCAAACATGATCATAATTATCATATGCATACTAATTGAGGTAGTTACCACCATACTGTACCGGCCCAAGATTGATGGTGCATTAACTACTCGGGTGATTGCCAGCACAATAGTCACAAATAACTGCAATCCTTCGACTCAATTGGGCTGCAAAAATGTCAAACTTCCTCGAAAGTTCTTCAATCTGTGTTGACATTGCGAAATGTGTCGCGAGTCTATCAATCTCCGCTTCCATTGGCTGAGTCATTCTTGTCATCCTTCGACTCTGTTGGGCTCGAATAACCTCCAACGTCTTTGAAGTTACCTCAATTTGTATTGGCTCTATAAAAGATGTATTAAGTCCATCAATCCCCGTTTCCCTTGGTTGAGTCATGTTCGTGTATGGGCATTGATACGCAAAGTCATCCATGGTACCTAAAAAGAGAGAAATATAGGAAGACAATTAAAAATAAAAATAAAAATGTTTAATTTAAGACTAATTTGATTGAAATTAATATTGGCAAAGAGATATTAAACTAATTCTCTTGCAACGACGCCAAAAACTTGTTGGGTAAAATCTAATTATGCACAACACGCAAGTATACGTGGTCAACAGTAGAGTATCGTTCCCACGAGGAATTGTTAAATAAAAATCACCAAGTACTAACCCGTAACCAACTCAATCTTATTTAAACGAATGAATTTCAATTTATAAGTAAACCAATTCTAATTATCATTAGTTAAATTAAGATAACAGAGATTTAAGATCACAACTTCACTTATTGCTTCATTTAAGTTAACACACTTCTCATCAATTATTCTCTATCCTGAATTGTTAATCAAGAACACTAAAGTAGATAAAACCACCTCTCGATGCATAATACCCATATTAACGTCAATCCACAATTAAGATAGAAATCCGTTAAACTCCTTAATCAACTAACCCACTATATCTCTATATGAATTACAATTGAAGAATGTTGAAGAATAAGTTCTCTATCCGATTACATGTGATGTCAAGCGTATCTCTACCTTAACAATAATCAAAAATCTGTTATTGACAAAATTCATAACACATGCTATCATGATAAGATCTAAATCAATACTTCATCTCTCGAGTTCATATAGATTATCACGGTAATTGATGGCCAATCAATTAAACAATTAAGTCCAAATCACAATAGATAATCCTCACAACAGAACATAATAATTGATAGCGAAGCATATTATAATAAACTACAGAATAAGATCCAATGTAATCTCAACCAAATAATTAGTTCATGATTATTGAATTAAAACTAAGAATCCACAATTGAATAATCATTAAAAGATAAAAATAAGAATAGAGTAAAGAATAAATCTGTTATCAGCAAATCTCCATCTTCCTCAAGCTCCTGCTCTTGATCTTCAATGGTCTTCAAGTTGCTTCAATCTCCAAAACTATTTAGAACTAGTGTTTTGATCTAATTTACTCTAATCTAATCTAATGGAATCCTTTCTCTAGTCTCTCCTCTCCCTAATCCTTGTGATTCTCGTCCTTATATAAGTCTCTTCATATGTCTTTAAGTCCTCTTGAAAGTTCACTTGGAAGTCCTTGTGTCAATCGGATCGAAACAATCCTTTTCGGACTCAAATTGGACCAAAATTTGCATTAATCGCGCATTTTTTGGGCTACTCCCACCCTGATGGGAGTTTATGCTTGTTTTGGGCCCGCCCCGATGGGCTAGGGTTCTGACTTGTGGCTGGTACGCCCACCCCGATGGCGGTTTTGTGATGGAAAATTTTCTACTCTACCGTCCCTTGGGAAAACGGCCATAACGTTTGATACAGGAAGAGTTACGAGGCCTGCCACCTATCAAAACGAAGATATCGATGAGTTCTACAACTTTCATGCTTTACGAATTGAGAAATAACGAATGTATGAAGGTCGAAATTGGGCTGAAAGTGACTGTTATGCCAATTGCCATAAAAAACAGTGACGTTCGATGTTCGTTGGTACAAATGTCATAACTCTTGCATCCGAACTCCGATTGGAATGATTCAAGATGTTCAGGAAAGCTAAGAAGAAGCTCTAAAATTTAATCGAAGTTCCAAACCAAGAACATGAAATAAGCATAAAAGCCCAAACGATGTCTGGATTGCTTTTTTTTGCATTTTCATACCAATTCTTTGTGATTTCAACTCCCAAGCATATAATCTATAAAACGAACACAAAATGCATGAAAAGTAACTAAGAAACATGATATTAAGCAAATAATTTAAGTAACAGATACCAGATAAGTAGGTTTAAGCCTACTTATCAGATGGCAGTGTAGATGAAATGGGAACTGGTTTGTTGGTTTTTTGTGGAAAACCACTCAAAGTACCATATGGACTACTAGCAGAGAAGCGATGTGTGCTGAGTCATAGAGAGGTTATAAGAAAAAGATAAGAATATAAATCATCCAAGATGATGAACGTATGAGTAAGACATCTCCGTATGTCACAAAGTTGTAAACTTGTAAACGAAGTTAGTCGCGTAAACATATATTGCAAGAACGCGAACCCTAAGAAGTAAAGTTAAGTAAACCAATGCGTAAGTTCAATATATGACTAATTGGTGTTTATGTTTTTCCTTATGTGTTATATAGGAATTGGGATGAGTAGTTCAGCGTAAGCTGTAGCTAGGCGTAAGGAAAGTTTCCTAATTTCATTCATATTACATGAATGTTAGTTTCTTAAACTTCTCAGATGTTGTACTTGAGAAGTTTTGTCTATGTGCGAATGGGCGATATTTGTACAATGTGATAGAACGTATGAGGCCTTGAGCCACAATTCGAACACTTCGGTGTTTCTATGATATGCATTGTTCTGTGATTGAGCTGTTCAATACAAGTATGTTCTGTTTATACATGAACCGTTATTGTTAAGTCTATGCTAATGATTCTAGCCAGACAGGATGTGTATGAAAAAGGTAGAGGAATGAAAGTATTTAAAAATGAAAATGAATGATACTTTAAGATGATAGGAATCGAGACTATTCCTATTATTCAAGTTACTTCATAACCTTTGTTCGGTTATAGAAATTCTAAAGAAAATTTTTAATTTTGAAGTTGTTTATTCTACTGTTATGACTTGTTGGGCAATTGAATGCTCACACTTTTTTAAAATGAAAAATAATTTTCAGCGAGCAAGGTTAGAAGAACTTAAAGATCCCGTAAAGATCAAGCTGACGGTATCAAGATGAAGTACCACTCAGAAGGTTAATGAGCGAGAAGATCAAATGAAGACTTGTAATGTAGAAAGATAAAACTGAACAATAGACTAGTCTAATGAACTATTATGTATCCTTGGTGGCGGATAAAAGTCATTCTTGTAAGATGAAATGAATAATGTATTTATTATTATTTGTAATGAAAAAGGTTATAAGGTTTCCAGAACCAGCGATTTGAGAGTGTATGACGTTATATTTTAGTATATAATGATGTATGTTGGATGGATCATGTACTCGTGATGTACGGAATCCGGGTGTGAAGATAAACCAGATTTCGGGGCGTTACAGGTCCTGCTAGGTTAGTTTTCTAAAGTCATGTTCCTCATGTATTTGGATAACCATCACATTTATCACCAACATTCATATTCATGCATGCAACTAGTTTTAGATACTACATTTTGAGATGCATGAAGGTGAGTGTGTGTAAGATATGTCATTTTAATAACACACACTTTCTCTTTGATGGTTTAATCATTTACTGGGTTATGTTCACAATGTTTGAGTATTCACATAGTGAGAATCAACTCTACGATTTATGTGTATCTTGTTGATTCATGGAGGTGATCAGTTTCTACAAAACATCAAAATACACTTGTAAAACTGATCATACTCTTTGGGTTATCAAACACTTAGAACATAGGTTTGTACATACATACTAACCCATCATCAAAGATTACTCCACATAAAAATTGATTTAACCTTTGATATGTTTATGACATATTTCAGATTTCTTTCAAGATGTCATATTCAACCTAAAACTTGGATGGAGAGAAAGTTTGTAAGCGTTTGAGCTTCCAACTTAGTGTACTTTCTCTCTTCACCTTTTTAGGTAGTTTATGACTCCGTGAAGGAATACTGTTATAGTTCATAAGGAGATGCAACATTATGTATATTTTTACATTAGTGAGGAATCGTACCTTTTTACTATCAGTTCCTTGACAGTTATTTAACTTAGATATACTGAGGTTAGGCATTGATGTGCATAGTTTCTCACTTGTTCCTGACAACTGGTTGCTCCAGTTCACCTTCAATCAATCAGTCGTGGTGTTGAAGTTGTAAGCCAAGAGAATCTCAGCATTTTTAATTCTTTGACATCCTTTAGTTTGCAAAGTTTACATCTAGCTGCTGGTTGGCCAGACACAAGTTTGAGAAGTTCTTCTTTCTTCTCTGGATAAGTATTTCTTTGCATGTATGGCCTTTTTCATCTTTTCAGGCTGATGGATGTTTGACTCTTTTCTGTGGACATCCCTTGAGCTTTCTAGCCTGATCATCAGACTACAAGATTGATTATGAGCAAGGATTGGTCTTGTTGATATGACAATCAAGAACATAGACCAATCTGAGCAGTTTTTAGGTGTATATACACATTTAATTTGACATCCCAAATTTTTTAGAAATTATAAATGAGAATTTTATAAATAAAAGTATTATTTATGAGATATGTTGGGTGTGAGTATGTGTATGTCATATATTGTAGAATATGTGAATTGATGTGAAGAGAATATTATATATTAATTTTAATATATATAAATATTTAATTGAAATATTTATTGAGTTAAATAAATAAATTTTGCTTTGATTATAGAGTAATGTAATTAAGTGTAGCAGAATAATTAAATGAATATTTAGTATTTAATTTAATTAATATAATAATTTTATGTTATAGTTCTAATTTAATTGAGATAATTAAATTAGATGAGTTATGTGATGATTGTTACACAAAATTATAATTAAAAAGTAAATATAATTATGTGACAATTTGATGAGATTGATTGATGTTAAGCTTTTGATTAATTAAAATAATGAGTATTTGCCAAACATGGTCTTAGGCTTTTCAGGTTCAAATTGGTATAACCTATGTATTAACTAGTAATTAGTATATCTAATAATTACTAGGAGTTACATATATTATATATTACTAGTATTGTATATTATATGTATATACTACAAGTTAGTATGTTAGTTTTAGAAAACAAACCAAAGAAAGAAGAAGAGAGTTAGAGAGAGTTGTGGGAGAAGAAGAAGAGGAAGAAGAAGAAGAATGGAAAGCTTTGAGGAGACAAAACAAGCCTCATCATCATCATCTCCATCTCTCTCTTAATTTCATACTAATAAAGTTATAATCTAAATTCCTTGTTTTAATTATATTTATATGTTCTTCATAATGTAGATAATTGTTATGTAGAAGTTGTATTGAGAAATTGAGAGAGATTGAGAGAAATAAAGGAATTGAGATGAGCTAGAAGAAGAAAAAAAAAGCTAGAAGAAGGTAACTTCTAAACTCTTATTTAATCCTTAATTTTTTTGGGTAGATTTATGTTCTAGGTTAGTAGATCATGCTTAATCTGTTTGTATTGGTTTTTAGTAATTGTGGACATATCTTGTGAAATTCATACCTCTTTGGGTATAATGAGTTAGAAAGTGAGCCTTATATCAAATCGAAGATATGGAAGTAAGCTATATTCTGAAAGTGGAATCACATGAAAACTCTTTGTAGATTTCTTGCAATGTCTGTTTTAGTAAGGCTGGTCCGAAGGGAAAATAATATGTCTAGAAAATCAAAACTGTTACGGTTTCTGACTTTGAAAAATTCATATAAATTCGTGTGTTTTGAATCTAAAGAAACTTAAAACTGCAAAGTTTTAGATATGGAAGTTTACTAGCTAGACTCTCGAGATTGAGCCATTTTATGGACCAGATCATGTCCGAAATAAATTGTTTAGTAAGGATGTATTACAGAATCTAAATTCATTTTATGAAATTTTCTAGACTAGTTGATGAATTACAGAATCTGGTTTAGATGGATAAGGATCTTACTTTAAGGCCTAGATGAGGTTGTATTACACTGAGTAAGGGTTAATTCTATATAAGAAGGAACAAAAACGGACATGTAACGAACGAGTTAACTTAAAAACGAAAACAACGTTTTGTTAATGAAATTGTGAAGATGAGTTTTATAATTCTGTTTGAATTAAGATTTTGGGTGATGATATATTTTGATGATTAAAAATATGTTTTGACATATGTAATGAGTATAGATATGTGTTATCATATTCTATGCATAATTAACCATTTAAGATCAAGAGTTGAGATAAGTTAATGTGTGCACATAATGTGCTCGATAAAATGCCTAAGAGTAATAGTGTTTTCTAATCTTTGGTATACAAAGTTCTAACTAATGGCTAATATTGGATATCTAAGTATGAAAAGATGATAATACAAGAATAATAATGGAAAGAAATCGAAAAGGGTAATTTTTGATTTATGAAGGAAAATTAAACATATAAATAATGTGTTGAATATGCATTTTTGAAACCAAAGTGGTATAATAAAATGGTGTGATATACGCACATTAAACTACAAGTGTGATAGTCTAGCATGTGTGGTGATGAAAATGAAAAATAAAACCGAGTTGCATATAAAATAGTTAGATGTCTATAAAGACATTATAAAGGATAATAAGATAAAGTAAGGTCTTAGAATAAATTTGAACATGAAATTGAGTATTGATTTTATTTATTATCAATCTCACATACAGTGTAGGTTGTGCAAGGACGCGAAGTATTAGCATGTTGGTAAAACGCCGGTAAAGGCAAGTCTTTCAGTTCCTTTTTGCTATGTGAACTTGATGATGAACTGCTTTAAAAATTTAGTGTATGATGTATTGTATATATCAAAAGTATGAAATGTGAAAGTCAATCTATAACTATGATGATTGAGCTATGAATGATGATTGAGTAAGGAACTCAATCTTTATAGTTGTTATGTGAACTACAACATGTATGTTATGTTTGTTTTATGATTATTCTTATATATTGAGCATGTTATTATGTGTTTTGTGATGCATGAAAACTGTTAGATTTTGCTGGGCTTTCGAGCTCAACCTTGCAAAGAACCATTTTTGCAGGTCAAGGATTGAAGGTAACACTATGTGCTACTTGAATGACGTGGATCAGAAATAATACACGGAGATTAATATTTTAACAAAAGTTGTTATTTCTTTATACCATGATTAAGATTCATGAGATGTACTAAATGTTTTATGATGTATAATTTTATGTTGAGTTGTAAAGCTAAAGTTAGAGTTATCTGATATTTAAAGATTATCGGATTGAAATGTAAAATTTTATATAATAACAGTGATAAAGTGAATCATAAAATAAGATTGATTCAAAGACATGTAGATGATAAAGGTTTGATTCAGGGAATTAAAGTAAGAAGACATAAAAGTTTAAATTATTCCATATTTTATAATGTTTAGCATCGAATAATGATGTAAAATCAGAAGGTAGATGTGTTATTAACGACCAAAATTGAGAATTAAATTGTATGAATTTTGGGGTCGTTACATTTAACATGTACACAATATTTCCAACGTGTAAGCTCATCTACATATAACAAGTTACTTACTACTAAACTAAGTTTAGAACAATGTTTGTGCCTAGAATCAGACTCAAAGCGATTAGCTTTTGAATATATCATGAGAACCTGCTTTGATACTAATTGTAAGTTCCAAGTAGACACAATAGATCTAGAAGGGGGGGTTGAATAGATCCTTTTTAATTTCAAATACTTTTCTTCTTTATTTTCTATTGCTAAAAATTTAGCATATGACAAACAAAAAAATCTTTTCAAGCACAGCGAAATAAGTAAAAGATCTTCTTCATTGATATATTCATAATCAAACATACATTGTTCGTAGAGTTAATTCAGTAGTAAGAAGTTAAAACATACATAGCAGTTATAGCAGTTAATTCACATAATATAAATGACATAAAGTAAAAGACACAAGGGGTTTTAAGTGGTTCAAAGACTCAAGCTCCTAATCCATTCTTCTGCTTTCAACTAACAGGATTTCCACTAAGGAAGGGCATCAACTTGAATCACTAAGATTCCTTCCAGGCCAGTAGCCTTGGGACTTCAGTTCACTAAGAACTCTTCAAGGTCAGCAACCTTGAAACTCCTCTAGTTCCCTAGGAACTCTTCAAGCCCAGCAGGCCTGGAACTTCATTTAGTCCCTCCAGACAAGGACCACTCAGGTCCTGGCTTCTTGTTGAGTTATTTGTTTGTTTATTGGAGTTGGTGCCGAGCTACTAAGATGTCTTCATGCTCTGAACATCTTCTTTACTTAACAGATTGGCGTGATCATCCTTGAAGTGCAGTTGAGTATTGCATGATGCTCAGCTTCTTTAGTTACTCAACCTCTTCTGATGATCCCTTGGTGAACTACCTTGAAGATCATTCCTCTTGATACTTGATGGCTGCACATGATGGGTTTCTAAGATGACTGTAAGCTCTTCTGCTAAGTACTTAAAAACTTTCTCATGCTTGCCACCATGATGATGTTGGTGATCTTCTTTCTTGATACTTGATGCCTTCTCAAGATGGACTTGCTAAGATGATTGTAGGCTCTTCTCTCTAGTACTTAGAGTCTTCCCATAATTGACATCAAGATAACCTTAATGCTTTTCTTTCTCTCAGCAGTTCAGAACACTCTTCTCGTAGTAGAACTCTCACTTCAAACATTGTAGAACTCTCACTTCTACTTCTTTCTTTTTATATCTCATAGTGTTCTTGGTGGATCTTAGAGTGAGCCTTCAGACCTTCATCGGTCACTCACTGTTTACGTTAGTTAGATCAGTCCACTAGTTCTCCAAACTCAGCAGCTCCAACAACCTTTGATCTTTGAAGCTCTAACAGATTTATATTCCTTCCAAATCTTTCCGTTGGAAAGTAGCCGTTGAAAGCTATTTGAAATGCTTCACAGATCTCGAGTTGCTTGGTGCAGACTGCAAATATACCATGACAGTTTTTTCTGACTTTCTGACACTACAGTCTACTGTTTCACCTACCTTGTCAGATATATTACTTTTATGTCTCGGGCAGGTCGAAGACTTTATTTCACCCTTCTGATTTCTTGATCAGAGGTTTTCCTTTTGCATCGATGCTTTCAATAAGCTCTTGTACAAATATCAACCTTCAGATTGAACTGTTGTCAATGCTTCAATCTTTAATTATTCGAACTCCACGATTCTAATGCATGTCTTCTTGGACCTGATCATAGTGTCTTGTTGACTGGTGGAGACAATACTACGATCTTGAAGAGTGTTGATTGAATCTTCAATGTAGAACACCTCTTCCTTCTCTTGTGGAATGCTTCAACACTTCTGTTTGCCTCAACAGCTCTCAGATACTGATGGCTTAACTTCTTTTTTCTGGCCCCTTCTGAATAGTAAGACACTTCAGATTTATGGCGTGTCTAGCTCACTTTCTCCTTGTGATCTCCCCTTCACTTATCATCAATGGATTAACCCAATGCTTAATCACTTTAGCCTTGTTCTTTAGAAGTTGTCCAGTATCTCTGTATGCACTCCATCAGTTCTTTCTTTATTTGGCAAACACTATGATCCTGGTTACTTCCAAGATCATCGTCTTCTGTCTATTTGACAGCTACTACACTTGCTGACTTTCCTTAGTCAGTTATTGAAGTCTTCTTCTAATCTCCTTGTGGAAGACTTCATCCTGAATGGCTTTACAACTCAATCTTAATGCTGATTGGGCAGGTGCTTAGATCTTATGTTAGCTTGTATACCATTCATTGAGTGCTCTCTGGTTTCCTTCAGGATGGGATGTATCTTTGCAGTGCTAACCAGAGGCTTCATTCCTTTGGATATTCTAGGAGTGCTCATTTGTTGAGAATCATATTTGCTCTACGATTCTTCCTTGGCATTATGAGCACATCTGTTGAAGTCTCAGTTCTACACTCTACGATTCAGGTTTGGCTGTGCAGACACTACGACTCCGAGATCAGATCTTAACACTCTACAATTTATATCATTGTGGTTGTTGTCTTCATCTGATCTTGCTCGACTACGATCTCTGCCTCTGATATGATTAGTAGACTCTACGACTCTGAGAGTAGTCTACGATTCTTGACTTGCCTTTGGCAAAAACTCGGTAGGCTCGTAGGTAGGCTGTCTTTACGGTTCTTAACATGACTTTCTCAGCAGACTACGGCCCTGAAGAAGTTCACCTCGACACACTACGATCCTTTCCTCGTCTCTCCTAGTAGTCTACGAACTCCGAGATCTCCTATCTTGCAGACTGCGATTCTGCCTCGATAGCTCTCGAGTTTTCCTTAACTCTCTTAGCAGACTACAATTTTTGGTGTAGTGCTCGACGATCAGACAAGCCTATCTTTTACATCATAAGATCAAGTTAACATGCTTGATCTTTCTATATTTATAGTCCTTGTTCATCATTTCTTTTTAAGAACTTTAACGTTTTTCTTATGTAGGATCAACCTAACACATTTGATCAATTCGTTCTAAGTCCTTGTACATATATATTTATTATCTATCAAAGGACTTTACAGCTTTTCTTAATGCAAGCATACTTGCATATTCATTCATGTATATATATCATAATCAAATAATATGTAAATAGGAATATCATTCACATGATTATTCCTGACATAAAGATATATCGATTTTCTTCTCTCGTCAATAATGAACATATATACAAGTCAAAACCTAGTACACATCGAGTCTTTAATGGTATTAAATATAGTACACTTAGTGGTTTCCCACAAACAGCCAACAAATTAGTTTCCATCTCGTCTACACTATTTTTACAATGAGTTAGATCGATTACTCGTATATACCTCCGCTCTCTGAAGGAATCGTTTAGCCCAGCTCATATGCATCCACCATTAAAGGGTACAGTTGCACTTCCTTAGACTTGATACCTACTCGTACATAACCTCAAGAAATTAGTGATTATCAAAGATATTTAATGTCACCAACTTACTATGATAAAATAATTTCACATAAATTATTTAATGTCAATAGATAAATCTTATCCATCTTCTTTACTTCAAATAACTCTTCAATAAATAACAAATATATAATAATAATATATTTATTAAACACATAAATCATTTATTGCATAGCTCATATTACCCTATATAACACAATACTACATACCTCGTAACACATATTCTTGTTTGAACCCATCTCATACCTTAAGAATTTTATTTACTAAATTCTTATTTTAATATTTTTTAAAAATTCAGGTTCTTACAGGCAGTCAGACAGGACTATTCAAACTCGTAAGGATCTATTAAGACTCTATGTCCTTGACTTCAAGGGAAGTTGGGACAAGTTCTTGTCATTGGTGGAATTCTCCTACAATAACAGTTATCAAGAAAGTATTGGCATGACTCCATTCGAGGTGTTGTATGGACGCAAATATCGTTCTCTAGTATGTTGGGATGAGGTTAGTGAATCAACGTTGTTGGGACCGGAATTAGTACGCATGACAACGAAAAAGATTCAAATGATCCGACAACGTATAAAAACCTCACAAGATCGATAAAAGAGTTATGTTAATCTTCATCGAAGAGACATGGAATTCAATGTTGGAGAGCATGTGTTGTTACGTGTTGCTCCATGAAAATGAGTTACAAGATTCAAAAAGAGAGGAAAGCTCAATCCTCGATTCATTGGGCCGTTCGAAATCCTCGATCGAGTAGGAACTATGGCCTATAGACTCGCTTTACCGTTACGTATGTCTCGTATTCATAATATTTTTTTACATATCCATGTTACATAAATATGTGGAAGACCCGAACCACATTATTGAGTTAGAACCGGATGAGATAGCGGAAGATTTAACGTATTAAGAGGTGCCTGTTAAAATCTTGGATAAGAAGGAGCATATTCTACGCTCCAAGGTTATACCTCAAGTCAAGGTTTTGTGGAGAAACCACGATGTTGAGGAAATAACCTGGAAGTTAGAATTTGAAATGAAATCAAGGTATCCTTACCTCTTCGATATACCAGGTATGCACCCTAATTTCGAGGATAAAATTTCATAAGAAGGGAGGTTGTAAGACCCCAACTTTCATAAATAAAGATTAATTTTTCTCGATATATATTTTGAATATTATGGTGTGGATTTGATATAATGTTATAGTTGTGGGTAATATTTATAAATTTTGCAAAGTATGCAAGTTGTTATAAAATATTCGATTAGTCGGGGGAATATTCATTTTATCAGGGAATATTCGTACAATGGCACAATCATTGGTGGACCCCACAATGGAATTATTGTCGGAGTTAGAAAATGCCAGAAATGTCTTGTTATAAAATTAATTGCGAATGTTTTACCGTTAAACTGTTGAAATACCCAGTGATAAAAGTACATTAATACGTGTGGTTGTATAGTAGAACACGGTATTGATTATTGATGCTTATGTGAGAAGTCACTCGGATATACTCAATTATTGCTACAGTAATTGTTGCATAGTATCTCACGTTATTTGATTCAATTATTATCAATATTTTATATTATTAAATAAATAATTGAGATGACAAGTTAGTCATATTATTATCTGCATAATTAACAATGTCTAGAAAGTTTTGTCGAGGAAAGAGGTTTGGTCACCTAATTACGTGCCAATAGGGAGAAATTCTTATTGGAAAGCCTCTCTTTCCTGGGAACGATATGGTTGTTAATATTGCGAGTTATAATAATGTTGAATAAATGTTGTTAAAAATATTGACGGGATTTTTATGAAATATTTGTTATAAATTTTGCTTATTTTATGGACCCCCCATTTATCCATTTTTCAAAATAATAGGTAGAAAGTTATGCGATATATATATATATATATATATATATATATATATATATATATATATATATATATATATATATATATATATATAATAGGTGGGGCCACGCCCACATGTTGAAAAATGAATGTCAGGGGAAATTTTGGGATTTGTCACGAGAGAGTTGATTTTATTATAAATATATATATATATATATATATATATATATATATATATTATAATAAGTTTTATTTTTTATGAAAAATAGAATATATTATATTTTATTATGTATAGTGCTTGCATAGTATGTGCATAGTATGAAATTAGAAAAGCAGACGATTTTTTTCGGCGTCCGTGTTAGTGCAATTGTGCGTCCGTGATTTTAATTTTCAAATAGTATCCTTCCATTCTCCTATAAATAGGATGCTTAGTTTAGAATTGAAAATCACACCAGAATCAGAGAATTCTTCTTATATAATATTGAGCGTATTTATTTAGAGTTTTCAGAAGCTTTATGCGTAGAAAAACAGTGAAAGTTTTCTTCAAGAATATTCCTGCTATACCAGTTGGAATACTCTTCTTTTTAAGGTAAGGGATATTATTTTTGTTCAATATTCGTATTAAATAATATTTTCTTCCATACTCTGTAGTATGTAAGTAATATTATTTTGTTTCAGATTCCGAATTCTATACTCGTTTTGTTAAGTTTTGGCTTCTATACTCCATGAAATTAGTAGAATATCCTTGAAATTTGCGCTTCATCCAGTATCTTTTCATGAAAATATTATTCTAAGTATTCTTGATAAGTTTTAACTTTTTTAATGCCAGAGAACTATTCACGGGGTACTATTCCCAAAGTACTATTCACTCGGTTACTATTCACCCGAGCAACTATTCATGACAAAATTTGATTTCTTTTCAGTCCAAATTATTTTTTATACTGTACCGGTCCAAGATTGATGGTGCATTGACTACTCGGGTGATTGCCAGCACAATAGTCACAAATAACTGCAATCCTTCGACTCATTTGGGCTGCAAAAACATCAAACTTCCTCGAAAGCTCTTCAATCTATGCTGACATTGCGAAAAGTGTCGCGAGTGTATCAATCTCCACTCCCCTTGGCTGAGTCATTCTTGCCATCCTTCGACTCCGTTGGGATCGAATAACCTCCAACATCTTCGAAGTTACCTCAATTTGTATTGGCTCTATAGAAGATGTATTAAGTCCATCAATCCCCGTTTCCCTTGGTTGAGTCATGTTCGTGTATGGCCATTGATACGCAAAGTCATCCATGGTACCTGAAAAGAGAGAAATATAAGAAGAGAATTAAAAATAAAAATAAAAATGTTTAAATTAAGACTAATTTGATTGAAATTAATATTGGCAAAAAGATATTAAACTAATTCCCCGGCAACGGCGCCAAAAACTTGTTGGGTAAAATCTAATTACGCACAACACGCAAGTATACGTGGATAACAAGTAATAAAGTGAAAGTAGAGTATCGTTCCCACGAGGAATTATTTAATAAAAATCACCAAGTACTAACCCGTAACCAACTCAATCTTATTTAAACGAATGAATTTCAATTTATAAGTAAACTAATTCTAATTACCACTAGTTAAATTAAGATAACGGAGATTTATGATCACAACTTCACTTATTGCTTCATTTAAGTTAACACACTTCTCATCAATTATTCTCTATCCTGAATTGTTAATCAAGAACACTAAAGCAGATAAAACCACCTCTCGATGCATAATACCAATATTAACGTCAATCCACAATTAAGATAGAAATCCGTTAAATACCTTAATCAACTAACCCACTATATCTCTATGTGAATTAAAATTGAAGAAGGTTGAAGAATAAGTTCTCTATCCAATTACATGCGATGTCAAGCGTATCTCTACCTTAACAATAATCAAAAATCTGTTATTGACAAAATTCATGACACATGCTATCATGATAAGATCTAAATCAATACTTCATCTCTCGAGTTCATGTAGATTATCATGGTAATTGATGGCCAATCAATAAAACAATTAAGTCCAAATCACAATGGACAATCCTCACAATAGAACATAATAATTGATAGCGAAGCATATTAAAATAAACTACACAATAAGATCAATTGTAATCTCAACCAAAGAATTAGTTCATGATTATTGATTAAAACTAAGAATCCACAATTGAATAATCATTAAAAGATAAAAATAAGAGTAGAGTAAAGAATAAATCTGTTGTCAGCAAATCTCCATCTTCCTCAAGCTCCTGCTCTTGATCTTCAATGGTCTTCAAGTTGCTTCAATCTCCAAAACTATTTAGAACTAGTGTTTTGATCTAATTTACTCTAATCTAATCTAATGGAATCCTTTCTCTAGTCTCACCTCTCCCTAATCCTTGTGATTGTCCTCCTTATATAAGTCTCTTAATATGTCTTTAAGTCCTCTTGAAAGTTCTCTTAGAAGTCCTTGTATCAATCGGATCGAAACAATCCTTTCCGGACTCAAATTGGACTAAAATTCGCACTTTTTGCGCATTTTTTGGGCTACCCCCGCCCCAACGGGGGTTTATGCTTGTTTTGGGCCTGCCCTGGCAGGCTAGGGTTCTGACTTGTGGCTGGTACGCCCACCCCGACGGCGGTTATGTGACAAAAAAATTTCTGCTCTGACATCCCTTGGAAAAACGGTCATAACTTTTGATCCAGGAAGAGTTACGAGGCCTGCCACCTATCAAATCGAAGATATCGACGAGATCTACAACTTTCATTCTTTTTTAATAGAGAAATAACGAATGTATGAAGGTCGAAATTGGGCTGGAAGTGACTTCTGGGCAAATTGCCATCCAAAAATAGTGACGTTCGATGTTCGTTGGTACAAATGTCATAACTCTTGCATCCGAACTCCAATTGGAATGATTCAAGATGTTCCGGAAAGATAAGAAGAAGCTCTACAATGTAATCCAAGTTCCAAACCAAAAACATGAAAAAAAGCATAAAAGGCCAAACGATGTCCAGATTGCTTTTCTTTGCGTTTTCATACCAATTCTTTGCGCTTTCAACTCCCAAACATATAATCTACAAAATGAACACAAAATGCATGAAAAGTAACTAAGAAACATGAGATTAAACAAATAATTCAAGTAACAGATACCGAATAAGTAGGTATAAAACCTACTTATCAAATACCCCCAAACTTAAACTGTTGCTTGTCTTCAAGCAAAAACACAAGACAACAATGCTATGCAATGCAACTAATCTACATGCCTATGAATCCAGTAGTAATGTTAAAAATAAGTCTATTCAACCGGCCTTAGAACAATCAAGTAAACACGATAGTACATCATATCAAAACCAATCAATAACTTCTCAATCAATCATCAAATCTTAGACTGTTATTACTAATATAGTGCGTGTGTGCTCCACAATAATGTTAACTGATATAAAATCAAATTTAACACATAATAAGTCTCTTTGAAGGCATCATATGGTGTAAACTCAAGAAATCCAAAAACAAGCTTGATCCAACTAAAATCAAATAATTACCAATATCGAGGGTCAACATGGGATATTTATGCTTCATTGTTCATCTACGAGGGCTTTTTGCTCTTATTTCCCGTTTTATTCATTTTTTTCTTTCGAATGATGGATATTGAGTGTGTTTTACGCTCCATCACACGCCTGTATTTATGGGGAGTGCATTTCACGCTTCTTCTCGACCCACCACAGGACTCAATTTATTCAACTCGATATCCTTTTTTTATAGCTTATATACCCCAAATATTTGCCCAAACTTAGGTTCTTGTCTAAATTTAGCCATCACTATTTATTCTTGTCATTCAAACTAGCATTATCCTTTAGAATCCCAATATGTATCAATTTAAACTCAATCATTCAACAAGTTATTTTTACTGTGCTATCCTTATTATACCAGTTTTAAACAGAAAAAGACTCAATTTATAACAAGAAATCACATCAAAGCTCTAATAGTCAGTACTATACTTGTCTACCCAATTCCAATCTCATCATTGGCCAAACTAAACTGTAACTATCTAACAGCTGGAATCATGCAAGATGAACATAGTAACTAACTAATAATTTTTTTTGAATTTTTGATTTTTTTAGTTATAAATACAAACTATTATGCAACTACTTTACTATACAAACTATTATGCAATTACACTAAATGAATGCAAACATAAATAAACCTAAATTAGCGCTTGAATTATAGTCTTTCAGCCTGACTTTGTCTGGTCAACGCTATCCAATTCCTCTGCGATAGTTGAGGAATCCTACATCCATCAGTAGCAAATAATCCTTTGGGAGGTTCCCAAAAGCGATGGCTATAGCATCAAAGTCACCTAGCATGCTCTAACTCGGTATAATCTCCATGAAGAAAGGCACATGACTAGGTGTTATCTCCATTGTGTTTATGATCATATATGGGCATGGAAGTGTGTCAAACACAATGGGCTTTTCGTCTAACTTCTCTTTCTCTTCCCACCACGGCTTCATTGTTGCACTAGTTCTCATGTCATAAAGAGCATTGCCGACAACATGGCTACCAAGTGGGCATGATTTTTCAAATCTAACCGGATTCTTGAACTTTGGTGGAGAAGGAAATTGGGGCACTAATAACATCGGCTCATCCTTGTTAGTACTCATAGTTAGTTCCTCACCGACCTTGTTGTCACTATCCCCATTTGTCTCTTTTTTTCAACATCTCGTGTCTCATCCAGTTGTAGATTTGGTTCGGGCACTTCATCAATCTCGGAATCCTCGTCATAACACCAATTATTTTGAGGACAGTTGTTCAAGGATTTGAGCATTTGATCTATCTTGTTCTGCAGATTGTGATGTGATATCTCTTGATTCATCCTCCTCTCCTCATTTGATGCTATGCACTTGGACAACAATTCCTCTAACTTTGATTTTTCTTCTTTTAATGGCGGTTGATATGAGAAATCTGGCGTGTGTGTTGGATCTGGAACAGAGTATTGGTCTTGATAGTTGTAGCTCCATGAAGAATTCGGGTGATACCCCCAAACTTGATCATAATTATCATATGCATACTGATTAAGGTAGTTACCACCATACTGTACCGGCCCAAAATTGATGGTGCATTGACTACTCGGGTGATTTCCAACACAATAGTCATAAATAACTACAATCCTTCGACTCATTTGGGCTGCAAAAACGTCAAACTTCCTCGAAAGTTCTTCAATCTGTGCTGACATTGCGGAAAGTGTTGCGAGTCTATCAATCTCCGCTCCCCTTGGCTGAATCATTCTAGCCATCCTTCGACTCCGTTGGGCTCGAATAAAATCCAACGTCTTCAAATTTGCCTCAATTTATATTGGCTCTATAGAAGATGTATTAAGTCCATCAATCCATGTTTCCCTTGGTTGAGTCATGTTCGTGTATGGCCATTGATACGCAAAGTCATCCATGATACCTGAAAAGAGAGAAATATAGGAAGAGAATTAAAAATAAAAATAAAAATGTTTAAATTAAGACTAATTTGATTGAAATTAATATTGGCAAAGAGATATTAAACTAATTTCCCGGAAACGGCGCCAAAAACTTGTTGGGTAAAATCTAATTACGCACAACACGCAAGTATACGTGGTCAACAAGTAATAAAGTGAAAGTAGAGTATCGTTCCCACGAGGAATTATTTAATAAAAATCACCAAGTACTAACCCGTAACAAACTCAATCTTATTTAAACGAATGAATTTCAATTTATAAGTAAACTAATTCTAATTACCACTAGTTAAATTAAGATAACGGAGATTTAAGATCACAACTTCACTTATTGCTTTATTTAAGTTAACACACTTCTCATCAATTATTCTCTATCCTGAATTGTTAATCAAGAACACTAAAGCAGATAAAACCACCTCTCGATGCATAATACCCATATTAACGTCAATCCACAATTAAGATAGAAATCCGTTAAACACCTTAATCAACTAACCCAATATATCTCTATGTGAATTATAATTGAAGAAGGTTGAAGAATAAGTTCTCTATCCGATTACATGCGATGTCAAGCGTATCTCTACCTTAACAATAATCAAAAATCTGTTGTTGACAAAATTCATGACACATGCTATCATGATAAGATCTAAATCAATATTTCAACTCTCGAGTTCATATAGATTATCACAGTAATTGATGGCCAATCAATTAAACAATTAAGTCCAAATCACAATAGACAATCCTCACAATAGAACATAATAATTGATAGCGAAGCATATTAAAATAAACTACACAATAAGATCCATTGTAATCTCAACCAAAGAATTAGTTCATGATTATTGAATTAAAACTAAGAATCCACAATTGAATAATTATTAAAAGATAAAAATAAGAGTAGAGTAAAGAATAAATCTGTTGTCAGTAAATCTTCATCTTCCTCAAGCTCCTACTCTTGATCTTCAATGGTCTTCAAGTTGCTTCAATCTCCAAAACTATTTAGAACTAGTGTTTTGATCTAATTTACTCTAATCTAATCTAATGGAATCCTTTCTCTAGTCTCTCTTCTCCCTAATCTTTGTGATTCTCCTCCTTATATAAGTCTCTTCATATGTCTTTAAGTCCTCTTGGAAGTTCTCTTGGAAGTCCTTGTGTCAATTGGATCGAAACAATCCTTTCCGGACTCAAATTGGACCAAAATTCGCACTTTTCGCGCATTTTCTGGGCTATCCCCGCCCCAGCGGGGGTTTATGCTTGTTTTGGGCCCGCCCTGGCAGGCTAGGGTTCTGACTTGTGGCTGGTACGCCCACCCCGGCGGCGGTTTTGTGACAAAAAATTTTCTGCTTTAACATCCCTTGGGAAAACGGCCATACCTTTTGATCCAGGAAGCGTTACGAGGCCTTCCACCTATCAAATCGAAGATATCGACAAGATATACAACTTTCATTCTTTGCGAATTGAGAAATAACGAATGGATGAAGGTCGAAATTGGGCTGGAAGTGACTGATGTGCAAATTGCCATCCAAAAACAGTGACGTTCGATGTCCGTTGGTACAAATGTCATAACTCTTGCATCCGAACTCTGATTGGAATGATTAGAGATGTTTTGGAAAGCTAAAAAGAAGCTCTACAATGTAATCCAAATTCCAAACCAAGAACATGAAATAAGCATAAAAGCCCAAACGATGTCTGGATTGCTTTTCTTTGCGTTTTCATACCAATTCTTTGCGTTTTCAACTCCCAAGCATATAATCTAAAAAATGAACACAAAATGCATGAAAAGTAACTAAGAAACATGAGATTAAGCAAATAATTCAAGTAAAAAATAGCGGATAAGTAGGTATAAAACCTACTTATCAGATGGCAGTGTAGATGAAACTGGAACTTGTTTGGTCATTTTTTATGGGAAACCACCCATAGTACCATATGGACTACTAGCAGAGAAGCGATGTGTGCTGAGTCATAGAGAGGTTATAAGAATAAGATAAGAATTTAAATCATCCAAGATGATGAACGTATGAGTAAGACATCTCCGTATATCACAAAGTCATAAACTAGTAAATGAAGTTAGTCGCGTAAACTTATATTGCAAGAATGTGAACCCTAAGAAGTAAAGTTAAGTAAACCAATGCGTAAGTTCAATATATGACTAATTGGTGTTTATGTTTTTCCATATGTGTTCTATAGGAATTGGGATGAGTAGTTCAGCGTAAGTTGTAGCTGGGCGTAAGGAAAGTTTCCTAACTTCATTCATATTACATGAATGTTAGTTTCTTAAACTTCTCAGATGTTGTACTTAAGAAGTTTTGTCTATGTGCGAATGTGCGATATTTGTACAATGTGGTAGAACATATGAGGCCTTGAGCCACAATTTGAACACTTCAGTGTTTCTATGATATGCATTGTTCTGTGATTTAGTTGTTCAATACAAGTATATTCTGTTTATACATGAACAGTTATTGTTAAGTCTGTGCTACTGATTCTAGCCAGATAGGATGTGTATGAAAAAGGTAGAGGAATGAAAGTATTTAAAAATGAAAATGAATGATATTTTAAGATGATAGGAATTGAGACTATTCCTATTATTCAAGCTGCTTCATAACCTTTGTTCGGTTATAGAAGTTCTAAAGAAATATTTTAATTCTGAAGTTGTTTGTTCAACTGTTATGACTTGCTGGGCAATTGAATGCTCACACTTTCTTTAAATGAAAAACAATTTTCAGCGAGCAAGGTTAGAAGAACTTAAAGATCCCGTAAAGATCAAGCTGACAGTATCAAGATGAAGTACCACTAAGAAAGTGAATGTGCGAGAAGATCAAATGAAGACTTGTAATGTAGAAAGATAAAACTGAACAATAGACTAGTCTAATGAACTATTATGTATCCTTGGTGGCAGATAAAAGTCATTCTTGTAAGATGAAATAAATAATGTATTTATTATTATTTGTAATGAAAAAGGTTATAAGGTTTCCAGAACCTGGGATTTGAGAGTGTATGTTGTTATATTTTAGTATATAATGATGTATGTTGGATGGATGATGTACTCGTGATGTACGGAATCCGGGTGTGAAGATAGACCAGATTTTGGGGCGTTACAGGTCCTGCTAGGTTAGTTTTCTAAACCCATGTTCCTCATGTATTTGGATAACCATCACATTTATCACCAACATTCATATTTATGCATTTAACTAGTTTTAGATAATACATTTTGAGATGCATAAAGGTGAGTGTGTGTAAGATTTGTCATTTTAATAACACACACTTTCTCTTTGATGGTTTCATCATTTACTGGGTTATGTTCACAATGTTTGAGTGTTCACATAGTGAGAATCAACTCTACGATTTATGTTTATCTTGTTGATTCATGGAGGTGATCAGTTTCTACAAAACATCAAAATACACTTGTAGAACTGATCATACTCTGTGGGTTATCAAACACTTAGAACATAGGTTTGTACATACATACTAACCCATCATCAAAGATTACTCCACATAAAAATTGATTTAACCTTTGATATGCTTATGACCCATTTCAGATTTCTTTCAAGATGTCTTATTCAACCTAAAACTTGGATGGAGAGAAAGTTTGTAAGCATTTGAGCTTCCAATTTAGTGAACTTTCTCTCTTCACCTTTTTAGGTAGTTTATGACTCCTTGAAGGAATACTGTTATAGTTCATAAGGAGGTGCAACATTATGTATGTTTTTACATTAGTGAGGAACCGTACCTTTTTATTGTCAGTTCCTTGACAGTTATTTAACTTAGATATACTGAGGTTAGGCATTGATGTGCATAGTTTCTCATTTGCTCCTGACAGCTGGTTGCTCCAGTTGACCTTCAATCAATCAGTCGTGGTCTTGAAGATGTAAGCCAAGAGAATCTCATCATTTTTAATTCTTTGACATCCTTCAGTTTACAAAGTTTACATCCAGCTACTGGTTGGCCAGACACAAGTTTGAGAAGTTCTTCTTTCTTCTCTGGATAAGCATTTCTTTGCATGTATGGCCTTTTCATCTTTTCAGGCTGATGGATGTTTGACTCTTTTATGTGGATGTCCCTTGAGCTTTCTAGCCTGGTCGTCAGACTATAAGATTGATTATGAGCAAGGATTGGTCTTGTTGATATGACAATCAAGAACATAGACCAATCTGAGCAGTTTTAGGTGTGTATATACACATTTAATGTGACATCCCAGATTTTTAGAAATTATAAATAAGAATTTTATAAATAAAAGTATTATTTATGAGATATGTTAGGTGTGAGTATGTGTATGTCATATATTGTAGAATATGTGAATTGATGTGAAGAGATTGTTATATATTAATTTTAATATATATAAATATTTAATTGAATTATTTATTGAGTTAAATAAATAAATTTTGTTTTGATTATAGAGTAATGTAATTAAGTGTGGCAGAATAATAAATGAATATTTAGTATTTAATTTAATTAATATAATAATTTTATGTTATAGTTCTAATTTAATTGAGATAATTAAATTAGATGAGTTATGTGATGATTGTTACACAAAATTATAATTAACAAGTAAATATAATTATGTGACAATTTGATGAGATTGATTGATGTTAAGCTATTGATTAATTAAAATAATGAGTATTTGCCAAACATGGTCTTAGACTTTTCAAGTTCAAATTGGTGTAACTTATATATTAACTAGTAATTAGTATATCTAATAATTACTAGGAGTTACATATATTATATATTACTAGTATTGTATATTATATGTATATACTACAAGTTAGTATGTTAGTTTTAGAAAACAAATCAAAGAAAGAAGAAGAGAGTTAGAGAGTTGTAGGAGAAGAAGAAGAAGAAGAAGAAGAAGAAGAAGAGGAAGAAAAAAAAGAAGGGAAAGCTTTGAGGAAACAAAACAAGCCCCATCATCATCATCTCTATTTCTCTCTTAAATTCATACTAATAAAGTTATAATCTAAATTCCTTATTTTAATTATATTTTTATGTTCTTCATAATGTTGATAATTGTTATATAGAAGTTGTATTGAGAAATTGAGAGAGATATAGAGAAATAGAGGAATTGAGATGAGCTAGAAGAATAAGAAGAAGAAGAAGAAAAAAAAAGCTAGATGAAGGTAACTTCTAAACTCTTATTTAATCCTTGATTTTTTGGGGTAGATTTATGTTCTAGGGTAGTAGATCATGCTTAATCTATTTGTATTGGTTTTTAGTAATTGTGGACATATCTTGTGAAATTCATACCTCTTTAGGTATAATGAGTTAGAAAGTGAGCCTTATATCAAATCGAAGATATGGAAGTAATCTATATTCTGAAAGTGGAATCTCATGAAAACTCTTTGTAGATTTCTTGCAATGTCTGTTTTAGTAAGGTTGGTCCGAAGGGAAAATAATATGTCCAGAAAATCAAAACTATTACGGTTTCTGACTTTGAAAAATTCATATAAATTCGTGTGTTTTAAATCTGAAGAAACTTAAAACTGCAAAGTTGTAGATATGGAAGTTTACTAGCTAGACTCTCTAGATTGAGCCGTTTTATGGATCGGATCATGTACGAAATAAATTGTTTAGTAAGGATGTCCAGAAAATGAAATTTTCTAGACTAGTTGATGAATTACAGAATCTGGTTTAGATGGATAAGGATCTTACTTTAAGGCCTAGATGAGGTTGTAGTACACTGAGTAAGGGTTAATTCTATATAAGAAGGAACAAAAACGGACATGTAACGAACGAGTTACGTTAAAAATTGAAAACAACGTTTTGTTAAAGAAATTGTGAAGATGAGTTTTATAATTCTGTTTGAATTAAGATTTTGGGTGATGATATATTTTGATGATTAAAAATATGTTTTGACATATGTAATGAGTATAGATATGTGTTATCATATTCTATGCATAATTAACCATTTAAGATCAAGAGTTGAGATAAGTTAATGTGTGCACATAATGTGCTCGATAAAATGCCTAAGAGTAATAGTGTTTTCTAATCTTTGGTATACAAAGTGCTAACTAATGGCTAATATTAGATATCTAAGTATGAAAAGATGATAATACAAGAATAATAATGGAAAGAAATCGAAAAGGGTAATTTTTGATTTATGAAGGAAAATTAAACATATAAACAATGTGTTGAATATGCATTTTTGAAACCAAAGTGGTATAATAAAATGGTGTGATATACGAACATTAAACTACAAGTGTGATAGTCTAGCATGTGTGGTGATGAAAATGAAAAATAAAACCGAGTTGCATATAAAATAGTTAGATGTCTATAAAGACATTATAAAGGATAATAAGATAAAGTAAGGTCTTAGAATAAATTTGACCATGAGATTGAGTATTGATTTTATTTATTATTAATCTCACATGCAGTGTAGGTTGTGCAAGGACGCGAAGTATTAGCGTGTTGGTAAAACACAGGTAAAGGTAAATCTTTCAGTTCCTTTTTGCTATGTGAACTTGATGATGAACTGCTTTAAAATTTTAGTGTATGATGTATTGTATATATCAAAAGTATGAAATGTGAAAGTCAATCTATAACTATGATGATTGAGGTATGAATGATGATTGAGTAAGGAACTCAATCTTTATAGTTGTTATGTGAACTACAACATGTATGCTATGTTTGTTTTATGATTATTCTTATATGTTGAGTATGTTATTATGTGTTTTGTGATGCAGGAAAACTGTTAGATTTTGCTGGGCTGTCGAGCTCAACCTTGCAAAGAACCATTTTTGCAGGTCAAGGATTGAAGGTAACACTATGTGCTACTTGAATGACGTGGATCAGAAATAATACACGGAGATTAATATTTTAACAAAAGTTGTTATTTATTTATACCATGATTAAGATTCATGAGATGTACTAAATGTTTTATGATGTATAATTTTATGTTGAGTTGTAAAGCTAAAGTTAGAGTTATCTGATATGTAAAGGTTATCGAATTGAAATATAAATTTTATATAATAACAGTGATAAAGTGAATCATAAAATAAGATTGATTCAAAGACATGTAGATGATAAAGGTTTGATTCATGGAATTAAAGTAAGAAGACATAAAATTTTAAATTATTCCGTATTTTATAATGTTTAGCATCTAATAATGATGTAAAATCAGAAGGTAGATGTGTTATTAACGACCAAAGTTGAGAATTAAATTGTATGAATTTTGGGGTCATTACATTTAACCTGTACACAATATTTCCAACGTGTAAGCTCATCTACATATAACAAGTTACTTACTACTAAACTAAGTTTAGAACAATGTTTGTGCCTAGGATCAGACTCAAAGCGATTAGCTTTTGAATATATCATGAGAACCTGCTTTGATACCAATTGTAAGTTCCCAGTAGGCACAATAGATTTAGAAGGTGGGGTTGAATAGATCCTTTTTAATTTCAAATACTTTTCTTCTTTATTTTGTATTGCTAATAATTTAGCATATGGCAAACATAAGAATCTTTTCAAGCACAGCGGAATAAGTAAAAGATCCTCTTCATTGATATATTCATAATCAGACATACATTGTTCGTAGAGTTAATTCGGTAGTAAGTAGTTAAAACATACATAGCAGTTATAGCAGTTAATGTACAAAATATAAATGACATAAAATAAAAGACACAAGGGGTTTTAAGTGGTTCAAAGACTCAAGCTCCTAATCCATTCTTCTGCTTTCAACTAACTGGATTTCCACTAAGGAAGGGCATCAACTTGAATCACTAAGATTCCTTCAAGGCCAGTAGCCTTGGGACTTCAGTTCACTAAGAACTCTTCAAGGTCAGCAGCCTTGGAACTCCTCTAGTTCCCTAGGAACTCTTCAAGCCCAGCAGGCCTGGAACTTCATTTAGTCCCTCCAGACAAGGACCCCTCAAGTCCTGGCTTCTTGTTGAGTTGTTTGTTTGTTTATTGGAGTTGGTGCCGAGCTACTAAGATGTCTTCATGCTCTGAACATCTTCTTTACTTAACAGCTTGGCGTGATCATCCTTGAAGTGCAGTTGAGTATTGCATGATGCTCAGCTTCTTTAGTTACTCAACCTCTTCTGATGATCCCTTGGTGAACTACCTTGAAGATCATTCCTCTTGATACTTGATGGCTACACATGATGGGTTTCTAAGATGACTGTAAGCTCTTCTGCTAGGTACTTAGAAACTTTCTCATTCTTGCCACCATGATGACGTTGGTGATCTTCTTTCTTGATACTTGATTCCTTCTCAAGATGGACTTGCTAAGATGATTGTAGGCTCTTCTCTCTAGTACTTAGAGTCTTCCCATGATTGACATCAAGATAACCTTAATGTTCTTCTTTCTCTCAGCAGTTCAGAACACTCTTCTCGTAGTAAAACTCTCACTTCGAACATTGTAGAACTCTCACCTCTACTTCTTTCTTTTTATATCTCATAGTGTTCTTGGTGGATCATAGAGTGAGCCTTCAGACCTTCATCGGTCACTCACTATATACGTTAGTTAGATTAGTCCACTAGTTCTCCAAACTCAGCAACTCCAACAACCTTTGATCTTTGAATCTCTAGCAGATTTATACTCCTTCCAAATCTTTTCGTTGGAAAGTAGCCGTTGAAAGCTCTTTAAAATGCTTCACAGATCTCGAGTTGCTTGGTGTAGACTGCATATGTGACATGACAGCTTTTTCTGACTTTCTGACACTGCAATCTACTGTTTCACCTACCTTGTCAGATTATATTACTTTTATGCCTCGGTCAGGTCGAAGACTTTATTTCACCCTTCTGATTTCTTGATCAGAGGTTTTCCTTTTGCATTGATGCTCTCAATAAGCTCTTATACAAATATCAACCTTCAAATTGAACTGTTGTCAATGCTTTAATCTTCAATTATTCAAACTCCACGATTCTAATGTATGTCTTCTTTGACCTGATCATAGTGTCTTGTTGACTGGTGGAGACAATACTACGATCTTGAAGAGTGTTAATTGAACCTTCAATGTAGGACACCTCTTCCTTCTTTTGTGAAATGCTTCTACAATTCTGTTGGCCTCAACAGCTCTCAGATATTGATGGCTTAACTTCTTTGTTCTGGCCCCTTCTGAATAGCAAGACACTTCAGATTTGTGGCGTGTCTAGCTCGTTTTCTCCTTGTGATCTCCCGTTCACTTATCATCAATGGACTAACCCAATGCTTAATCACTTTAGCCTTGTTCTTTAGAAGTTGTCCAGTATCTCTGTATGCACTCCATCTGTTATTTCTTTATTTGGCAAACACTACGATCCTGGTTACTTCCATGATCATCGTCTTCTGTATATTTGACAGCTACTGCACTTGCTGACTTTCCTTAGTCAGTTACTGAAGTCTTCTTAAGATCTCCTTATGGAAGACTTAGTCTTGAATGGCTTCACAACTCAATCTTAATGCTGATTGGGTTGGTGCTTAGATCTTATGTTAGCTTGTATGCCATTCGTTGAGTGCTCTCTGGTTTCCTTCAGGATGGGATGTATCTTTGCAGTGCTAACTAGAGGCTTCATTCTTTTGGATATTCTGGGAGTGCTCATTTGTTGAGAATCATATTTTCTCTACGATTCTGCCTTGGCATTATGAGCATATTTGTTGAAGTCTCAGTTCTACACTCTACGATTCAGCTTTGGTTGTGCAGACACTACGACTCTGAGATCAGATCTTGACACTCTACGATTTTTATCGTTGTGGTTGTTGTCTTCATCTGATCTTGCTCGACTACGATCTATGCCTCTGATATGATCATTAGACTCTATGACTCTAAGAGTAGTCAATGATTCTTGACTTGCCTTTGGCAGAAACTCGGTAGGCTCGTAGGTAGGCTGTCTCTACGATTCTTAACATGACTTTCTCAGCAGACTACGGCCCTGAGGAAGTTCTCCTTGACACACTACGATCCTTTCCTCGTCTTTCCTAGCAGTCTATAAACTCCGAGAGTCCTATCTTGCAGACTACGATTCTGCCTCGATAGCTCTCGAGTTTTCTTTGACTCTCCTGGCAGACTACGATTTTTGGTGCAGTGCTCGACGATCAGACAAGCCTATCATTTACATCATAAGATCAACTTAACATGCTTGATCTTTCTATATTTATAGTCCTTGTACATCATTTCTTTTTAAGAACTTTAACGTTTTTCTTATGTAAGATCAACCTAACACATTTGATCAATTCGTTCTAAGTCCTTGTACATATATTTTTATTATCTATCAAAGGACTTTACAGCTTTTCATAATGCAAGCATACTTGCATATTAATTCATGTATATATATCATAATCAAATAATATGTAAATAGGAATATCATTCACATGATTATTCCTAACATAAAGATATATCAATTTTCTTCTCTTGTCAATAATGAACATATATACAAGTCAAAACCTAGTACACATCGAGTCTTTAATGGTATTGAATATAGTACACTTAGTGGTTTCCCACAAACAGCCAACAAATTAGTTTCCATCTCGTCTACACTATTTTCACAGTGAGTTAGATCGATTACTCGTATATACCTCCGCTCTCTGAAGGAATCGTTTAGCCCAGCTCATATGCATCCACCATTAAAGGGTACGGTTGCACTTCCTTAGACTTGATACCTACTCGTGCATAACCTCAAGAAATTAGTGATTATCAAAGATATTTAATGTCACCAACTTACTATGATAAAATAATTTCACATAAATTATTTAATGTCAATAGATAAATCTTATCCATCTTCTTTACTTCAAATAAATCGCCTCTTCAATAAATAACAAATATATAATAATAATATATTTATTAAACACATAAATCATTTATTGCATAGCTCATATTACCCTATATAACACAATACTACATACCTCGTAACACATATATTCTTGTTTGAACCCATCTCATACCTTAAGAATTTTATTTACTAAATTCTTATTTTAATATTTTTTTAAAATTCAGGTTCTTACAGGCAGTCAGACAGGACTATTCAAACTCTTAAGGATCTATTAAGACTCTATGTCCTTGACTTAAAGGGAAGTTAGGACAAGTTCTTGTCATTGGTGGAATTCTCCTACAATAACAGTTATCAAGAAAGTATTGGCATGACTCCATTCGAGGTGTTGTATGGACGCAAATGTCGTTCTCTAGTATGTTGGGATGAGGTTGGTGAATCAACGTTGTTGGGATCGGAATTAGTACGCATGACAACGCAAAAGATTCAAATGATCCGACAACGTATAAAAACCTCACAAGATCGATAAAAGAGTTATGTTAATCTTCATCGAAGAGACGTGGAATTCAATGTTGGAGAGCATGTGTTGTTACGTGTTGCTCCATGAAAATGAGTTACAAGATTCGAAAATAGAGGAAAGCTCAATCCTCGATTCATTGGGCCGTTCGAAATCCTCGATCGAGTAGGAACTATGGCCTATAGACTCGCTTTACCGCTAAGTATGTCTCGTATTCATAATATTTTTTACATATCCATGTTACATAAATATGTGGAAGACCCGAACCACATTATTGAGTTAGAACCGGATGAGATAGCGGAAGATTTAACGTATGAAGAGGTGCCTGTTAAAATCTTGGATAAGAAGGATCATATTCTACGCTCCAAGGTTATACCTCAAGTCAAGGTTTTGTGGAGAAACCACGATGTTGAGGAAATGACCTGGAAGTTAGAATTTGAAATGAAATCAAGGTATCCTTACCTCTTCGATATACCAGGTATGCACCCTAATTTCGAGGATAAAATTTCATAAGAATGGGAGGTTGTAAAAACCCAACTTTCATAAATAAAGATTAATTTTTCTCGATATATATTTTGAATATTATGGTGTGGATTTGATATAATGTTATAGTTGTGGGTAATATTTATAAATTTTGCAAAGTATGCAAGTTGTTATAAAATATTCGATTAGTCGGGGGAATATTCATTTTATCAGGGAATATTCGTACAATGGCGCAATCATTGGTGGACCCCACAATGGAATTATTGTCGGAGTTAGAAAATGACAAAAATGTCTTGTTATAAAATTAATGGCGAATGTTTTACCGTTAAACTGTTGAAATACCCGGTGATAAAAGTACAGTAATACGCGTGGTTGTATAGTAGCACACGATATTGATTATTGATGCTTATGTGAGAAGTCACTCGGTTATACTCAATTATTGCTACAGTAATTGCTGCATAGTATCTCACGTTATTTGATTCAATTATTATCAATATTTTATATTATTAAATAAATAATTGAGATGACAAGTTAGTCATATTATTATCTGCATAATTAACAATGTCTAGAAAGTTTTGTCGAGGAAAGAGGTTTGGTCTCCTAATTACGCGCCAATAGGGAGAAATTCTTATTGGAAAGCCTCTCTTTCCTGGGAACGATCTGGTTGTTAATATTGCGAGTTATAATAATGTTGAATAAATGTTGTTAAAAATATTGACGGGATTTTTATGAAGTATTTGTTATAAATTTTGCTTATTTTATGGACCCCCAATTTACCCATTTTTCAAAATAATAGGTAGAAAGTTATGATATATATATATATATATATATATATATATATATATATATATATATATAATAGGTGGGGCCACATGTGGGGCCCACATGTTTAAAAATGAATGTCAGGGGAAATTTTGGGATTTGTCACGAGAGAGTTGATTTTATTATATATATATATATATATATATATATATATATATATATATATATATATATATATATATATATATATATTATAATAAGTTTTGTTTTTTATGAAAAAAATTGAATATATTATATTTTATTATGCATACTGTTTGCATAGTGCATGCATAGTATGTGCATAGTATCAAATTAGAAAAGCAGACGATTTTTTTCGGCGTCCGTGTTAGTGCAACTGTGCATCCATGATTTTAATTTTCAAATAGTATCCTTCCATTCTTCTATAAATAGGATGCTTAGTTTAGAATTGAAAATCACACAGAATCAAAGAATTCTTCTTCTATAATATTGAGCTTATTTATTTAGAGTTTTCAGAAGCTTTATTCGTAGAAAACAGTGAAAGTTTTTTTCAAGAATATCCCCGTTATACCAGTTGGAATACTCTTCTTTTTAAGGTAAGGGATATTATTTTTTTTCAATATTCGTATTAAATAATATTTTCTTCCATACTCTGTAGTATGTAAGTAATATTATTTTGTTTCAGATTTCGAATTCTATACTCGTTTTGTTAAGTTTTGGCTTCTATACTCCATGAAATTAGTAGAATATCCTTGAAATTTACGCTTCATCCAGTATCTTTTCATGAAAATATTATTCTAAGTATTCTTGATAAGTTTTAACTTTTTTCATGCCAGAGAACTATTCACGGGGTACTATTCCCTAAGTACTATTCACTCGGTTACTATTCACCCGAGCAACTATTCATGACAAAATTTGATTTCTTTTCAGTCCAAATTATTTTTTATACAATATTATTCTTGAATTTTACTCCACAAAGTAGTATCATGTTGATAATTTGGACATTTATCGAATTCTGTATAAATTGAGTTATAAATCTTTAAAATTTATCATTTTCTTTCTTTTAATTGAATTCATATATCATTTGTCATCATCTGCATGCTTATGATGTGGTAAAAGTCACCTTTGGCCCATAGTGCATAGATGGACTGTTGATCGATATGATTATGACCAGGTATCATTTGGTATAATCATGACCTGTAATGTTACAAATGATGTGGTAAAAGTTCTCATTGGCACGTAGTGCATTGATGGATAGTTTTTGGCATAATCATGACCATTGATGATTACAAGAATATTATTGTCCCGTAGTGCATGGATAATTCGTGGACGTGATACTAATGAATATCATTGGCCCGTAATGCAGGGATGATTCGATGATGTGGATTATTTATTAAGTGGAGTCACGTCGATAAAATTGATGATAAAAATTTTAAATCATAGAAGATAGTAGATAGCGTGCTCTACTTGACTCTTCTAATGGATTATTTATTCCGCTGTAGTTAAACTTGATGTTTATTGTATTTTATCAGTTTAACACTGTTGAAGGCTAACGATAATTTATTCTGCATTATCTTAGTCATAATATTTCTTATTGGGTTAGTTGAGCTCACTCTTTTGCTTTCATTGTTCTCTTCAGAAAATGAGAACGTAGTCGGGACTAGTCGGGGAATGGATTAACGGTCCGAGATGGTTGTTTTAGTAGTCCTCACTATTTAGTGTGATAATAAATGTAATGAGGATTGAATTTGAGTTTGGATACTATCTAGAAGACAATATTCCTGTTAAAACTCTCAGCTATGTTTTGTCGTATTTTAAACGACAATTGTATAATTAAGTTTATATTTGAATTTTGTACCATGTATTTGGCAACTCAGAATGGGTGATGCATACCTATTTTGGGGGCGTCACATCTTTCTTTTAGTTACTCTATTTTGTTGTGGAGTTCATGGAGCTGAGAAGTTGTGACTGATGCCATTGTCTGCGTAAAACTGATCCATCTCAAAGAAGTCAAACTCTCTTCCATGATCACTCCTTATAGCCTTAATCTTCTCTCCTTTTTCATTCATCACCAGCTTGAACATCTTGATGAGTTGGGAGCCTGTTTCATCTTTAGAATTTAGAAAGAACACCCATGTGAATCTAGTGTAGTCATTCACTATGAACAATGATTATCTCTTCCCTCCAAGGCTTACAGTTGGAATTGGCCCAAAAAGATCCATTTGAAGTAACTATATGGGCTTATCAATTGAGTTGACTACTTTTCATTTGAATGAGCTCCTAGTTTGTTTTCCAAGATGATAGGTGTTGCATGACATTTCTTTGACGAAGCTGAGCTTAGGTAAACCTGCTACTAGATCTTTGGAAGCCAGTTCTGACATACTCTTGAAGTTGAGATGAGACAACCTTCTATGACATAGCCAACTCATTTCTTCATAGGCTTTAGCAAGAAAGCATATTGCCTCATCAGAACTCAGTTGAGCAAGATTAACAGTGTAGACGTTCCTTTCTCTTGTTCCAGTCAGCTTTATAGAAGAGGTCTTCAGATCTCTGACTTGATACTGATTGTTCAGTAAGGTGACTTGATGACCCTTGTCGTAGAGTTGGCTAATGCTCAGAAGATTCTGATTTAGTCCTTCCACATAGGCTACTTTGCTGAAGGACACTGCATCATTCCCAGTCGAACCATATCCTCTTATCTTTCCAGAGTCGTTGTCTCCAAAGATGATTGTTGGAACCTTCGACAAAAGGGCTTTATTTCCGATCATGTGCCTTGAGCATCCACTGTCCAAATACCATGTTGTGATCGTGGAGCTTTGTTCCTGCAGTGAGGTTAAGCTTTCATTTTGGTACCAAGACTTTCATGGGTCCTACCTTGTTAGTACCCTTAGGGACCCAAATTTGCTTGATTTTGGGTTTATTATGCAGAGGATTATAGTAACATTATGCAGTCTTGTGACCATATTTATCATTTACAAAGAATTTAGCATGATGCATGCTTTTGTGTGCGTGGATTCTTTCTCCATTTGGACTTATGTGAATTCTTGGTGGTCTTTCCCTTACACTGATTCTTCTTTTTTCATGCATCCTTGTGATTCATGATTTGTGAAGAGTGAAACTCAACTCTACTATTCCTTCCTGGTTGGTTCATGAAGTTGGTTTTACTTAACTTCACGATCCTTCGAGGTTGGAGAGTAGTGACTGAGTTACTCTTCTCTTTTCTGAACCCTAGGCCAGCATGGGAACTGTTATATCTTGGAACATAAATTGGATTAGAAGATCAGGGATGCACTGGTTCTTCCTTCTGTGAGGATTTCACAAATGTAATGCTTCTATTAAAATTTGAAGCACTACTAATGTTAGTTTTCTTTAGCTTTTCCACATATGATTCTAAGGTAGATTCCTCAAAACCTAAACATGTTCTTTCAGATGCACTTCTCTGACTGGAGATCAGGGAGTCCATGGATGAAGAGGATCTATTCCACATTAAGACTGTTTTTTCTAGTTCCTCAATCTTAGTGGTTAGATTTGACTATCTTTGTGAGTTGAGTTCATTGGTATGTCTTAAGAGTTTATTCTCAGCCTCAAATTTAAATAGAGAAGTGGTACTTAGTAGAGTTGTCTCCAGCTCTACTTGAACTTTCTCTTTCTCTTTTTGAAGAAGAGAATAATCTTTTGACAGAACTCTGAACCACTTAATGTATTGATGCAGATTAGATGTTATGCCATGTAGTGCAGTTCTTAAATCATCAATGTCTATATAAGGAGAGTTAAAGTCGAATACCTCATTGATACTTACTTCATGATGGTTAGTGCTTTTCTTGTCCTTTGCATTTTTGGCCATTAGACATAGATTTTCTACTTAAGGCTCTTCATCATCTCCAGAATTAGGAGTTGTGTCGTTGTTTGAGTCACTCCATGATCCTCTGGCCACAAGACCTTTGTCTTTCTTCTGGAGCTTTTTGTAGCATTTGAACTACTTCTTTGGATTTGTTTTCCTCTTCAGCTCTTCTCTAAGAGGTTTGTTGCAGTTTGCAATGAAATGGCCAGACTTCTTGCAGTTGTAGCATAAGTCGTTGATCTGCTCCTAGTTGTTGTTATTGTTGAATCTCTTAGGTCTGCTACTTCTTCTTTTCCGCATGAACCTTTTGAGTCTTTTTACCAGCATTGCAATGTCCACATCATTATCTTCTTTAGAGTCAGATTCATTTTTAGCATGAGCTTTGGAGATGGTTTCTGTTCCCTTGAGAGCAACTCCTTTGTCATTCTTTCTTCCTTCAGATAGAGTCTTTGCTCGTTCGGTCAGCTCTAGTTCATAGGTAAGAAGGTTGTCATAGAGTTGTTGAACTGTCATTTCATGGAGGTTCTTTGATTCTCTGATGGCAGTGGTTTTGGCATTCCACTTGCTTGGTAAAGCCCTCATGAACTTTATGATAAGATCTTTGTTTAGATAGATCTTTCCAAAAGCTTGAAGAGAGTTGAGCAGCACATTGCATCTCTCATGGGTAGAAGTGACGTTTTCTCCTTGAACATGGGCGAACATCTCATACTGTTGAGTTAAAAGAGATTGCTTGTATTCTCTAACTTCTTTTGTTCCTTCGTGCATAATGAGCAATGCTACCCAGACTTCTTTGTCAATTTTTTTGTTGACCACATTTTCGAACAGATCATCTTCTAAAGACTGGAACAAAATATTATTGGCCTTTTTGTCTAGTTGGACATCTTTCTTATCGTTGTCAGTCCATTATGATTTGATCATGATTTGAACTCTGTTTGGATCATATGGAATTGGTGCAAGCTTTGTTGGAACGTAGAGCCCATTCATTACGGTTTCAAATAGCTCGTCATCTATTGAATCCATGTAGGCTTGCATGCAAACTTTCCAGTTGGCAAATTTGTCTTTGTTGCACATTGGTGGCTTGCTGCCTCCACCGGTCTTAGACTTGCTTATCAGTTATGCCATTGGATTTACTCAAGCTTTGCAGGCTGATTGAGAGAACCTACTCTGATACCAATGGTTAGTTCCCAGAAACACAATAGTTATCTAGAAGGGGGGTTGAATAGATATTTTAAAAACTTTTTCGTTTTCAAAATTCTTATCAGATTTGTTAATAAATTAACCACGGCGGAATATATGATTTGTTTGTTCCCCTTTAAGATAAACCAAGTTTATAGGTGATAAGCAGTTATGACATATATATAAGGTATAGTGATTTTAAGTAGTTCAGAGCACTCAAGGCTCCTAATCCACTCTTCTACTACACGAGTAAGAAATCCACTAAGGATATCTTTATAATCTTTGAATCACTTAGATTCCTTCAAGATCAGCAGTCTTGGAACTTCTTAGTTGATTTAGAACTCTTTAAGTCTAGCAGACTTAGAATACACTTGATGAGAGTTAAGTATTGTTGTGATGGCTCTTTGTGACCTTATTTGTAGCTAGATGACTGTTGTTTATGTTGTGTTGTCAACATCCCATCTTTTCCATCCCAGGGTTGTCTTCGGGGTTGATGTGGCTTTTGGTTGTCCTTCGGGGTTATCTCCGGGTTTGACTGCTGTTGATTCTTTCTTTCCTCGGGGTAGTCTCTGAGGGTTGATTTGATGTCTCATGTGGCTGTCTCTGGGGTTTGATTTGATATCCCACGAGGCTGTCTCCGAGGTTTGATTGTTGTTATAGTCCTCTGGGCTATCTCTGGGGTGTAAAAAGACATTTTGCCCTCCTGCATGGTTAATTATAAAAAAAATTAAAATTTTGAGTGTCTACAAATACTAATAATAATAATAATATTAATAATAACAAATGAAATGTTATATATAAGCAAGCAAGAGTACCCAAACATTGAAATTAATACTTACTTGCATGTAGTTTTTATATTTATAAGCTATTTGCACACATATATATATATATATATATATATATATATATATATATATATATATAAGAGTAATAAGATGCATTGATTCAAAAAATGATCAATTTAATTATAAAAGTCAATAAAACACTTTTATCTTGAGACGAAATGAGTAAATTAAGGAATGTCATGATAACAATATAACATACCATATCTCCACTAATATCTTTTTAATCTCTCATCTTTTTTTTTATTTGTTTGTTTGTTTGATTTTTGTGTGTAATATTAAATTTTAAGGTTGTAAAATGAACTAAATGGTTCGACTTTGATTAATATTCACTTGATTAAAAGTTTAATTCGAATTCGACTCGAAATATAAACGATTCAAATATGAGTAAGGTTTAAAATTTGATAAATTACTCGAATATCTTCAAATTATAAGTTTCTATTAATACGCGAATCATATTTGCTCAAAAAATTCAAATTATTTAAATCTAGTCTTATAAACCTTTATCAAACTTTATTTATATTTAATAAATTTTATAGATGAAATCTGAACCATGCATTCATGGATTCCACTCAATTTATTTACACCAGTATTAAGGTAAACAATATTACTACAATAAGCAACTAAGCAACGCTGCACCACTGCACACGTACTAAAAAAATCTATCCCCCTCGTATTACTAGTCTAATATTGGTGGTTTAGTTGAATTAAACTGACACAAAGGCAGAAAACCCTCCTGTGATTGGCACGTGATATCACGTGCAACAAGAGTGCGTGTCCAAAACATAACTAAATGAGTCGTACAAGTGACTGAGACTGAGGTAGGATGCAAAAGCTATAGTGAAAGCAATTGAACTATTACAACAATACTATCCAGCAGCCTAATAACTAATAGAGCAAGCTGTTAAGTCTTTATCTTTCTGTTATTAATTAGGTTCTGTTTGACTTGGTATTTAAAGTTTAAATTTTGTATTTTCAGTTTCATTATTTGTAGGAGTTAGTTTAGGAAGCTAGTGTACTTGAATTGTTTTTAAACTCATTTGTTAATTATAAATAATGATTAATGAAGAACCAAGAGGAAAATTATGCCTTTATTTCCCTTCTCTATTTTATACTCTTCATCTCTCTATAACATGGTATCAAAGCATAATGCCCAAAGGCTCTCTTCGATCCAGCCTGTTTAACTAGGCCACCAACTATTTTTACTACTAGTCATCAAAGATGACAACTCCAATCAATTCAACAACTCTCAGTACCAATGAAGCTCAGCTCATCACCATTAACATCTCTGCCCAAGCTCCTCTAAAACTCACCACCAACAACTATGTCTCTTGGAAACTCCAATTCCAAACACTCTTTATCGGTTATGATCTACTTGGTTACATTGATGGCTCAAAACCTTGCCCACCACCAAATTTGACTGAGAACTCCACAACAACAACAACGAATCCAGCCCATACTTTTTGGGTGCGCCAAGACCAGTTGATTCTCAATGCACTTATAGGATCTATCTCTCCCACAATCATTCCGTTTATTGCTCGAGCCAAAACCTCTCAAGAAGCATGGACTATCCTAGCCAACACATATGCCAAGCCGTCTCGCGGACGCATCAAGTAAGTTAAAAGCCATCTTAAGGATCTGTCGAAGGGTTCTCGTAGCATTACAGATTTTCTTCAGACCGTGAAAGCTCGGGCTGATGAACTTGCTCTCCTTGGTGCACCAATTGATGAAGATGATCTCACGGAGAGAATCCTTGATGGTCTTGGTGATTACTACAAAGAGCTAGTACGTGCTGTTCAAGCTCGGGACACTTCAATCTCCTTCGATGAACTCCATGAAAAACTCCTGAATTTTGAAGTGTCTCTTGATGGAACAAAATCAGAACCATCACACTTCCCAGCTTCGGCAAATCCTGCAAGTCGTACAAACTTAGGTTGGCAACCAAATTCTTACCCAGGAAACAACACTAAATGGCGTTCATCATCAAATTCTGGAAACAACAGTACGGGGTGGCGCCCATCGCAAAATACCAAAAATCACTCCACTACTTCTTCCCATGCTGGGCCTAATTTCTATCGCAGTGATAGACCTTCCCCACGACCTTATCTTGGATTTTGCCAAATTTGTGGTACACAGGGCCATACCGCAAAAAAATGTCCATCTTTTCGTTTCGTACAAATTCAGCCCACCACAAATCCAAGTCCACCGGCAACCAACTCCACCACACCATGGCAGCCTCGTGCTCATTTTGCTGCAAACACCACTTCCAACACTCCAAATTGGCTACTTGACAGTGGAGCTTCTCATCATGTTACTGACGACTTGAGCAATCTATCTCTTCATGCTCCATATTCTGGTTCTGATGACATAATGATTGGCGATGGCTCGGGTCTCCGCATTACTCACACTGGTTCTACCTCCATTAGCTCTTCCAACACAAAATTTACATTAGATAATGTTCTTTGTGTACCCAAGATGAAAAAGAATCTTATATCCATTTCCCAATTTTGCACATCAAATAATGTTTCTGTTGAATTCTTACCTTCTTCTTTTCTTGTGAAGGAACTTTGCACGGGAGCAATCCTTTTGAAGGGGCAAATGAAGGATGGGGTGTATGAATGGCCAGTTTCCTCTCCAACGTCCTCTCCATTATTAGCTTTCTCTAGTGTCAAGACTACTTCATCTGCATGGCATCATAGATTAGGACATCCAGCCTTTCCCATTTTAAATCACATTGTTTCTCATTATCAGTTAGATTTGTCTTCCTCTATGTCATTTGATTTTCTATGTAATGCTTGTCAATGCAATAAAAGCCACAAATTACCATTTTTCACATCTTCTGTTATTTCTTCTCGACCACTTGAAATTATTTTCTCTGATGTCTGGACCTCTCCTATTGTGTCACACGATGGTTTTAAATATTATGTCATATTTGTTGATCACTTTACTAAATACATTTGGTTTTATCCCCTTAAACAAAAATCTGAAGTCAAAGTTGTATTTATACGCTTTAAAGCCATTGTTGAAAAACACTTTGAAAATAAAATTCATACCCTTTATTCAGATAATGGTGGTGAATACAAAGTGCTTGCCAGTTTTTTAGCTACACATGGCATTTCTTCTTTTACTACTCCACCACACACACCGGAACACAATGGGTATTCCGAAAGAAGACACCGTCACATTGTTGAAACAGGTCTTTCTCTACTCTCTCATGCCTCAATACCTTTAACCTTTTGGCCTCAATCCTTTGCTACTGCAGTTTACCTAATTAATAGAATGCCAACTCCAACACTGAATTTTTCATCTCCTTTCGAGAAAATTTTTGGCACAACCCCTAACTACTCAAAACTTAGGATATTTGGTTGTTTATGTTATCCTTGGCTTCGCCCTTACTCTTCCCACAAGCTTGATGCTCGCTCTACACCATGTGTGTGACGCCCCCAAAATAGGTCCATTCCATCCAACCCATTTTGAGTCGCCAAATACATGGTACAGAAACAAATACAACTTTTACAACCCATAAACTGTGAGTTTGAATACAAACATTGTCATCTAGACAATATACATACCCAACTATGTCCTCAATACAGTTATTGATATATTATTTTACAAAAATGGTGAGGACTACTAAACAACTCTCTCAAGGACCATCAATTCATACCCCGACTCGTACCCGCTATATTCTCGTCTCCTGAGAAGAAAAATGGAACAAAAAGGAAAAGGGTGAGCTCAACTAGCTCAGTAAAGAATATTATGACTAAGATAATATACAACAAATTATCATTAGTCTTCAACAGGGAAAAATCTGATAGAATACAATAGACAACAAGTTTTAAATCAATATTCGCAGCGGAAAATATTAATTCATAGAAGAGTTACGTAGAGGATGAAATCTACTAATGTCTATGAATTTAACAGTCCATCAACGGTATTTTTTTATCCCTGTAACATCAATCAATGCACATCTTGAATCATATATTCATCCTTGCACTACAGGCCAAGGATATTCATCTGTTGGTCATGTTCATCTAAACACCTGTTCATCTTTGCACTACGGGCCAAAGATATTCATCAGAAATCATTCATCTTTGCACTACAGGCCAAAGATATTCAATAATAACCTCCTTTAAGACTGAATATGATAAAAAAATATTTTTAAAGAAGCGAATCCAGCGAAACAAAATGACAAGGATTAAGGATTAAGGATTCGTACTTTGTTTTATCCATGTCCAACAATATCTCAAAAATAATCATAGTGGTGTAAAATTCAAGAATGATCAAAACATGGATACAATCAAAGCTAGTATCCACAATAGATATTTTGGACGAAAAGAAAAAAAAATAATTTTTCTGTGAATAGTGCCGTATTCGTGAATAGTGTCGTATACGTGAATAGTACTGTATACGTGAATAGTAACTCCGGCACAAAAAGTTCCAAATTTGATAAAAAAGTTCACCAATATTCCGGCATAATGATATTGAAGAAAAAAAATATCATTTGAGAAGAAAATAACATCCCTTACCTCAAAATAGCCGTACTTCTGACTGAATTTCGGTATAGTGCTGACAGAAACTCGCACCGTATAGCAACACTCAAAGTATACTCACAAGGATACGCTCGATAATATAGAGAGAGAAAGAGAGAAAACTTTGTTTCTGGTGTGATTTTCAATTCTAACTTAGCCCTCTATTTATAGGAAAATGTTAGAACGACAAAGGAGACTAAATTAATAAAGAATTATTATTTCATTTCATCCTTCCACGCCACCTACCACGACCAGCCATCAAGCATGCATAAAATGAAATTTTCCAGCAGCCCACATGTTGTCAAACAAGAGTGGGTCCCACCCATTATTTAATAAAAATCATTTTATTTTCCAAAATATCAATAATTCGTAGAAAATAGCTCGTTTATCAGAAAAATTCGAAACTCGCGACATTTCATGGGAAATTCCATTCTCTACAACTTTGCAGAAGAAAATTTTTCCAAATTCCAAATAGAAATTGACCGAAATCTACAAACGGGCGATTTTACAGTCTATACTCAATTTTCGGTCAAAAATTATGTCCACCGACACACAAAACATGTGTTAAACATTTAATGCCACAAAAATACTCTACCTCCTCATATACTCATATATCCCACATTCATTGTAAAAATATCACCGTTAATATATTATTAAAATAATATATTTAAATGAATTATTTTATCAGAAAAAGATAAAATATTAATTTTTAACAATTGTCACATTAAAAATTTTCTCCATCTATATCCACATAAAATAAATATTTTCTTTATCATAATAATCAATAATTAATTATTAAAAATAATATTACAAAATCACAGTACTGACAACCAGGCCGTTCCCAGGATAGAGGGGGCTTTCCAATAACAATTTCTCCTTACTGGCGCGCAATTAGATGACCAAACCTCTCCTTGACAGAACTTTCTAGACATTGCCAATAATGTTGTCTGATAATATTATTCAAATAATATGAATTATTGATCTGATAATGAAAAATACTGTGAAATGACAATTATTGAAACAATAATATAAATATCAACGCAGCAATTATTGAATCAATAAAGTAATGAACAGTAACTCCTGTAGCAATTATTGAGTAGTGCCTTCTTACGTAAGGATCAATAATTCAAAATACCGTGTGCTACTGTGCAACAACGCGTATTACTGTATTTTAACCACCGGGTATTCCAACAGTGTAAACGGTAACAACTACGCCGTTATTTTTAAACAGCTTATATTTGTCGTTTTCTTCCTCCAATCGCTTTCTGTTATGGGGCCCACACATGGCTGCGCCGTCGTACGAATATTCTCCGACAGTACGAATATTCCACGACCAAACAAATATTCCCCGACAACAATGAATATTTTATAACCACTTGCTTATTTTGAAATGTTTGCGTATTTTACCCATAACTATCCACATTATTCAAATCAACCCTTACTATTCAAAATAATAATTAAAGGAAATTAAATTTCATTTATTAATTATTTGGGGTCTTACAACCTCCCCTCCTTATGAAATTTCGTCCTCGAAATTGACATACGTACCTGGTGTTTCGAAAAGGTGAGGATACCTCGCTTTCATTTCTGTTTCCAACTCCCAGGTCATTTCCTCTATAGCATGATTCCTCCACAAAACTTTAACTTGTGGTATTACCTTCGTGCGTAGGACATGCTCCTTCCTATCCAAGATCTTGATAGGTACCTCCTCATACGTTAAATCTTCGGCTATCTCGTCCGGTTCTAACTCAATGACGTGGTTCGGGTCTTTCACATATTTTCGAAGCACAGATATATGAAAAACATTATGAACACGAGACATACTTGGAGGTAACGCGAGTCTATAGGCTACATTACCTACTCGATCAAGAATTTGAAACGGACCAATAAATCGTGGATTAAGCTTTCCTCTCTTCCCGAATCTTGTAACTCCCTTCCATGGGGCAACACGCAACAATACATGATCCCCAACACTAAATTCTACGTCCTTTCGATGAAGATCCGCATAACTCTTTTGTCGATCTTGTGCCGTTTGTATACGTTGTCGAATCGTTTGGATCTTCTCTGTAGTCATACGTACTAACTCGGGTCCCAACAATGTTGCTTCACCCACCTCGTCCCAACATACTGGAGAGCGACACTTTCGTCCATACAATGCTTCAAATGGGGCCACACCAATGCTTGCCTGATAACTGTTGTTGTAGGAGAATTCCACCAATGGTAAATATTTATCTCAACTGCCCTTGAAGTCTAGGACACAGAGTCTTAATAAATCTTCAAGAGTTTGAATAGTCCTCTCTGATTGTCCGTCCGTTTGAGGATGGTATGCCGAACTGAATCGTAACTCCGTACCCATAGCTTTTTGCAAGCTAACCCAAAATCTTGAAGTAAATCTTGGGTCACGATCCGAAACTATGGATACTGGCATGCCATGCAATCTTACAATCTCATTTACGTACATTTGAGCAAGACGTTCAAGGGAATAAGTCTCTCGTATCGGCAAGAAATGAGCGGACTTGGTTAATCTATCAACAATAACCCAAATAGCATTGATGCCTTGAGAAACCGTAGGAAGACCCGTAACGAAATCCATAGTAATGTGTTCCCACTTCCATTTCGGAATCTCAAGTGGTTGCAATGGACCCTTTGGCACTTGATGCTCCGCCTTTACACGTTGACAAGTTAAACACGTTGAAATAAACTTTGCAATCTCTCTTTTCATATTGTTCCACCAAAATGTATGTCGAAGGTCACGATACATTTTGGTACTTCCAGGATGAATTGCAAACGGTGTATTGTGTGCCACCATCATGATCTTGTACTTCAAATCAGGATTGTTAGGAACACAAAGTCTGGAGTGGACTCGAAGTATTCCTTCTTCATCAATTCTCGCTTCTGGAATGGCACCTTCTTGTACTTTCGTCTTCATATGCATCAGCTCCGGATCGCTGGCTTGAGCAACCTTAACTTTTTCTATTAAAGTTGGCTCTATGCGTATACTTGACATCATTGCACTCATTCCTGCATATGATCTTCTACTCAATGCGTCAGCTACCACGTTCGCTTTTCCAGGATGGTACTGAATAGTGTGGTCGTAATCTTTCAACAACTCGAGCCAACGTCGTTGCCGCATGTTGAGTTCTTTTTGAGTGAAGAAATATTTGAGGCTTTTATGATCTGAATATATCTCCACTTTCTCCCCGTATAGATAGTGCCTCCAGATCTTTAGCGCGAAAACGACTGCTGCCAACTCTAGATCATGAGTAGGATAATTCCTCTCATACTCTTTAAGTTGTCGCGAGGCATAGGCTATGACTTTCCCACGTTGCATGAGAACACATCCTAACCCTTTGCCTGAAGCATCGCTGTAGATAACAAATCCATCCGAACCAGATGGTATAGTTAGAACAGGTGCCGAAATAAGTCTCCTCTTAAGCTCTTGGAAACTCTTCTCGCATTCCTCGCTCCATACGAATTTTGTATCCTTCCGAGTTAGCTGAGTTAATGGAGTAGCAATTCGAGAAAACCCTTCCACGAATCTCCGATAATAACCAGCTAAGCCCAAAAAGCTACGTACTTCAGTGACCGACTTCGGTTGCTCCCAACTTTGTATTGCTTCAATCTTTGTCGGGTCAACAGATACTCCATTTTTTGACACCACGTGCCCAAGGAATGCTACTTCCTCAAGCCAGAACTCGCATTTCTTCAACTTAGCATATAACTTGTTTTCACGAAGCCTTTGGAGTACCAGCTTCAAATGGTGCTCATGATCTTCACGGCTTTTGGAATATATGAGAATGTCATCAATAAAGACAACAACGAATTGATCCAAATAATCCTTGAATACTCGGTTCATCATATCCATGAAAGCAGCAGGAGCATTAGTCAATCCAAAAGACATGACTAAGAATTCATAATGCCCATACCGAGTTCTGAAGGCAGTCTTTGGAATATCCTCAGTTCTAATTTTCAGCTGATGATATCCAGATCGAAGATCGATTTTTGAAAAGAATTGTGCTCCTTGCAACTGGTCAAACAAGTCATCAATACGAGGTAGAGGATACCTATTCTTGATGGTGACATGGTTCAATTCCCGATAGTCAATACAAAGTCGCATACTCCCGTCTTTCTTCTTTACGAATAAAACAGGAGCACCCCAAGGAGATGTACTAGGACGAATGAAACCGATGTCCAATAACTCCTGTAGTTGGACTTTTAACTCCTGAAGTTCAATAGGAGCCATTCGATATGGGGTTTTAGAAATGGGCTTTGTACCAGGTTCAAGATCAATAAAGAATTCAACTTCACGTTCTGGGGGTAGACCGGGAAGTTCTTCAGGAAATACGTCAGGAAAGTCAATAACAACAGGAATATTATTCAATTTTGACGTGTCTTTATTCAAATCCATAACATGGGCTAAGAAAGCTTGACATCCGTTTTTCAATAAACGAATAGCTTTATGATTAGATATGACAGTGATTGATTTTAATGGTTTAGTTGCCTGAATTCGAACAACAGGTTGATTAGGAATATGAAAACTAACAACCTTACGAAAACAATCAATTTTGGCATGATGAGTAGTTAACCAATCAATCCCTAAAATCACATCAAAAGCAAGTATCTTTAAAGAGATCAGGTCAACAGGTAAGGTGATGGTGCCAACTTGAATGAAACAAGATTTATAAACAGTGGATGTGATAAAAGTTTCTCCTAACGGAGTTTCCACAGATAGGTCAAAGTCTAATTTCTCCGGAGTCAAGTTTAAATGTTGAGCACAAGCAGGAGAGATAAATGAATGGGTAGCACCGGTATCAAGTAAGGTATAAACTTCGCAAGAATTTATAAATAGCTTACCCGTGATCACCTCGTTTGGGTTCCTCGCATGTTGACCAGTCACAACAAACGCTCTTCCAGGAACCATTGACTTTGGCTTTTCTGGGACAGTCTTTTGAGTCACCGTCCCCGCTGAACTAGGTTTCGCTACCGTACAATCTCGAGCGATATGTCCTTCCTTTCCACAATTATAGCATACCTTGAACTGTTGTGGACAGTTTGGACTGATATGTCCCTCTTTCCCGCACTTATAGCATATAACCGGTGGTCTTTCTCCTCCCTTAGAACCAGTTGCTGCCGGAACTGTCGTCTTCACATGGTCGTTGTTAAATCTCCTCTTTTTAAAATCTCCTCCTGACTCGCTTCTTCTATTTTCATAGCTATGATTACCACCAGAGTGGTTACCATTTTTGTCTGTCTTTTTCTTTCTCCACTGGTTATTGTTGTTTTGCTGACTGCTATCTTCAGTATGATCCTGATTGTGGTACCTCGGTTGACCGTACTCGTTGTCTCGCTCCAACAATTGAGCCCTGTTAACAACATCTGAATAGAGAGAAAATTTATGAGAGATGAGATATTGTCGTATGCCGGGTTTCAAACCTCTCAGAAACATCCGCGTCATACGTTCCTCATTCTCCACCAAATGAGGTGCAAACCTGGATAACTCTGCAAACTTTGCCTCGTACTGAGACACCGTCATGTTATTTTGTTCTAATCTGATGAACTCCACTTCCTTCATATGACGAACACTTTCAGGAAAGTATTTGTCATTAAATAGTTTCTGAAACGTATCCCAAGACATGCTGAGTGCGGCTGGATGGGTACGCTTCACAGACTCCCACCAGTAGTCTGCCTCGCCACGGAACATAAAGGTGGCGAATGGAACCTTCTGTTCCTCCGTGCATCCCAAGACATCGAATATCTTGGTAATTTGCTTGACCCATGTCTCCGCCATGATCGGATCTGGCTTTCCCTTAAATTCTGGTGGTCCCAACTCTTTGAACTGCTTGGCTGTGACCACCCGTGAATTGTTATCATTTCCTCCTGTATTTTGAACACGAGTCTCCCTCGTCTGATTTTGCATGAACTGCAAAAAGCTTCTGAACATTGCGTCGTTCATCGTCTGATCAGTGGTGTTGTTCACAGGATGAACATTGCCAGCCTGTTGCACGTTCTCCTCGTTGGTGAGTACAGGCGTCTCCACGGTCTCATTTCCATTGTTAATATTCTCAGTCGACATTCTCAAATATTGTCATAAAACAAGGGTTAATTAAGGAAATCAATATATCACATAATATCCCTATATACTGACCAACTAACAAATAAGCTTAGGTAGAACACACTAGCGAAGGATTTACTCGTCTCTCCCCTCCTAGTTCTATTCCCCGATCTCCGCCAGAGATCATATCCCTAAGCTCTGATACCAATTGTGACGCCCCCAAAATAGGTCCATTCCATCCAACCCATTTTGAGTCGCCAAATACATGGTACAGAAACAAATACAACTTTTACAACCCATAAACTGTGAGTTTGAATACAAACATTGTCATCTAGACAATATACATACCCAACTATGTCCTCAATACAGTTATTGATATATTATTTTACAAAAATGGTGAGGACTACTAAACAACTCTCTCAAGGACCATCAATTCATACCCCGACTCGTACCCGCTATATTCTCGTCTCCTGAGAAGAAAAATGGAACAAAAAGGAAAAGGGTGAGCTCAACTAGCTCAGTAAAGAATATTATGACTAAGATAATATACAACAAATTATCGTTAGTCTTCAACAGGGAAAAATCTGATAGAATACAATAGACAACAAGTTTTAAATCAATATTCGCAGCGGAAAATATTAATTCATAGAAGAGTTACGTAGAGGATGAAATCTACTAATGTCTATGAATTTAACAGTCCATCAACGGTATTTTTTAATCCCTGTAACATCAATCAATGCACATCTTGAATCATATATTCATCCTTGCACTACAGGCCAAGGATATTCATCTGTTGGTCATGTTCATCTAAACACCTGTTCATCTTTGCACTACGGGCCAAAGATATTCATCAGAAATCATTCATCTTTGCACTACAGGCCAAAGATATTCAATAATAACCTCCTTTAAGACTGAATATGATAAAAAAATATTTTTAAAGAAGCGAATCCAGCGAAACAAAATGACAAGGATTAAGGATTAAGGATTCGTACTTTGTTTTATCCATGTCCAACAATATCTCAAAAATAATCATAGTGGTGTAAAATTCAAGAATGATCAAAACATGGATACAATCAAAGCTAGTATCCACAATAGATATTTTGGACGAAAAGAAAAAAAAATAATTTTTCTGTGAATAGTGCCGTATTCGTGAATAGTGTCGTATACGTGAATAGTACTGTATACGTGAATAGTAACTCCGGCACAAAAAGTTCCAAATTTGATAAAAAGTTCACCAATATTCCGGCATAATGATATTGAAGAAAAAAATATCATTCGAGAAGAAAATAACATCCCTTACCTCAAAATAGCCGTACTTCTGACTGAATTTCGGTATAGTGCTGACAGAAACTCGCACCGTATAGCAACACTCAAAGTATACTCACAAGGATACGCTCGATAATATAGAGAGAGAAAGAGAGAAAACTTTGTTTCTGGTGTGATTTTCAATTCTAACTTAGCCCTCTATTTATAGGAAAATGTTAGAACGCCAAAGGAGACTAAATTAATAAAGAATTATTATTTCATTTCATCCTTCCACGCCACCTACCATGACCAGCCATCAAGCATGCATAAAATGAAATTTTCCAGCAGCCCACATGTTGTCAAACAAGAGTGGGTCCCACCCATTATTTAATAAAAATCATTTTATTTTCCAAAACTTCAATAATTCGTAGAAAATAGCTCGTTTATCAGAAAAATTCGAAACTCGCGACATTCCATGGGAAATTCCATTCTCTACAACTTTGCAGAAAATATTTTTTTCAAATTCCAAATAGAAATTGACCGAAATCCACAAACGGGCGATTTTACAGTCTATACTCAATTTTCGGTCAAAAATTATGTCCACCGACACACAAAACATGTGTTAAACATTTAATGCCACAAAAATACTCTACCTCCTCATATACTCATATATCCCACATTCATTGTAAAAATATCACCGTTAATATATTATTAAAATAATATATTTAAATGAATTATTTTATCAGAAAAAGATAAAATATTAATTTTCAACAATTGTCACATTAAAAATTTTCTCCATCTATATCCACATAAAATAAATATTTTCTTTATCATAATAATCAATAATTAATTATTAAAAATAATATTACAGAATCACAGTACTGACAACCAGGCCGTTCCCAGGATAGAGGGGGCTTTCCAATAAGAATTTCTCCTTACTGGCGCGCAATTAGATGACCAAACCTCTCCTTGACAGAACTTTCTAGACATTGCCAATAATGTTATCTGATAATATTATTCAAATAATATGAATTATTGATCTGATAATGAAAAATACTGTGAAATGACAATTATTGAAACAATAATATAAATATCAACGCAGCAATTATTGAATCAATAAAGTAATGAACAGTAACTCCTGTAGCAATTATTGAGTAGTGCCTTCTTACGTAAGGATCAATAATTCAAAATACCGTGTGCTACTGTGCAACAACGCGTATTACTGTATTTTAACCACCGGGTATTCCAACAGTGTAAACGGTAACAACTACGCCGTTATTTTTAAACAGCTTATATTTGTCGTTTTCTTCCTCCAATCGCTTTCCGTTATGGGGCCCACACATGGCTGCGCCGTCGTACGAATATTCTCCGACAGTACGAATATTCCACGACCAAACGAATATTCCCCGACAACAATGAATATTTTATAACCACTTGCTTATTTTGAAATGTTTGCGTATTTTACCCATAACTATCCACATTATTCAAATCAACCCTTACTATTCAAAATAATAATTAAAGGAAATTAAATTTCATTTATTAATTATTTGGGGTCTTACAATGTGTTTTTCTAGGCTACTCTCTTACTCAAAGTGCATATTTATGCTTTCATTCATCTTCTGGGAAAACATATGTGTCTAGACATGTCAAGTTTGTTGAGTCTGTGTTCCCTTTTCACACACTCTCCACTCAATCTCCTCCTACACAATCTGATACAATCTCCACATGGATTCCTTCATCTATCACTGTTCCGTTGCCAACATCTGTGCCACAAGACGTCACCCCATCCAACGTGCAATCTTCTGGGCGCCTCCCGTGTGTGACATCTTCACCATCTTTGCCCTCAACCACAAACACACAATCTCAATCATCCATCACCTCTCCACCGTCCCCTAACCCACAACCTACATTAGAAACCACTTCACATCCCTCTACATCTCAACCCACTCATACACACTCTATGGTAACCAGAGCCAAAAACAAAATTACCAAACCTATCCAAAAACTAAACCTTTCCACTCAACTATCTCCTCTTATCGATATAGAACCTACCACTGCGACCCAAGCCCTCAAGGATCAAAAATGGCGTCAGGCCATGTCTGAAGAATATGATGCTCTTGTTCGAAATGGGACATGGGAGCTAGTACCTCCTGCTTCTAGTCAAAATATAGTTGGTTGTAAGTGGATTTTTCGCATTAAAAGACATTCTGATGGTTCTATTGACAGGTACAAAGCACGGTTAGTAGCCAAAGGATTTCATCAACGCCCTGGTTTTGACTATCATGATACATTTAGTCCTGTGGTCAAGCCAACTACGGTACGCCTTGTTTTGAGCCTTGCTGTTAGTCGAGGATGGTCTCTTCGTCAACTGGATATCAATAATGCATTTTTATAAGGTCATCTTTCTGACGATGTCTATATGTCACAACCACAAGGCTTTGTTGATCAAGATAAACCATCTTATGCTTGCAAGCTTAGAAAAGCTATATATGGTCTCAAGCAAGCTCCACGAGCTTGGTATACTGAACTCCGCAAATTTCTTCTTGCTTCGGGTTTTCATAATTCACTAGCCGACACCTCTCTATTCATTTACCAAAATGGTGGTCACCTTATCTATATCTTGGTTTATGTGGATGATATTATTATAACGGGAGATAATGATGGTTTTGTCCAACAATTTGTTACTATGTTATCTCAACAATTTTCCTTAAAAGATCTTGGGCAACTATCTTATTTTCTCGGAGTGGAAGTTTTATCACATCCTTATGGTGTTTTGCTGTCTCAGAAAAGATATATTCTTGATCTTCTTGCTCGTACAAAAATGATAGAAGCAAAACCAGTTCTCACACCCCTTCCCACTTCTTTGCCAATCACTTCGGACTCCAGTTTTTTACTTTCTGATCCATCTGAATACCGTGCTATTGTTGGGAGCCTACAATATCTCTTACTTACTCGACCCGACATAGCTTTTGCTGTTAACAAGTTATCACAGTTCATGCATAAACCAACCTTAGATCATTGGGTTCTTGTTAAGCGTCTTCTTCGCTATCTATGTGGCTCGTTAAATGAAGGTATTATTCTCTACCGCGATTCACCATTATTCTTACATGCGTTTTCAGATGCAGATTGGGCTGGGAATCGGGATGATTTCTCCTCCATCAGTGCCTACATTGTATATCTTGGTCGTAATCCGATTTCTTGGAGTTCTAAGAAACAACGATCTGTTGCACGATCCTCCACTGAGGCCGAGTACAGGTCTGTAGCTAACACTGCTGCAGAACTAAACTGGATTTGTTCTCTCTTGACTGAACTTGGCGTGTGTCTCCCTCATTCTCCTATTATTTATTGTGACAATGTTGGGGCCACAAATCTTTGTTCAAATCCAGTTTTTCATTCTAGAATGAAACACGTGGCCATTGATTTTCATTTTATACGTGAACAAGTCCAATCAGGATGTTTGCGTGTTGCTCATATTTCATGTAAAGATCAACTTGCGGATGCACTCACAAAGCCCCTATCACGCACGCAATTTCTCTCTTAAGGCCAAGATTGGAATTTCTACTCGAGCTCCATCTTGAGGGGGCATAATAGAGCAAGTTGTTAAGTCTTTATCTTTCTGTTATTAATTAGGTTCTGTTTGACTTGGTATTTAAAGTTTGAATTTTGTATTTTCAGTTTCATTATTTGTAGGAGTTAGTTTAGGAAGCTAGTGTACTTGAATTGTTTTTAAACTCATTTGTTAATTATAAATAATGATTAATGAAGAACCAAGAGGAAAATTATGCCTTTATTTCCCTTCTCTATTTTATACTCTTCATCTCTCTATAACAATAACATCAGCCTCAACCACTGCACACAACATAAAAAAAAAAACAAATAAACCCAACGTTTACCAAATACAACCCAGAACCACCATCTCAGCCGCCGCCGCCAGCTCCGCAGATGGGTGCCCAAGTGCCTGTAAGAACAGAAAACAACACCCTTTGTTCTTGTTATCCCAAATAGTTGGTCAAAATTTGTTATTTTTGGAGAATTTTTGGTCAATTTATTATTTTTTTGAGAAATAATGGTCAACATTTTTTCTTGTTTTTGATTTTTTTTTTTGGGTTTTTTGTGTGGTGTAGGTGGTGGAGAGAGAAAATGGTGAAGAAGAGGAAAGAGAAAAGGAGAATGAAAAAGAAGATGAAGAATTGAAAGATGTGGAAAAAGGGGAGATGGGATTTGAACATGTGACTCAGAATGTTCCTCCAAGAGAATTTCAAATGTCAAGAATGCAAAGATTGACTGCTACAAACCCTTTAAGACTTGTTAATGGTGGCACAAGAGTCCCTTCTGCCTCTCCTTCTCAGCAGCCTCATCACCACCCCACTCCTTCCCCTTCTGTCCCTCGGTCCACTCCTACTCCACAAGTAAATCTCTCTATATATGTGTGCGTGTGTATATATAATTTTTGATGTGCTTTTCCAATTTTTGTATAATATTTTTGAGTTTTTTTTTATTAAAAAATTATTGTTTGTGATATGGGTTTTATTTTGTGGTAAATCAGCAATCTGAAATATCATTGAATTTTAGAAGATACACCAATAGAATATCTGTCTGTGTGTTTTACAATTTTTTTTTTGATTTTCCAATTTTGGTAAATATTTGGGTTTTTTGTGTTCAAGCAGCAATCTGTAATATTTTCTAATTCAAGAAGACACATCAGCAGAATATATGTCTGTGTGTGCGCGCGCGTTTTTGTGTGTGTTTACAATTTTTAATTTGATTTCCAATTTTGGTAAAATATTATTGGTTTATTTATTTTTCAATTTGTGACATGGGATTTTTGTGTTCAATCAGTAATATCATTGAATTCAAGAAGATACACCAATAGAATATCTCTGCTTTTGTTCCTTTTGCATATGGTTGCCGCTATTGCACTAGTGTGTTTTCTTGTCTACAAGGGGATTGAAGGACTAATTAGAGCAGGAGATACTAGAAAAAGGAAAAGAGGTTATTAGAATATTTTCTGCCGCAGGTTGGAGCCACCTCTTTTCTTAGCATAACACTAGCATTTACATGGCAAAAGGCAGTGAGAATGTGGCCTAAATTTATGGTCTATTTCATACTTTGGAGCTCTTTCCTTATTTCTCTGTCTGCCGGAATTTTACTAATTTGTTTCCAAAAGCCCCCAACAGATGGTGTTGGAGTAGTCCTTATCTTTTTTGCAATTTGTAATGGCTTGTATTCTTGTTGGGTTACTCCGAGAATTGGGTTTTGCTGTAAGGTTTTGATTAAATCGCTTGAGCCGGTGTCAAAGTTCCATGATTTGAATCAGCCTACTTATTGGATGCTTGGAGCTGGATTCGTTTGGATGTTACTATGGATTTTCGCGGTTATTGGGGCGTTGAATTTCTATTTTCTGCCATTGACTATAATTGTGTTGGTATTGAGCTTGGCTTGGACAACTGAAGTCATGAGGAATGTTGCTAATCAAACAGTTAGCAGAGTGATTGCTCTGTATTATCTTAGAGGAATGCAATCCAATACTCAATTTTGCTTCCAAAGGGCATTGTCGAAAAATCTGGGAAGTGCTTGTCTTGGGTCCCTTTTTGTGCCTGCCATTGAGTTTTTGAGAATTATTTTCCGAGCTTTGAATTTGCTAGAGGGAGAAGATGAATTCATGTTTTCATGTGCTCATTTCTGCCTTGAAGTCATGGAAACCATCTTTAAATATGGCAATGGCTGGGCGTATGTACAGGTACTAATATTCACAGACCATTAGCACTTGCAAATTTTTATTTTTATTTTTATGTCTAATTCAGAATGTGAATGTAGTTGTAAGTAAATCTTTTGCTAGAAAACTTAAATTTATTTAGAAAGTATGACGTTTAATGTAATGATATCTAAAATTTACTATATTGTGGATTGGAAAACATATAAGCCACAAATTTTGATCAATATAACTCCTCGCATAGGGAATAGGGGATTGATTCGGTTAGTCCATTGCATAATAGATCATTTTGTAACAAAGTTTAATTCTTTTACTTTAATAAATGCTTAATTTTTTTTTGCTTTTCAATAACTTATTTTTGAGTATCATTAATCTTTTTTATGTCATTAATGAAGATTTTGAATGTTTATGTTGTTGGTGTTTATTTGCAGTTACATATTCAACATGAGCATTCATCAATCTTTGTTTATGTTTAAAATTCTTAATTTATTACTTGGCAAGCCAACCTACTTAATTAATTTTTGTCAATTACTTTAAAATTAGTACTTTTGAACTGGAAATAAAACATTCTCCGAACAAATTTTTTACAGATAGCCGCCTATGGAAAAGGATTCGTGCAGGCCTCACAAGACACTTGGGAGCTCTTTCAGAAACATGAAATGGAGTGCATTGTAGACTCTGATATTACCACCGCAATCTGCTTCCTCGTCGGAATCTGCAGCGGTGCTATATGCGTTATTGTTGTGGCGCCTTGGACCTGGTCGGTTCACAGTGACTTCACAGCTACTGTTTCCCTTCTTGCCTTTTTCATTGGTTATTTAATGGTTTGTGACCTCAACCACTTCAATTATTTATATCAATTATTCTCACTTATCATTCAGGCCATATGATCAACCTGTACATTATTTTTCTACCGATTTATTAAAAAAGATTAAAAATTTGTACATTATTTAGTCAATCCACTATACGGACAATGTTGTTCTAATTCAAGTTTAATATTATTCCAGACTAGAATTGCCATGGCATTGCCTCAAGCGTGTGTCAGCTGTTACTACGTTTGCTATGCTGAGAATCCGGAGAACAGGCTGTTCGATAAAACTATACCAGACCGTCTTCACATGATAATAGAAGGGCGTGATTTCGTTGTACCAACTCCTCGTGTTCCTCGGAGATTTACAAGATAGCTTAAAATTCAGATTGCGTCAATCCAAAAATATGTACATATGCATAAATTATCTACAGTCTGGGGCTCGGATGATCCACTCGAAAGGGAGCCAAGGACTAGAACCCGGGCAATAAGATTGAAGTCAATTTTCCCAGATGGATAGAAATGCTAATTCGAATAAGGGAGGGTCTGAAATTGGAAAGCAGGCAAAGCTTCGGCTGAAACTGGTAATTTATACATAGTTGTATACTGCACGCTTCTATCATTACTCTTTTTGTATTGATCCGGTTAGCTAGAAATTATTTTTTTGATAAGTTGGTCAATTGACTAATAGAATTTGACACACGTACATCCTCGCCTGCGTATTAATATTTTATTGACTAATTGATCAACTTATCCCAAAATAAACTTTATGCTAACCACTAAATTCTGATGTGGCAATAAGAAATAGAAGGGCCCTTTGAGATTCCATTCCCATTAAGGCTACAAAAAAGAAATAAAAAATAAAAAAATACTAACTTTTTGTATTTTTCTTTTTATTAGTATTATATTCCTTCCATTCCTAAAAGATTGTCGTTTTAGAAGAAAAAATTTGTTCTAAAAAGTTTGTCGTTTTCAACTTTCAAAGAGAATAAATTATTTACTTTCCTATATTACTCATACCTTCTCTCATTGTTCCAAGAAATTCTTTCTCTTGTATTAATAGTTTTCAACTTTCCATAAAGGGGTAGTGATGATATTTCAAATAAATTTTACTTGATAAACTAAAATCTTAAACGACAATCTTTTATGAACGAATGTAGTATTAGATAAACTTTAGGAATTCTGATTCTAACTGGGCCCACTACTACTTTTTGTGATCTTATGCTACGTTTGGATTGAAGGAATGGAATAGAGTAAGGAATGGAATAGATGAGGGAATGGAATAAGGAAGGGAATGAAATGATTTTTTAATATTTCATGTACATGTTTGGTTGATGTTAGGAATACATCTAAGAATAAAATAAATAATTAGAAAGTGACATAAATACCCTCAAATGTTCAAATTAACTTAAATTCAATTTATATTAAAAATTTAACACATATTTCATTCTTAGAAATAAAAGGGAGGGGTGGGGTGGGGGTAGGGTGGGGGTAGGTAGGGTGGCGTGGGGGTGGGGTGGGGTAGGTGTGGGTAGGGTGGGGTGGGATGGGGTAGGGTAGGTGGCGTAGGGTGGGTGGGTGGGTAAGTAGGGTAAGTGGGTTGGGGTGGCTGGGTGGGGTTGGGTTGGTAGGGGTGGGGGTAGGGTGGGGTAAGGTGGGTTGGTAGGTAGGGTAGGTGGGTTGGGGTGGCTGGATGGGGGTAGGTTGGTAGGGGGTGGGGTAGGTGGGGTGGGGTGGGTAGGTTAGTAAGGTAGGTGGGTTAGGGTGGCTAGGTGGGGGTGGGGTAGGTGGGGTAGTTGGGGTGGGTGACTGGGTGGGGTAGGTAAGTAGGAGGTGGGCGTAGGTGGGGTGGGGTGGGGTGGGTTGGTAGGTAGGGTAGGTGGGTTGGGGTGGCTGGGTGGGGGTAGGTTGGTAGGGGGTGGGCGTAGGTGGAGTAGGTGGGGTGGGGTAGGTTGGTAGGTAGGGTAGGTGGGTTGGGGTGGCTGGATGGGGGTAGGTTAGTAGGGGTGGGTTGGGTGGGGTGGGGTTGGTGGGTGGGTGATAGGTGGTAGGTGGGGTGGGGTGGGGTAGGTGGGGTGGGTGGGGTGGGTGGGGTGGGTGGGGTGGGTGGGGTGGGTGGGGTGGGTGGGGTGGGTGGGTGGAGTGGGGTATGTGGGGTGGGTGGATGGGTAGGTGGGTGGGTGGATGGGTAGGTGGGTGGGGTGGGGTTGGTGGGGTAGGTGGGGTGGGGTTGGTGGGGTAAGTGGGGTGGGGTAAGTGGGGTAGGTAGGTGAGGTGGGGGGTGGGTGGGGTGGGAGTGGGGTAGGTGGGGGTAGGTTGGTAGGGGATGGGGTGGGAGTAGGTGGGGGTAAGTTGGTAAGGGAAGGGTGGGGTGGGGTGGGGTAAATTACGAAGAAATAGAAATATGAAAATTCCGAAGAAATTATCAAATCTCGGCCACTTCTCTCTCGTCGTTCCCAGATCGATCGAATTGAATGAATATGTAAAAAGCCCTATTATATATTTAGGGGTATATTTGTCAATTACTTAAAAATAATGGATGGAATGATTTATTCCTGGCCACCCCTCAAGGAATGAAAATTAAAATTTTAAGTTAACTATCATTCCAGGAGGAATACATTATTCCGTTGGAATAAACAAACCAAACAACATTTTTATCATTCCAATGGAATGATTCATTCTATTCTCCCTCATATTCCATCGATCCAAACGTAGTATTAGTATGGTTGAATGATTATTTTTTAATAGCATTGTCTTTTGTCTTTGTAGTGTTGTAAGAATCATCATAATGAAGAGATCTTTTATTTATTTATTTTTTTAATGTTATTGTCTTGTTATATGATTTAAAAATGTGGGAATTTACCTTTTTTGTATGTGTTAGTTACTCTAGTAGTAATTTTTATATGGTGAGAATATGGCAAAAGAATGAGATGATACTATTAAAATTAGGATTCTCTCTATTTTAAATAAAATAAAATGTTTATTTTATGTTTTAAATTTAAAATGTGTTAGAATGTGATATGATGATAGGAGAGATGATGAAGAGGATATTTTAATTTATAATTATCATAATTGTAGCATGTGTACCTTTTTCTTCAGATGATCAAGTCCAAATCTAGAATCAAGATATAATGAAGATTTGTTGTTACTAACCTTGAGCTAATCGAACATATATTACCGTTGCTAAAACAAGAATAAGTACAGAATATTTGGGGGAATTTTTGGGTTGACTAAAAGCATTTTTAAATTAAATATATAAATACTTTAATATTTAGTAACTCTTTGAAAATACTTTTAAATAGTAAAAATTTGAGTTAATTGTTATTTTTATTTTTTATTTTTGGGTGAAGTACCTTTAGCAAAAAGATGTACAAAATTATCTTTAAATTGTTAAAAAGAAAAAAAATCTCATATCATACAATAACTTTAAATTTGTCACTAATCTTCAAATGCATTTTTTTATAATTATGTAACTAAATATTATTTTAATTTTCTTATAAAAAGCATTTACATTAAAAAATTTACATTTAAAAGTATTTAATCTCATCGCACGGCTGTGTCAAACGAACACAAACATGTTATGTAACTGTTAATTTGGATGACTAATAGTTTCTCTTTAACATCTCTAGCAAAAATTACTCGAGGATTCGATGTATATTGATATGAGAATGGAATTGATTTTTTTGTGTTTTTTGTTGAAAAATTTGTTTTATAGTAAGATATAGAACAACAAAATTTTTGACTAAATCGAATGGTTGAGCACTCTTTCTTTAAAACTATATTCGTCCCCTCACTTTTGCTACACAGAGTTACTACGAATTAGTCTCCCAATATAAGACATGTCCAGATTTTATTTTGTACTAGAATTTGTTGTGTAGGAACAAATTTAGTGCTAAACTATAAATGAAAGAAGAAAATTATAACAAGAGAAAATATTTAGAATGATAATTTTTTTTCTAAAAACTTGAGAATGATTGAATGATTTTTCGCAAGTATTTTGGGTGAATTGTAACCTATTTATAAGTTTCCATACACTAATTTGAAGAGTTATGTTGAACATGGCATCCCAAATATTACCGTTGGCCATTGATAATTTTATTAAAAATATATATATAAAAATATTGTTGTCATGAGTTGAATCCAAGTCCTTAATATTAACACATCTCTATTATCCAACTGAATCGATATTAATTGTTGGTTACATAGATACCATATAATATATTTATAGATAATGAAAATATCCAACAATCATCCCCTATTTTCATATTCTTCAAATCCTTTTCATTTGACATCCTTCTTTCTCTTATTAAATATAGTATACATAAGTAATAGGTGTCTTTCGACTTTAACCTTTACATAGTCTATTTCACAAAATATCTGAATTTTTAGTAGCCTTATCTTTGAACTAAAAAATCTTACAGTGATATCTTGCTCTATAGACATATATTATATCTCTTATTGTTTAAGGAAATCCAACACATTTATGGCCTTGTGTTTACCTCTTGGGTTTCGTAAGTGACTTAGAGATAAGCATTATGTCTCGTAGAAGCGCCCCACTTCCTTCACTTACATATGTGAATCTAATTAGATGAACTTGTATGACCTGCATCCTCCAAATCGGACATAGATTCATTAAAAGTTTACCCTACCCTCTTTGTTCTCCATACAAGCATACACTATCTTTGAGATGGTTTTGAAGAATTTGTTCTTCATTCTTGTCTAGTGTATAACTGGTTATTACTATAAGTATTTTTCCATTGAACTAATATATCAAAGGTTACTCTAGTATTTAGTTGGGTTCCAGTTATAGATTACCTCTCATTTAAAGGCTTTAAACACATTTTTTCTGGAAGTCTTACATATTATATCCTTACCTAGACCTTTTGTAAAAGGATCTGCCAAATTTCTCTTGAGACCGATGTTGGGTAAAATCTAATTACGCACAACACGCAAATACGTGGTCAACAAGTAATAAAGCGAAAGTAGAGTATCGTTCCCACGATGAATTGTTTAATAAAAATCACCAAGTACTAACTCGTAACCAACTCAATCTTATTTAAACGAATGAATTTCAATTTATAAGTAAACTAATATTAAATTCTACTAGTTAAATTAAGATTACGGAGATTTAAGATCACAACTTCACTTATTGCTTTATTTATGTTAACACACTTCTCATCAATTATTCTCTATCCTGAATAGTTAATCAAGAACACTAAAGTAGATAAAACCACCTCTAGATGCATAATACACATACTCACTTAAATTCACAGATGATAGAATTAAGTAAGACACCCTAATTAACTAATCCACTATATCTCTATATGAATTACAATTAAAAAGAATTTAAAGCACAAGTTCTCTATAAGATTACATATGGCGTAAATGCATATCTCTATCCTAAACACAAATCATGAATTCTATCTATGCAGAAATCACAAACACATGCTATCATGATTAGATCTAAACTTATACTTCATCTCTCGAGTTCATATAGATTATCACATGTTGATTTATAATATTTTAACCTTTTTGTTTTGATGATGACTTAATATTATAGACTAATCTGTCTATTGTGAAATTTCAGGAAATTGACGAAAGATCGTTGATATGAAAGATTTTGAAGATTTGTGTCTTAAGAAAAATATGTAAGGTCATTGCAAATATTTAATTTTTCGATACAAGGCTCTAGGACATTTTATTTGTGCATTCAAATGTGATTAAATATTTATGCATGCCTAAGATTTTATGCTAATTGATTTATCTTAGTTGGTTAGTACTTATATATTATACATGCGTAAGTTATTGTTTATTGTACAAATTAAATGTATAATATTTGCCATGTGTTATGAAATTTGAAGAGTCTTGAGATATTTATAGACACGTGGACAACAAATTTGTTGGAGACTTAAAAAGTTGTTGAAGTGGGTTGGCAGAGATATGATTACTTTCTAAAATAGTGAGATAAGTTTCTTGGAAATGTAAGGTAATCATTATCTTGAAAAAGTTGTTTCATACTCCTATATTAATGCTATATATGTATGGCGGCAGACTTTAATTTGATAAGTCTCAACCAAAAGATATTATCTACTTTTTTGAAAGAGTCCAACAAAACTTTATAACAACTAGAGATAGTTGGTTTTGGTTATTCCTTAGCCATTAACGGAAATAAATGTTGGAACGTTATCTTTATCTTTTTCTGTTGGCTACGGAACTCTATAGCAAACGGTAATAATTTTGGGCTATAAAATGAAATTGATATCAGTGAAAAATTACAACACTTGAATTAATATCTTGCACTCATATACTTTGAAAGTTATTATAATCTTGGTGCAAATTTTGAGCTACTGATTCAGTTAATTTCGTGGGCTATAAATCGGTAATATCTTTCTATTATTAATTGATCATTGCATACATTAGTTGAGCCTTGCATTGTTAAATTGTTTATTTGCTTTGATCATTAGACCTCTATAAATTGTAATCTTATATTTTTAGACTAAGTGTTGTCTAAAGGTTTTTAAATCCGGGTGGATTAAGGTTTGTTTACAAACAGGATCAAGGAAGCTTAGGAGCTTAAGGGGTGCATTGGTGCACGAGGAGCAAGTGTGCTCAAGTGAATTATTATAATTCAATTTGATTGAATCTGTTTTGTAACAAGGGTCATTTTCAAAGGAATAAAAGTGAGTCTCCAATACTAGTTGGTATTGGACGTTGACTAGGCTATTATTATAGAGGGTAATAGCTGAACCACGTAAAAAATCTTGGTGTTATTTTATTGCTTGATTTTCTTTAATATTTCTCAAGATAATTAGTTTTATTAATATTTAAAATATAAATTTTTGCTTCATCTTGAGATAGTATTTTTTACATCAAGTATTTTAGCTGACTTATAAATTCACCAAGATATTTTCTTAAACAAAAATTCAATTCAGTAGACTGCATTCATTCAGCAAGCTGCATTCTTTGATTCAGTAGACTGTATTCAATAGTTTGAATTTAAAGTTTTAAAATTGGTCATAGTTTGTTCTCACACTTATTCAACCCCCGCTTCTAAGTGTGCCATATCTGAATTTTATTTGGTATCAAAGCTAGACTCTACTTACTTGGTCTTAAAGGTGACTTGTAGGGAAAGATTCTGACATGGCACAGTTCGGGAGCAACAATCAAGAAGGTCAATCAACAAATAGACCTCCTTTGCTATATGGAACAGAAAATTACAACTTCTGGAAATTTCGAATGAGGATCTACCTTCAAAGAGATCCTTGGGAATGGTGGGTTGTGGAGAACGAACCAGTTATTCCACGAAGATAAGATGGGACACCAAAGATTCTACTAGAAATGGATCCAAACGAAATCTACATGGTGTCATATAATTCGAAAGCAATGAACACACTTCTCAGCGGCATGGTACAATCCGAGATAGATAAAGTCTCTTCATGCAACACAGCCAAAGAGATATGGGATACTTTAGTGGTAAGTCATGAAGGTACTTCAAAAGTTCGAGAAGTCAAGCTAAGCATGCTCATGCATGATTATGAAATGTTCAAACTCGAGAAAGATGAAACCATAAAGATGGCTCAAACAAGGTTCCTTGTTCTTTTGAACTCATTAAAGCTACTGGACAAATCTATTTCACAAAGTGAGATTAATCGTAAGTTACTTCGGGCTATGCCCAAGAGGTTTGCTTCTAAAATCACTACTCTTCAAGATTCCTCTACTATATCTACTATGGATACATTAACCCTTTTTGGTGAACTTAAGGAATATGAACATCAGTTAAAAAGGTATGATGATGAGGACGAAACTCCTCGAAGAAAGGTTTTAGCTCTTAATGGAGGAAATGAAGAAGAGCTTGATGATGATTCGGATGAAGAGATAGCCTTGATGACCAGGAGACTAAAAGGACTTATTCAAAGAAAGAATAAACGAAAGAATATCTTCAATTCAAATAAAGGAAAGGAAAAACAAACCGAGAATACGTGTTTTGAATGTGGACGTCCAGGACACTTCAAGAAGGACTGTTTTCAACTAAAGAATAAAGGAAAAACAAGCTTCAAGGATAATAAGAGAAACAAGGCTCTAGTCACTTGGAGTGATGAAGAAGAATCTGAAGTTGAGGTCGATGCCAAGGATGAGATAGCATAAGTATGCTTCATGGTAATAGAAGGTGAATCTAATGAGGTATCTATTTTTGAACTTATTTCTTTGAAACAAGAAAATGAGAAATTGAAAGAAAAGAATGCATGTTTGAAAGACTTAGTCAACACATTAATGGGTGAAGTAGAATCTTTGATAGATGAAAAGAAAAATATTGAAAAAGAATCTATATGTAAAGAAGAAAAAGTTTTGATTGCTAAAAACAGTTTTCTTGAGAATTATAACAAAGTTCTTTTCAACAAAGTAACTTACTTGAACAATGAAGTTGAAAAATTGACTAATGAATTAAAAATGAGAGATTTGTGTATTGATGCATTTAGTGATAAATCGTCTGTTAAAACATCTCCTAATGAAGAACTTCAAAAAGAAATAGCTTCACTAAAATTATCTCTTGCTAAATTCGTTCAAGGTGAAGAAAATTTAAATGTCATTTTGGGTAAACAAAGACCTACTTTTGAAAGACAAGGAATTGGTTATAATTCTATGCATGAAAAGGGTAATATGAAAATGCTAAAGTCAAAATCACGTTTTAGATTAAATTATTGTTCACCTTTTACAACATGTAGGAATTGTGGCATTAAAGGTCATTTAGACATAAACTGCTTTAAGAAAAATAAGATTAAGAAGATTTGGGTTAAAAAGGATGATTTACCTGCAACTAACGTAAAAGGACCCAAAAAGATGTGGGTACCAAAAGGATGAATTATTTTTTCGTGACAGGTATGTTTTAAGGCAAGAGTTCCTTCTCAAAAGTGGATTCTTGATAGTGGATGCTCTCGTCATATGACCGGTGATAAATCTAAGTTCGTTGAATTAAAACTCAAGAAGAAAAACGGAACTGTCACATTCGGAGATAATCGAAATTGTGAGATTACTGGAAAAGGTAAAATTGGTAATGGTAAGGTTAACATCGACAATGTTCATTTAGTTAACGGCCTCGAATTTAATCTTATTAGTATAAGTCAATTAATGGACAATGGTCACCAAGTTAGTTTTGATAAAGAAAAATGCACTATTTCTCATGGTACTAACAATGTTACCCTAGTTGCACAAAGAGAAGGAAATATATATACTATTGATTTTGAGCAACAGGATGAAGAAGTATGTTTAGCATCTATACAAGATGAGGCTAATTTGTGGCACAAGAGGATGGGACATGTTCACATGGATTTAATCAAGAAATTATCCTCAAAGAATCTCGTCAAAGGATTGCCAAAGATCAAATATGAAAAGAAGGGAATTTGTGTTCCTTGTCAACTCGGGAAATAAGTAAGAACGTCATTTACAGCAAAGAACATGGTATCAACCTCTTCTCCTTTACAACTACTCCATCTTGATCTATTTGGACCAGAAAGACATCCTAGTATAAATGGTAAATTTTATGCTTTTGTAATAGTAGATGATTTCTCTAGATATACATGGGTATTATTTTTGAGAACAAAAGATGAAGCATTCAAGGAATTTGAGAAATTAATCAGAAACTTGGAAACAAAATATAGTCTAAAACTTGTAAAGATAAGAAGTGATCATTGTACTGAGTTTCTAAAAGACTTTATAATATTTTGTGATCAAAAGGGTGTTAGTCATGAATTTTCTGCTCCTAGAACCCCTCAACAGAATGGAGTTGTAGAAAGAAAGAATAGGACATTACAAGAAACAACTAGAACTTTATTACAAGAAAGTAAACTTCCTAAAAAGTTTTGGGCCGAAGCTGTAAACACATCTTGTTATGTTTTGAATAGAGTACTTATTCGTCCAATCATTTTGAAAACACCTTATGAACTGTTAAATAATAAGATTCCTAATATTAGTTATTTCAAAGTTTTTGAATCTAAATGTTTTATTCTAAATACTAGTGATAACCTAGGAAAATTTGATGCTAAATCTTATGAAGGAATTTTCATTGGGTATTCACAGAATAGTAAAGCATATCGTGTATTTAACATTAACAAGTTGAGTGTTGAAGAATCTATTCATATTCAATTTAATGAAACTCACAATGATCTTCTAAAAGAAAGAGATGAGGATGCAGGTACATTGGAGATCTTAGTAAATCCAGCAAACCGGAGGAACCTATTCAGCAAACCAAGTGAACAAATCCAGCAAGTTGAATTGGAAAACTTTCAGGATGAAGAACAAAATACAATAGAAAGAACTTGAGGCATACCTTCCTCAACAAGAAGAAGTAATACATGATGTACAAATGCCAAAGACTGCAAGATATCTCAAGAACCATCCAACGGAAAACATCATTGGAGATATAAACAAAGGAATCACAACAAGAAGAGGATTGCAAAATCAATGTGCTTTTTCAGCATTCTTATCCCAAGTTGAACCAAAGAATGCTAAGGAAGTTATCCTGGATGAAAGCTGACTAATGGCAATGCAGGAAGAACTTCAACAATTTGAACGATGTCAAGTTTGGGAATTAATGCCTCCTCCTAAAGATAGTTCCATTATTGGAACAAAATGGGTATTCAAAAATAAGCTTGATGAACATGAGACAATTACTCCAAACAAAGCAAGGTTGGTTGCTCAAGGATACAATCAACAAGAGGGGATCGACTACGAAGAAACTTATGCTCCAGTTGCAAGACTAGATCCGTATCTTGTTAGCATTTGCTTGTTACAAGAAATTCAAACTTTATCAAATGGATGTAAAGAGTGCGTTTCTTAATGGCTACATCAATGAAGAAGTATATGTCAAACAGCCTCCTGGATTCGAACATGAGAAATATCCCAATCATGTTTTTAAGCTAAAAAAAGCTCTCTATGGTCTCAAACAAGCTCCCAGGGCTTGGTACGAGAGGTTGAGTAAGTATCTTCTTTCAAGTGATTTTACTAGAGGTAAAATAGATTCTACATTATTTATTAAACATGAAAAACAAGAAATAATCATTGTTCAAATATATGTAGATGATATTATATTTGGTGCTACTAATGATTTTCTTTGTGAGTGGTTTTCAAAGTGTATGCATAAGGAATTTGATATGAGCTTAATGGGAGAGCTACATTACTTTTTGGGACTTCAAATCAAGCAAACAAAGGAAGAGATCTATATTCATCAAACCAAATACACTAAAGAATTACTCAAAAGATTTGGTTTTGAAGAAACCAACCCAAAGACTACACCAATGAGTACATCAATAAAGCTCACATCAGATGATAAAGGTATAGATGTAGAGGTAACTAAATATCGAGGTATGATTGGATCTTTATTATATTTAACTGCATCTAGACCTGATATAATGTACAGTGTATGTCTTTGTGCTCGATTTCAATCTAAACCCAAAGAATCCCACTTGCAAGCAGTTAAAAGAATTTTTAAATATTTAAGTGGTACTTTAAATTTAGGATTATTTTACCCTATATGTAATCATTTTGATCTAATGGGTTACTCAGATGCTGACTATGCAGGATTTCAAATTGATAGAAAAAGCACAAGTGGTGCGTGTACATTTTTGGGACATAGTCTTGTTTCGTGGCATAGTAAAAAGCAAACTTCAGTTGCTTTATCAACTACTGAGGGTGAATATTTAGCTGCAGGAAGCTGTTGCTCTCAAATATTATGGATGAGACAAACATTATGTGATTTTGATATTATCTGCAATAATGTGCCTATATATTGTGATAATTCTAGTGCTATTGACATATCAAAAAATCCTGTTTTGCATTCACGAATAAAACATATAGAAGTAAGACATCATTTTTTTAAGGGATAATGTTTCAAAAGGGTTAGTCAAATTGGTTTTTATTCCTACTAAAAAACAATTAGCTGATATTTTTACTAAACCCTTGAGTGTAGAAAGGTTTTGCATGCTAAGAAGAGAACTTGGAATGTGCATGGTTTAAAGTGATCACGTACTAAAATAGCTTATGCATAAAATATCTCGTATATTTGCATATTATTCTTTTGCTATACATTATTTCCGGCATTTAAGGGATACAAATCTGTCTAAGTGAAACGTATTTATTTTGGCACAATTTACGGTGACTATCATTATAGATTTCGAAATCCGAAAAGGCAGGCGCTGAGATGGGTTTAGTCATTCAAGAAGTCTTTTCGTTCTCCAACTCTTCAGTATTAAACACAGAACACTTCTTCCTCTTTTCACATATTTTCAGATTCATTTTTTTGTTGTTTCTCAAACGTTTGGTATCTCTCTACTAAGATCATGAAAACAAGAGCTAGTAAGCAATCTGCTGGAAAATCAACTGACGAAGGTGCTTCGTTGCCTAGAGTTACAAGAACAAAGTTGAAATCCAAGCGCGTACAGAAGAAATCCTCTATACAAGTGATGTCTGATGCTACAACTCTGTCCGACGACTCCGATTCTAGTTTTTCTTTCATGAAAACCTCCGAAGTCGATCTGTTTCCTCAGAAAAAATCGAAGCAACCAGAAGATGAAGGACAATTTTTCTCCCAGCCAGAATCTCCTTCAAATCTGGTAAATCCGTTTTCATCCTCTTTTGATTTACAAGACAATTTCTTTAGAGGACCTAGTTTCGAAACTCATTTTAAAAACTCCATTGCTACAAAACAATTTGTGTATGAAAAATCTTTGGATCTCTTTTATCTCAAACACTCTGTTTTGGAAAAACTTTTCACCGAGTGCAACATTTTTTCTATGTTATTTCCTCATACTGTTGCCTATCCTCGGTTGGTCCAACAATTTTACACTAATCTTGAGTGTAATGGAGATTGTTTTACTACATTTGTCAAAGGAAAATCTTTGTTTTTCACTAGTATAGATTTTGGAAGTATTCTGGGTATTTCTTCTACTGGACCATGTCCTTTCACTCTCAAAGGAGCGGCCAATATTCCTTTTACTCCTTTAGAACAACTTCATATAGTCATGAATGACTATTCTCTTTCATCTCTGTATTTACCAAAAACTGTCAGTGTTTGTCCTAATGCATGTGTTCTTCATAAGTTGGTTCGGTATAATCTGTTTCCTCGCCTTGGTGGGGGTTCCGATTTTACTTACCAAGATTTGGTTGTTGTTGCTATGATTCTCAAAGGAACGGTTTTTAATTTTTCAAAAATGATGTTATTTCACATGCAAAGTTGCATTCGTCAAAGCAAGAAATGCCTTCCCTATGGTAAATTTCTCACCAAGCTTTTTCAACATTTTAAAATTTCTTTTGATGATGAAATATCTGTTACAAATCATGAGCTTATTGACACTGCAAATTTGACAAAATCACACATCACGTTTCTTGCTGGTGAATTCATACGTCTTCTGCCTGATCCTCCTATTGCTCCTTCTCCTGTTTCTCATACTCCCGAATCATCGTTTTCTTCGTTTCCAAATTGTAATGGGTCTGATGTTATGACTGTTTTGACCGAAATTTTACAAAATCAAAATTCTTTGAAAGCTGAGTTGGTGGAAATCAGACAACGTCTTGATCGTCTTGAGAAAGGGAAGTTACCAATGGATGCCCCTGAAATCAATAAATTATATCATCGAATTGAAGATGAATTTATTGACCTTCAAGCGGGTTTTGAGATTCAGACGTTAGCTATGGTTGAAGCACTTCAACGTAAGGTTAATCGAAACACTTGTCAATTAAGTCAAGAGGTGAAATTTGTTAGTTATCAAATTGGGGAGTTCGCAGATTTTATGGCTACACGGTTCAATGCTATTGGTCAGAGGTTTCATGTTCCAACAATGTTTTCTCCAATTCCCGAATGGCCAATGAACAACTGGATGGCTGAGTACAAGGGAGATTTTTTGGATATGGAGCTTCCTCCTGCGACCTTTATTCCTCGACCACCTCGACTTGCCAACGATTACACCTTGGAAGAGCGTCTTCATCGCCTTCGTCATCGCCCATACTTTACCACTCGTGCAGAACAGCAAGCTAATCTCGAGGAAATTAATTAGAGTCTTTTTGCATAATGACAAAGGGGGAGAATTCTGAAAAATTCTGAGATTCTGTTTCTTTTAGATTCTGTTTTTTGTTTAAAGACTATGGGTTTAAGTTGATTTTGATAGGCATGATTGCCTGGATATTAAGATGGATTTTGCTGCATGTTTTAAACTAATTTTGTTGCAGGCATTGATTGTTTTAATATTTGAATACTAACATGCAGGTATTATACATATTTCCTGAAATGTGCATGAATTCAGAGGGAGTTATGAATTCAGGGGGAGTTATAATTTTTGGTGTTGTCATCATCAAAGAGGGGGAGAATGTTGATTTATAATATTTTAACCTTTTTGTTTTGATGATGACTTAATATTATAGACTAATATGTCTATTGTGAAATTTCAGGAAATTGACGAAAGATCGTTGATATGAAAGATTTTGAAGATTTGAGTCTTAAGAAAAATATGTAAGGTCATTGCAAATATTTAATTTTTCGATACAAGGCTCTAGGACATTTTATTTGTGCATTCAAATGTGATTAAATATTTATGCATGCCTAAGATTTTATGCTAATTGATTTATCTTAGTTGGTTAGTACTTATATATTATACATGCGTAAGTTATTGTTTATTGTACAAATTAAATGTATAATATTTGCCATGTGTTATGAAATTTGAAGAGTCTTGAGATATTTATAAACACGTGGACAACAAATTTGTTGGAGACTTAAAAAGTTGTTGAAGTGGGTTGACAGAGATATGATTACTTTATAAAATAATGAGATAAGTTTCTTGGAAATGTAAAGTAATCATTATCTTGAAAAAGTTGTTTCATACTCCTATATTAATGCTATATATGTATGGCGGCAGACTTTAATTTGATAAGTCTCAACCAAAAGATATTATCTACTTTTTTGAAAGAGTCCAACAAAACTTTATAACAACTAGAGATAGTTGGTTTTGGTTATTCCTTAGCCATTAACGGAAATAAATGTTGGAACGTTATCTTTATCTTTTTCTGTTGGCTACGGAACTCTATAGCAAACGGTAATAATTTTGGGCTATAAAATGAAATTGATATCAGTGGAAAATTACAACACTTGAATTAATATCTTGCACTCATATACTTTGAAAGTTATTATAATCTTGGTGCAAATTTTGAGCTACTGATTCAGTTAATTTCGTGGGCTATAAATCGGTACTATCTTTCTATTATTAATTGATCATTGCATACATTAGTTGAGCCTTGCATTGTTAAATTGTTTATTTGCTTTGATCATTAGACCTCTATAAATTGTAATCTTATATTTTTAGACTAAGTGTTGTCTAAAGGTTTTTTAATCCGGGTGGATTAAGGTTTGTTTACAAACAGGATCAAGGAAGCTTAGGAGCTTAAGGGGTGTATTGGTGCACAAGGAGCAAGTGTGCTCAAGTGAATTATTGTAATTCAATTTGATTGAATCTGTTTTGTAACAAGGGTCATTTTTAAAGGAATAAAAGTGAGTCTCCAATACTAGTTGGTATTAGACGTGGACTAAGCTATTATTATAGAGGGTAATAGCTGAACCACGTAAAAAATCTTGGTGTTATTTTATTGCTTGATTTTCTTTAATATTTCTCAAGATAATTAGTTTTCTTAATATTTAAAATATAAACTTTTGCTTCATCTTGAGATAGTATTTTTTACATCAAGTATTTTAGCTGACTTATAAATTCACCAAGATATTTTCTTAAACAAAAATTCAATTCGGTAGACTGCATTCATTCAACAAGCTGCATTCTTTGATTCAGTAGACTGTATTCAATAGTTTGAATTTAAAGTTTTAAAATTGGTCATAGTTTGTTCTCACACTTATTCAACCCCCCTTCTAAGTGTGCCATATCTGAATTTCGTCACGGTAATTGATAGTTAGGCAATTAAGCAATTAAGTCCAAATCACAATTGTAACAATTCGGATTTTCAAATTGTAATGTTTAAATATTTATTGAATAATATAAATATTTAATGAATGTGTTTATCGTTAAATAAATATTTGTTTAATTGATTTGATTTTATTTGGTTAATTATTTGTTAAATAAATAATTAATGAGTTAAGGAAATTATTATTATATTAATATTTCAATTTGATGATTAATTATTTGTATTGAGTTATGTTATTAAATAATTTATTTAAAAAATTGTTATTTGAATTAATTAATTAAGTATGAAAACCTAATTAAATATAGTGTGACAAATAACTATATTATAAGGAGTATTAAAATAAATTAAAGTAATTTTAATTGAATTTACCCAAACAAGGCTTAAGTATATTAAGTCTTTAATTTTAAAGAGTTTTGCCAAATGAAGTCTTATGGCTTTTGGATTTTTAAAATTTGAATTTATAATAAAATAAAAAAATTAAATTAAAATAATAAATATAGTATATTTATAATATATTCGTTTGTTTTTGTAACTGACATTTTATTAAATTTGGCGTATTAAGGTTATCAGTTTTATTTTATTTTACGCATAAAGCATATCAGTTGGGTTTTGGCCATTTGCTAAGAACATTGAGAATTTCAGAGAGAGTTGAGAGAATTGAGAGAGAACGTAAGCAATTTCTAGTGATTTTAGCAAGGATTACAAGCTAAGTGAAGGTATTTTATCTAAACCTTGATTATATATATATATATATATATATATATATATATATATATATATATATATATATATATATATTTGAGTTTTATGGCATGAATTTCAAACTCTGTGAATTTCATATTTTTCGAATTGTTGCTATATGACTGTATTATCGCATTAGTATGTAATTGCAATACTAGAGTTTGTGTTTAAACAAGGAAATTCTATGCTAAATTCGGATAATAGTAGGAAAATACGATAGTATATTTGTATGTATTTTTTTTCATATGGCTCATGTAAGTACCAATGTTGATGGTCAATTTGTATATTAATGTGTGAATTGAGGCTTGATTATGCTAGTCTATTAAGAAACGAAGATAATGTAATTTAAATGAAGCTATATGGACAAGAATCATGTTTACAATGTTGATTTTGTCTAAAGAACTCAAAAATGGTGTTTATGTATGAAAATATGAAATTTGAGAAATTAAAATAGTTTTAGTTGTTGTTAAATTGTTCTAATTGGTGGAATATGTTAACAAACATGTTTATGATAGTTTTATATTTATTTTACGTGTTAATATTACTGTTTAGTGGGTGAAATTTGTGTTTGTTGGGCTAAAGTCGGCTACTGTTCATAGCCGTCTCTGCCTCTATTTGTGCACCAGCGCAGCCAAGGCAAAAAAAATTGCGCAGCTGCGCTATGTGTGGTGCAGCTTCGCCATACACTGATCTGAGGCAGAGCCTTCTGCTGCTGCTACAGATTTTGGGGAAGCCTTACCACTTGGTCTAAGGTTATGATTAAGTGTCAAACATGTAGTAAGAAGGTTAAAACAGAATCATTATATGTAATTGATAAATTCAAAGTTTGAATGATTAGTAAGTGATGAACGTGGTATATTAGAACTTAGTGAGCATGATGAATAGTAAACATGTATTGTGAAGGTTAACACTTGTAATTTCTGATATTTGTATGATAGCTTAAGACTTGTGCTAAAATAATAAGTCTAACTAGAAATGTGTGTTATGTTGGAATGTGAATGTTAGTATATCTAATAGATGGTGATTCTAAACCTATATGTAAGTGAACGTGAGTTTAATATTATAGCTTATGCTCGAGGCAAGTTCTTTAACTCTACTTTTATAATAATTGTGCAAGCTTCTAAATCTCATCTATTTACATTGAGCATGTTTTAAATCCTAAGTTATTGTAATTCTAATCATTGTTGGCTTACTCTAACTTGTTTATAGTTAAACAAGTTTCTCTAGTTCATTCTTTTATAATAAATGTTTCTTGACCCTTAATTCCTTGTGTTGAATGGTTAAATCACTTTGTATAGTTTATTACCATATGGAGTAAGCATTGTTTCCAGCTTGCTATCAATTAGTCCATGTTCGGTAAATAAATTTCTAATTTGGCAAGATCACATACCTAGCATATTATTGGGTCGACGTCGAGATTTTTAATTGTCCCTTTCCGTTACTTGTGAAAGTAGTATGCACACAAGCCAATCATGTTTGATGATAAAGCATATACTTTGTAAACAATCTTATTCATTTATTAATAAAAAGTATTAATTTATTAAAGGCTTTTAATTATCTGCATGATGCTGTTTTATAATATGTGATAAACCCATAGTTTTAAGCAATGCTTTTAGAATAATGATGATGATCATTCTAATGAGATCTAAATTCTTAGAAAGCTTAAAACTAAAATAGTTCCCAATCGTTGGATTACTAAATTGGGGATTAGTGAATTCGGATAGATTGGTACATACGTTGCTTGCTCATTGGATGAGGATGATTGATCTCATGATCATTTGTGTGGAGACACTAAAGCAAGTATGTAGGTGCTTATTAGAGAATAAGTTCACTGAACGTGACTCGCTAAGGAATACCTAATGGAGTTTTACTTGCATGTCAATAGGAATTCCTGTAGTGATAGTAGTACAAGTGATCCTTGGACTTGAGATCATCATAGTATCTTGTGTATGATGAGTTATACTTTGACTTATTCCTTAAGACCCTTAGGGTATATCAAAGGGTATGATTGGGTATAATAAGTTGTACATGGAGATAATGTATGATCAATAAAGAATCTACCACTTCTAGTAAAAGAAGAGAAATGTCCTATGTGATTCGATAAATGACAACCCAGTAGTCCTTGGCCAAGGCAGAATGAAATTAGAAAGGAGTTTCTAATTTGCATTATTTGGAGTTGTGCATTTAAGAGTCGAAATACATATAATTAAATAAAATAAGACTTGACAGAAATTTCATGTCTTATATTTAATTGGGACATTGTATGGTGGAAGGATTGAATTGTACGGTAACTATTTACTCAAAGGTTCTTTTATGATTAATGTTGAAATCTATATTATCTGGAAAGTCGTTGATCGCTAGGGAGGCTTATCCCTATTGTAGAATAAATATTATTTATTTAAATAAATTAATAGTTTAATTTATTTATTTAAATAAGATTAGAATTGTTCTAATTGATTTATTCACAACCGGTTTAATATGGAGAACCTAAAGGGTCACACCATAAAAGAAAGAATAATTATTTAAGAAGTTAATGGCATAATCGTAATAATATGTTAAGTATATTTAATTTAATCTATGGTGATAGAATAAATTAAATAGCTTAATATTTATTATTTAATATTTTAGAAATATTAAATATAAATTAATAAGAGGAGTCTTATTAATATTATTATAATTATTATTATTTTAATTTCTAAAAGAGTTTAGAAATTAATTTAATATAAGTACTCTCATATATTCCTAATAGGATTAGGAGGGAAAATTAGTTAAAGGAGTTTAATTAATTATCCCTAATAAGATTAGGGAGCCCATTTAATTAAAAGAGTTTAATTAAATAAATAATACCTTATTTTTAATAGGGTTACTTGATATCTTTATAAGAGGAGTCTTATATCAGATATCAAATATACGTTATTCCAATGGTTGGAGAGTACACCCCTTTTTCTATGAGAGATAGAAAAACTAGGGTTTGAGCCAAATACCCATCTTCTTGAATTTTGTTCTTCCTTGGTGGATCACCTCTAGAGGCCAAACACTTGGGTGGCTAACGTTGATCAAAGGAAGGAACCAAACCCGGTGGATTCAAGTTGAACGCGAAAGGATTTGGAGGTGAACTTGTACCTGAGGAAGCTCGATCTTCAAGGGTATGATTTTATTCTTTATCTTTTCGTTTAATTAATAATTGTGCATAAAGGGTGATCCGGGTATATGATTTGTAAAATTTTAAACTCTGATTTTTACACGCTTCCGCATATTTTTGCAATTTGATTGCGTTCATGAATATTACAAACCTAACAGTGGTATCAGAGCCAAACCTTTATGCAAATTATTAATTGTTTTATTTAATATGTATATTGATATGTGTTCAGAACAATTTAATTGGGCATAATTTTATTGTATAAAATTAAAAAATAATTATAAATCTCGCGAAATCACAGTACAACGTTTTTTCAAAACAAGCCTACTGATTTGCGTGGCCTGATGATTCGCGCGGTGGGTGTATTGCCTGTTGCTTTGAGTTAATGACGTGGACAAGTATTCATGTTTCATTTTAACTTCCCACGAATTGATAAATTGATTAAATGCTTCATATAATGCCTTGATTCACGTGATTCATATAATGCTCCAAGAAAGCTTATTTTGAAAAAGTTACAGGATTTCTAGGAAAGCTCCAGGAAAGCTTTTAATATATATATTTGATATATATATACGGTTATTATATATATATAATAGTTATATATATATTATTCTTAATAATTTTATTATTAAAATAAAAGTTTATTTTAATTTTAAAATTAGAATTTCATGCTAACTAATTAGAGTTGGAATTGGATTCCATGATAACTAATTGGAGTTGAAATTGGATTTCATGTTTCCTAAAATAAAGGAGTTTATTTGTGAATAGGAAAGTGAATCCATCTTTCCTTAAATAAAGGAGTTTATTTAGATATGAAATAAGATTTCATATTATTCAAAATAAAAGAGTTTATTTGTGAATAGGAAAGAGAATCCTAATTTCCTTAAATAAAGAAGTTTATTTAGATATGAAATAAGATTTCATATTATTCAAAATAAAGTAGTTTATTTGTGAATAGGAAAGAAAATCCGTATTTCCTTAAATAAAGGAGTTTTTTTTACATGGAATTGAATTCCATAATTAATTAAAATAAAGGAGTTTATTTTGATTAAAGTTTTTGATTAAAATAAAATAGTTTATTTTATTCAAAATTGGATAAATTAAAATAAAATAGTTTTATTTTGATTTAAATTTGGATTAAAATAAAGGAGTTTATTTTGATTCAAAATTAGATTTTATACTAACTAAATTTGCCCATTAAATGATATCAATATATATATTAAATATTTATTATTCATGAGATGAATGTTATTTATTGATACATATGGTGATGTGTATGATAATAAATGTGATTGATTATGGACTATTGACCAATGTGATTGGATTTTATTTTAGTTGGATGCATGAATGTATGGGTTTTGTTAAACGGGGTCTGCGTACCTCGTCTTCTCTAATTTTTCTTAATGTAAATTCTAACTCCCTCCTATGTACTTCCCCTTGACTGCTGATCAAGGTTTCTATTTATTTTAAATAGTTTTGTAATATGAATAGTTAGAATTAATTTTGAAGAATTGGAGATCAAGGAGTAAGGAGCGCTTGAAGACCCGTTTGTAATGGAGCCCGAGTTTTAAATGTAATAGTTATATTTAAATTTAATTCTTGCACCCCTAGGGTTTGACCTTTTGGTTCACTTGGTGGCTCTAGTGAACCAAACTAGAATAAAAGTCCATAATCAATCCAGGTAGAATATAGTATTCTATATGTGCATGCTTATACTATATATATTATATATTATGCAAACATGCTTCGCATGTTAATTAATATGACGCGTATTTTATATATATATGTGCATGCGCGCTAAACAAGATGAGACAATTAATAACAAACCCCTCAAATATTTTATATTAAGTTGTAACGTTCAAAGATATTTGGAATATCGAACGTCGCCTTCTAGCATGATAGAAATAATAGAGTATTGAATATTTAATATGAGTTTGTTGTGCACACACAAGGCGAGTATTAAATATTTAAGATGTTGTTTTTATTACATATGATGTTTATAAGGAATTGAACATTACTGCTTTGTTGTGCACACACAAGGGCTGTAGTTTTCTCTTCACTTATATGGAAATGCTGGGTCTGACTTAACTTAAATCATTTTAGTTCGGATGTGCACACACTTGACCATTATGATTTAAGAGGCAAAATACAAGGAGTTACATAGTTGATGTAATTGACAAGAGTTGTCTACCTATTTATTTATATATAGTTTGTTGTGCACACACAAGGCTATATACATTTGAAATGGGATCCTTATTCTCACTAGCAAATCTTTAATTAGATTTTGCCGAACTATATAGTGAGGGTAATATAGTTTGAAGAAAATAGTGGGAGATACCAATTTAAAACAAGACCTAATTTATTTTGGTAATTAATATAAGAATGTATGTTAAAATGTTGTTAATTACAAATTCATTTACAGAATTTTACAATGTCTAAATTACTATCACTGCAAAACATATAAGATGTTATTTAATCGGACCGTATTAAACGGATTGGTTAAGGTAATTGAGAATTGTTCTCACGGCTGAAAAGCTATCTTATGTCCTTATATTAATACGCCTATCCCTGCAATGGTTGCAGACAATGCCTCTGAGGAAGAGATTGCTACTTTTAGAAAGTGACAAGATGATGCACAGTTGGCTCAATGCATCATGCTCGCATCCATGAGTAACGAGCTTCAGCATCAGCATGAAACTATGGATGCTCCTATTATATTTCTGCACATCAAGTAGTTGATGGTGAGGAAAGTAGGACTGATAGATATCAGATATCTAAGGAGCTCTTCCGATCTAGAATGGCCAATGACACTATAGTACAGACAAAAGTTCTTAACATAATCAATTTGATTGATCAATTAGGACAAATGGGTTTTGTCATGGATGGAGAGTTGAGCCAAGATTTGATCTTGCACTCACTTCCGGATTCCTTTCACAATTGTTGTGAATTTTTCATATGAACGAGCTAGATATCAGTCTCGCTGATTTGCTTAACATGTTGAAAAATGTTGAGAGTCACTTTCCAACCAAGAAATACCATGTCTTACTGGTAGGGGCCAAAGGATCTTCTGAAAAGAAGAATAATTCAAAGAAGGTAAATAGAAAGGCATAAACAAAGGATAATAAGAACAAAACTGATATGGATAGCAAAGGAGTTTGCTTCCACTGAAATAAGCCTAGACACTGGAAAGAAACTGCAAGAAGCATCTTGCAGAGGCTAACCAAAGAAGCTTAGTGAAGTTTCGGTTACAAATATAATTTTGTTCATGATTTAAAATAAATTTTTCTTTAAGTCAAGGTTCTACTTGGGTATTGGATACCGACTTTGGTTATCATAAATATAGATTTATGAAGGGACCAAACAGAAGTAGAAAACTAAACAAATATAAGTAAACCTATGTGTGGGAAATGAAGCAAAGGTTGCTGCATTAGCCATAGGAACTTATAGTTTAGCAATGCCTACGGGAAAATCTATTAAGTCAATAAGTTGTTATTGTATTCCTGTTCTTGTTAGTAACATTATTTCTATTTTATTGTTGGACAATAAAATTTTTGGTATTATAATTAAGAACAATTGTTGTTCTATTTATAATAATAATATTTTGTATAGAACTGGAATATTACTTAATAAATTTTGTATACTTGACTTACGTGAAAAATATATTTTTCAAATTGAACAAACTAATATAAGAAAAGGAGATGATCATTCAAAGAGTTGAATGTATGTATTTGTTGAAATACAAGTGTGAATTATTTGAAAGGTTCAAAGAATTCAGAAATGAAACAAATTGACAAAGTATTAAGATTCTTTGATTAGATCAAGGAATAAATACTTGTGCAATAAGTTTCTAGATCATCTCAAATGGTTTTCTCATAATGGACACATCCTGATACGCAATAATTGATTGATTTATCTGAATGGAAAAATCGTACCTTGTTGGACATGGTGCGGTCCATAATGATTTTACCGACATTCCAGTATCCTTCTAGGATCATGTCCTAGAAATGGCTGCATATCTACGGAAAAGGTAACCTCAAAATTCGGCCCCAAGACTCCATAAAAGTTATGGACAGGGAGGATTCATAATCTTAAGTACGTTAAGATAAGGGGTTGTCCAACTTATGTGAAACGGTTTCAGAGGATAAGCTTGGGACAAAATTTGACAAGTACAGATTTGTGGGACATCCTAAAGTAAGTTTAGGGCATATGTTCTATAATCCTACTTAGCAAAAGGTGTTTGTTGCGAAACACAATGCCTTCTGAGATAAAGGTGTTTATCATTGAAAGGGCTAGTGGGAGGATAATACATCTTGAAAAGTTCAAGAACCACAAAACACTACAAGTCAAATAAGAGGAACCTATAGATAGACCTATTGTACCACAACCGAATCTTAAATCTGGAATAGTATCGAAGATACCTGGGAGGTATGGATTCATCATAGATGATGATGATGAGGTACGTATCATAGAAGATGATGATCCAGTTACATACGATGAGGTAAGAGTTGTAGACACTCTCAAATATGGAACATTCGTCTTGATGAGACAATCAAAAGAGTTTGATTTTATCAAAAATAAGAATGAACCTAGTGTGTACAAAAGTGTCAGTGGGAGCGTCGTGACATTCCTAGTATTATATGTTGATATACTATGGATACGGAATGACATGCCAATGCTAGAATCAGTAAAGATAAAGTTGTCTAAACATTCCTCCATGAATGATTTGGGAAGAGTATCTTAATTGGGGATGCAAATCTATATAGATAGATTTAAAAGGATGCTCGACTTAACCCAATGAACGTATATTCATTTGATGTTAAAGTTGTTTAGCATGACAAACTCCAAGAGATGTCTCATGTTGATGAGTCATGGAGTGTATCTCTCTTAATAGTCCCCATAGACTCCTAAAGAGAGATCGCATGAGTGACAATCATGTATGCAATGAAATATACGTGACCTGATGTTGATCAGTCATATTCTGGAGAAGTTTACTGTGAGACAGTGAAAAACATCTTAAAGTACTTAACCAGCACTAAGGATGTGATATAATTCATGGCGGGTCTGAATTAAAACTAGAGGGCTTAACAAACTCAAGTTTTTCAGACGGACCAAGACGACAGAAAATCCACTTTAAGGTAAAGGGTTACCTTGAACGGTGGTGCAGTGAATTGGAAAGGTTCCAAACAACAAAGAGTTGTTGATTTAGTTATAAAGACAAAGTATATAGCTATAAATGAAGCTACAAGTTGATTGTTTAGATGAAAAGTTCATTACAGAACTAGAAATAGTTCCTAAGTCTCATCTTAGATCTAAACATGTGTTGTGGCACTTTCATTTGATTATAAGAATCATTGAAAGATGGGAACTCACTATAGAGATAGTGAACTCTCAAGAACAATATTACATATCCATTAACTAAAGCTTATCCAACAGCAGGATAATCGTCACTTAGAGAAGAAGGGTATGAGATACCATGGAGATTGACTTTAGTGCAAGTGGGAGATTGAAAGTAGTATGCACACAAGCCAATCATGTTTGATGATAAAGCATATACTTTGTAAACAATCTTATTCATTTATTAATAAAAAGTATTAATTTATTAAAGGCTTTTAATTATCTGCATGATGCTGTTTTATAATATGTGATAAACCCATAGTTTTAAGCAATGCTTTTAGAATAATGATGATGATCATTCTAATGAGATCTAAATTCTTAGAAAGCTTAAAACTAAAATAGTTCCCAATCGTTGGATTACTAAATTGGGGATTAGTGAATTCGGATAGATTGGTACATACGTTGCTTGCTCATTGGATGAGGATGATTGATCTCATGATCATTTGTGTGGAGACACTAAAGCAAGTATGTAGGTGCTTATTAGAGAATAAGTTCACTGAACGTGACTCGCTAAGGAATACCTAATGGAGTTTTACTTGCATGTCAATAGGAATTCCTGTAGTGATAGTAGTACAAGTGATCCTTGGACTTGAGATCATCATAGTATCTTGTGTATGATGAGTTATACTTTGACTTATTCCTTAAGACCCTTAGGGTATATCAAAGGGTATGATTGGGTATAATAAGTTGTACATGGAGATAATGTATGATCAATAAAGAATCTACCACTTCTAGTAAAAGAAGAGAAATGTCCTATGTGATTCGATAAATGACAACCTAGTAGTCCTTGGCCAAGGCAGAATGAAATTAGAAAGGAGTTTCTAATTTGCATTATTTGGAGTTGTGCATTTAAGAGTCGAAATACATATAATTAAATAAAATAAGACTTGACAGAAATTCCATGTCTTATATTTAATTGGGACATTGTATGGTGGAAGGATTGAATTGTACGGTAACTATTTACTCAAAGGTTCTTTTATGATTAATGTTGAAATCTATATTATCTGGAAAGTCGTTGATCGCTAGGGAGGCTTATCCCTATTGTAGAATAAATATTATTTATTTAAATAAATTAATAGTTTAATTTATTTATTTAAATAAGATTAGAATTGTTCTAATTGATTTATTCACAACCGGTTTAATATGGAGAACCTAAAGGGTCACACCATAAAAGAAAGAATAATTATTTAAGAAGTTAATGGCATAATCGTAATAATATGTTAAGTATATTTAATTTAATCTATGGTGATAGAATAAATTAAATAGCTTAATATTTATTATTTAATATTTTAGAAATATTAAATATAAATTAATAAGAGGAGTCTTATTAATATTATTATAATTATTATTTTAATTTCTAAAAGAGTTTAGAAATTAATTTAATATAAGTACTCTCATATATTCTTAATAGGATTAGGAGGGAAAATTAGTTAAAGGAGTTTAATTAATTATCCCTAATAAGATTAGGGAGCCCATTTAATTAAAAGAGTTTAATTAAATAAATAATACCTTATTTTTAATAGGGTTACTTGATATCTTTATAAGAGGAGTCTTATATCAGATATCAAATATACGTTATTCCAATGGTTGGAGAGTACACCCCTTTTTCTATGAGAGATAGAAAAACTAGGGTTTGAGCCAAATACCCATCTTCTTGAATTTTGTTCTTCCTTGGTGGATCACCTCTAGAGGCCAAACACTTGGATGGCTAACGTTGATCAAAGGAAGGAACCAAACCTGGTGGATTCAAGTTGAACGCGAAAGGATTTGGAGGTGAACTTGTACCTGAGGAAGCTCGATCTTCAAGGGTATGATTTTATTCTTTATCTTTTCGTTTAATTAATAATTGTGCATAAAGGGTGATCCGGGTATATGGTTTGTAAAATTTAACTTCTGATTTTTACACGCTTCCGCATATTTTTGCAATTTGATTGCGTTCATGAATATTACAAACCTAACAACTTGTTCTTTGGTGTTCTCATTTTAGGTGAGATTTATTTTAAAAAACAAGTGAAAAAGGTCCGACATGTATAATGTCGACGATGGACTATTAAGAGTCGCCAGTTAGTTTTTTAAATAGTTGTACCAACACAACCGAGAAAAGGTTTGCACATTGACCCAGTGATGTGACACTGCTAAACGGGTCGGTGAAACCAAGATTCATTAGGGTCCGGGGACTTGATTATGCGGAGGGAAGGTGTTAGGCACCCCCCGACATCCGTGTTACCACGGTGACCGCCTCTTTTCAAGAAACTATTATCTGAATGTGTGTGTGTATGGGTCAATGTGCTGTTATTTAGAAGTAATGCGAGGCCTCGTTCGTACCTATATACACAGGGTTTGAATTTATGTAAAAATTCAGTTTTTAGCAAGATATAACAATGATGTTTTATAAAAAGGTTTTTTCAAACCCTGATGCTCAATAGTAATTGAGACTTTTTACACTTTCATTTTATTAAGTGTTCGGCAGTATTAATTTTATTCTACAGATGCGAGGCATCCGTACAAAAATAATATACAAAATAATACTGACTTCCTCGTGGGTATGGAAACCATCTGAGGAAATTCAGACACCGCATAATAATTTACAAGCTGCTTACAGCTGAAAATGTCCATCACGGGAACCGAATCTAGATCCAATAGGCTGAATCTGTGATCACATGATTCCTAGGCGCACATGATACCGCAATTTGTATGAAAGCAGTAAGAAGGTATATATATAAAAGTTATAAATATATATATATACAGACATGATCACCAGCCACGAAGCACCTCCATGGGGGATCAGAAAAATGTAAATAAAGCTGTAAAAACTATCAACCGCCACGGAGGAAACTCCAGGCGAGACAAAACGTAAATAAAGCTGTAAAAGCTATCAACCACCACAGAGGAAACTCCAGGCGGGACAAAATGTAAATAAAGCTGTACAAAGCAATCAACTGCCACGAAGTGAACTCCAGGCAGGACGAAACGTAAAGAAAGTTGTAAAAGCGATCAACCACCACGAAGTAAACTACAGGTGGGACGAATATATATATATATATATATATATATATAGAGAGAGAGAGAGAGAGAGAGAGAGAGAGCAAGGATCAAAAGCATAAGTCTTAGAAAGCATAATTCCCTTAAAGAGCATAATTATTTAAAACTACGTCGTTTTGGAGTGGCTTAAAAGAGAGTGGTCCCACTTATTTTTCTTTTATTTACGAAAATGCAACTCGCGGTTACTCTAAAACGACGTAGTTTTAAATAGTTATGCTATTTAAAAAATTATGTTATTTAAGACTTATGCTCTTGATCCTTGCTCTCTCTCTCCCTCTCTCTCTCTCTCTATATATATATATATATATATATATATATATATATATATATATAAGAGCGTAAACGCACTGGATGTAAAATCCAGGCTCATCGAACAAAGTCCGACACACAGTTCATATATATAAGTATATACATATATAAAAGCAGTAAACGCTCCAGACCGAAGTCTAGGCTCATCGAACAAAGTCCGACACACAGTTCATATATATAAGTGTGTGTATATATATATATATATATATATATATATATATATATATATATATATATATATATATATATATATATATATATATATATATATGAAAGCAAATAAACGCTCCAAACCGAAGTCTAGGCTCAATCGAGGCATAACTCGATAATGTTAGTCCATATATATATATATATAAATATATATGCATATACAAACTGAAATAAAACCACGGACCGAAGTTTGGGAAAACACACGCAACACGACTCTCAACGTGAAGAAGGGTGTGTAGAGTTTAAGAGAAATGCTTTAAAGTGTGTGAGAAGGCTTACAGTGGGCTGCCAAAGAAGGCTTCTATATCTTTAAAGTGAATGAAACTCGGCTCTCGCTGGTACAAAAGTAGCTATATGTGAGCTTACAAGTGTTTAAAATGGGAAAACACTCAGTATATTGCAAGTATAGAGCAAATTTGATAGGGCTTCCTCGCTCTTTCTCTTGCAAATATGGCCACCCCAAGCCTTCTATTTATAGAGGTGGGAGCCGCAGGTGTGATAACCCGAATTTTTATAAATTATTAAAATAAAAATTTAATAATTAAAATTCTTATTATGAGATGTTTTGAGTTTGAGTATGTATATATATGTGCTATATATGTTGAAATATATGATCTAGTATGAAGAGAAATATATATTTATATATTGGGAAAGTGAGGTTTAATAGTTAAGTTAACTATTGAAGAAATTAAATGAATTTTCTAATTGATTTTAAATTTTTATTGAATTAAATAAATATTTTAATTTATTTATTTATTGAGACACATATATGGTTGATAAAGTTGTGGTGAATTAATTTAGTAACTAAATTAATTAATGATAATTAAATTGAGTGTTGATAATTTTATCTGAAGGATTTAATTTAAGAAAAATAATTAAATTAAATGAATTGCTTAATATTTAAGAAGACAATTAAATTAAATGAATTGTTTAATTTAATGGAAATAAATAAAATAAATAAAGTGCTGTTTCTAATTAAATTGGATATATAATTATTTAATTATTTATTATAAACATAATTATAATAGGAATATAATTATTATAATTATAAATTATAAGCTATTAAAATGGGTTACATGTGTGACAAGTGTAACTATATAATATAAATATTATTTAAATAATCTAGTATGTGAATTAGTGTGTAACCAAACGTAGCCTTATGGCTTTTGGTTATTTTAACTAATGTGAACCTTTTTATTTTCTTCACCTAACGTACGTGGGTTATATCACGCATTCTCCTAATAAGATAAGAATAAAGAAAAGGAGAAACACAGAGAACTTTTAGAGAGAATCAAAGGAAGAATTTCTAAACTTTGTTAACATCATCTTGCTAGTAGGAGATTCAAGGTATAATCCATTCTTAAATTTTCAAGTTTTAGTTTTGTAATCTTATTCTCTAAAATTATTGAATTTTGTTGGGTTAGGGTTTGAGGTGTTGATTATATACATGTGTAATCTGATAATTGTTATATAGAAGTTGTATTGAGTAATCAAATTCATAGAAAAGTGGTTTGTAGAAGAAAATTAAGATAACAGTGTTTTGTTTATGAAAATGGCTTAGTAAGTCCAAAATTTGATGTTCAATCTTTGCTATAATCTGTAAATTGATGTTGGATTATGTTAGTATGTTAAGAAACGAAAGCGGCGTAATTTGAATCATGTTAATTGATTAAGAAACGAAGTCGCGGCGATTGAATTCGCTAAATTATCAAAACATGAACAATTAGTATGAACAAGAGTTGTAAATTAATATTTTGGTTAGTTAATGTTTATGTTAATTGATGAGTATTTGGTATATTGTAGTTTTATGAGTTACAAACCTATAGAATCGAAAATGGACTGAATTGGATGAGTATAACTCATGTTATGATCATTGGAAGGAGTAAGGGTATGTGTAATTGCAAAGAGCAGAGCCTGAGGGTCTGTTCTGCGACTTGGGGTGCAGTTGCGCTGCCCCCAAGGCCAATTAGGGCGCATCTCCGCCGGGCATCAGTAACAGTTGGACTGCTCTGACCTTCTGCAGTAAATTAAGCATAACGTTTTCATACGAACTCCGATTAAGGCGATCCGGAATGAGGACGAATAGAACTACAACTTTTGTTCTTTAAGGTTTTTAGTTTGAGGTCTTTAGGAAGGGTCAAAATGGTCATCTTTAGGACTGTTGTGTTTTCGGAGGCAATCGGAGGGCATCGGGCATGTACGTATGCAAGTGTAGTGCTCTTGACGATATTAGATGTTGTTCTAAGTTATAAAACATGAATATTATGAAGTATAATGATGCTTAACATTAATAAATGATATATTAGATAAGTTGAATACGCATACTAAGCACACACAAGAGATACAAATTGGGTGTGTGACGAATAAATGTCGAAACGTCGTGATAAGTGAAAATGAACATAAAAAGTGTTTTAAGTCAAATGAAATGAATATTATAAGGTATGAAATGGATTTAATATAAAACCAATAATAATTCCTAGCAAGACTTAAGCATTTGAATGAACTTCGAATATAAAATATAGTGAGCTATAAGTCGAAAGTTAACACAATAAAATTGAACATTGTGTATTGATAATAAGAAGGGTTATGAAACATAAATTAAAGTTCACATTACAATTATAATGTGTTGTTATGTGACTAATAATTGATATGTATGATTATATAATTGTGTAGGGCACGTGAAGTCCAGATAACTGTAAGTTGTTAAACGTTTATTGGTAATCAACGATCAAGGCAAGTCTTTCAGTTCTTATTTGCTATGTTAATTAGTGATTAACTGTTTTAAATCTTTATTGCAAAGAGCATGATCTGTTATATATATGTTGAATGTATGAAATGTTAAAGTCAAATTATGACTACATTGATTAAGTAAAGCATGCTGATTGAGTAAGAAACTCAATCTTTATACTTGATTATATGAACTGTAACATGTATGTTACGTTAGTCTAATGTTTATGAGATATATGCCGAGCATGTCATTATGTGCTACGTGATGCTTGAAAACTGTTAAATTTTGCTGGGCTGTCGAGCTCAACCTTGCAAATAACCATTTTTGCAAGTTATAGATTGAAGATGTCACTATGTGCTACTTGAATGAAGTGGTTCAGAAATATTGTACGAAGATGTATATTTTAGTTAAAGTTGCTATTTCCTTAAAACATGATTAAGACTCATGAGATGTATTAAATTATTTTGATGTATATTTTTATATTGAGTTGTAAAGCTAAAGTTAGAGTTATCTGATATGTAAAGGTTATCGGATTGAAATGTAAAATTTTATATGATAACAATGATAAATCAAATCATAAAATAAGATTGATTCAAAGTCATGTAGTTGATAAATGTTTTGATTCAGGGAAATAAAAGTTTAAATTATTCCTCATTTTATAAAGTTTAACATCGAATAATGATGTAAAATCAGAAGGTAGATGTGTTATTAACGACCGAAATCGAGAATTAAATTGTATGAATTTTGGGGTCGTTACAGTTGGTATCAAAGTTGTAGGTTATAAACCTTGGGTAGGAGTACCTTAGACTATAACCTTAGAGAATGAAGGTGAAGATAATGAAAGAATAAACTCAGATAGAGTTTGAATAATAAGAACTAATTTAAGAAATGTATAGAGAAGAGATTAAATCATGCGTGAAAGGATTCAAAGAAGAATCTCGCAAAGTTATAAGAAATATGAATGTGGGGTTACCCAACTCCAATAATAAGAATGTAAGGTGATAAAAAATAGACAATGTGTGACGAACGAGAATTTTGTAATTAATTTTAATATTTATTAAATTAAATAAATATTTTTTGATGATTTAATTATTAGATTAAATAATTAATTGATACAATTGTGGTAGATTAATTTAATTATATGTGTTACATTTATTAAATTAATGTAGAGAAATTTTTATCAAAGTATGTGATTATGTGAGCTTATTGTATTAAAAGAAATATTTAATAAGCATATTGGTATTTTAATTAATTTAATTATTAATTAGAGATTTAATAGGTTGACATTATTTATTAATGAGAAATTTAATTATGTGACTATGTGAATTTATGAGAATTTATTATATTTTATTTAAAGCAAATTGAATAAGATATTGATTTATTTTATAAAGGAGTGTGACATTAATTAAATTATGTGATAAAGCTTTTATTAAATTAAATGACTTTGAATCAATTAAGGGTTGCCAAACAAGGCCCTAGTAGTGGTTGGATGCAGTTACCCATGACTGGGATAACTGACCACTTTTGCGTCAGTTCTTCTCTTTTAATTCAGACGTCTTCTTTTTATTATTATTATTCTAAGTCTAGAAAACATAACAGAGAAAATTCAGAGAGAAAAGTTAAGAATTTTGAGTTTGTGATTGAAGAAGAGTTTGAGAAGAGTTTCAATTCATCTCCTACATTACACTCTACGCTCCGGGTAATTTCTCCAAACCCAATTTCTAATTCACGTAATTAGTTTTTATAAAAATGGCTTTCATACATTTTGTAAAATATCTGTAATTGACAAAGGGTTTGATTTTGAGTTTATATATGGTTTAAGATGTATCAAATCGTATTTGATTATATATATATATATATATATTATGTGAATTATCATGTCATCAGTTTCATAATACTATGAATTGCTATTTCAAAAATTTACAGAGTATGGGTTTTGGCCTTATGGCCTTATACGTGTTATTTCATGTGTTGATCGTATATTATCCCTAAATTTTATACTAGTATGTTGTTATGCATGTTGATACGAAGAGGCCAAAGTTTAAATAAACGGATTCGGTGTTATAACGAATCCGTAGTGACAAATTTTCATGTTTTATTTTCAAAACCTTCAAGAACATCAAAGTCAGTGAAATTGCATGCTTAAATTCTGTAATTAAGTGTTAAAGTCATTATATAAATGTTGGGTTATGTTTATGCATGAATTACATCATATGGGTATGTCTAATTTCGAGTAGAAAATAAGAAATTGGAAGAAATTGGCATGTTCTGTGATTTTTCGTGAATTTCCATTTCTGTGTCTGGTACGCCGCGCCGCATCGCCAGTTACTTGACTATTTCCCGCGCCGTAGCGCCACCGTGCTGCAGCGCCATGTCTCGAGCCGCAGCGCCAAGAGTCCGGCCCAGCGCGAAGACCAAGTGTAACAGTGGCGCCGCAGCGCCACTCTCAATGAAGTTCAGAAATGAGATTTTTTAATTGATTAAGTCTAGCAATGTGAAAACAACTTAATGTAATGAACATGTAAACATGTTAGAAGTATAATGTATTGATTAAATAGTTTTTTAACATTTAAATAACAAAATTGCATGTGAATTGAATTATTGAATACATAATTAAATTATTATTCATGAAGTGATATTATGTGACAGTAAATGTTATAATTTGACTAAGTATAGTCATAACCAAAGTTTAGACAAAAGAATGATCATTGATGATTAGTTAAGTTATAATTAACTGGTATTGTGAATGTGAATGGTATGTAGGATTAAATTCAAAGAACGTGCTTAGTTAAAGTGTAATCTATGCACGAGGCAAGTTTCCTAATCCTACTTGTCATTATTGTTCAAGTTTATTAATTACCTCGAGTAAATTGTCATTACTATTATTCATGATCAAATGTTATATTAAAGATTGATTATCTTTTCAAAGCATGATTCAGTTATACAATAATTGTCCTATTGTATACTTCCTGAGATTATTATTCAATTTGAATATCATTATTATTGAACCTTATTAGACTAGCGAACCCTTATTGATTCGACTAGTCCATAGTTGATGAGCGTTCTAAATTTCAGAACCCTTGATGAATTATCCAAACCAAACTTCCTTTGGTGCGGACTCGAATGTCAAACTGAGACGAACAACCCTGCAAAGGGATTTACTTATGCGTTAGCGTTAAGATATTGTGCACAGTATGGTACTAAGGGCTGATCCCCCTAAGTACGAGTAGAAAGGTCCATAATCTTATGACTGTTAAAGGTTTCAAGTATAATGTGACAACCCGATATTTTCTATATAAATAAATAAGAAATTTTGCGTATAATTTTTTTTTTATTTTAAGGATGAGGATTTGTACAAGATTATGTGTATATGTATTTATGTGGTAAATAAAAATATATTTATTACATGAATATTTACAAGTAAATTTATTTTAGAATCATTGATTATTATCAATTAAAATTTTATAATAATTAATTCCATATTGCAAATGTTTTTATCAATTATTTTCCATGAAAATAAAATTTATATATTATTTAAATAATCTATGAAATGATTATAATAATTATTTTATTATATAAATTTTGTGAAAATTATTAAGTTAATTATTTTAACTTAATTTATAATTTTAATTATAATAGATAAATCAGATATGGAATCCAAACCATAATTCTGGGTTTTGATTAATGAATGAGAATAATAATATTATATTATTATTTGTCAGTATTATAGATATGTATGGTTATGGGTGTAATGTTAATGTGTGGAACAGTTTTATTATATTACGACCAAACCCTAATTCTGGTGATGGATTAAGGAATGATGATAATATAATAATATTAATTATATTTTTCAGTGCTATAAATATGTATGTTATGCTTGTAAGGTTAATCGGGAAAGTAATTTTCTTATGACCTGATAAAACCCTAATTTGAAACTCAATTGTGAGTTTAATATATGAATTATGTTATTTAATATTTTGCTAATTATAGAAAACCCTAACTGTGAATGAAAACCCTAATTTCTAAAATTTGAAACCCTAATCCGGACACCTAAACCGGAGGTTTGATCTGTCAAGAATTGTGTTACTATGATTAATGACACGTGAGATAGACTTTAATTTCTAATTAAAATAAATCTAATTAGTAAATTAAAACCCTAAAATCTAGAACCCTAATTTAATTTCTTTAAACCCTAATTTATTTGAGACCCTAATGCGAAAGTCATTCACGACTTTGAGAATTGGTTAAGCCGTTATGTAACCACGATAATGTGATTAACGACTGGTGATATAGATATTAACCCTAATTAGGGAGAATCGTAATTATTCAAAATCCTTATTATTTTTCTATATTATAAACCCTAATTTCTAAATTAGTAACCCTAATCTGTAATTGTAAATCCTAAGCACTATTTTGGACAATGTAATGTTAATTAGTGTTTCTTAAACCCTAATTATCAAGGTGTTAAGTAAATTAAAACCTTTTATTTAATTAAAAAACTTAAATTATTTTATAAACCCTAATTATAAATTTTAGAAACTAAAATTTATTTTAGTTTTTGTACAAACCCTAGTTGCTAAATCTCGTAAATGCTATATACTAAACCCTAAGGGTCAAACCCTAAGGGTCAAACCCTAAGGGTTTGCAAAGTTTACAATTGTGCCCTTAAATTTCCAAGCAAAAAGACCATTTTACCCTCTTGAATTATTAAGTTTTGACAAGTGTGGGAGTTGTTTACCAACTCCTACCAAACCCAACCACTCCTAACCACTCCCTTGACAGTAAATGGACAGCAAATCAGCCCTTTTGCTAGCATTCAATGCATCATGCTTGTTATATATAGATTCAAGAGAGAGAAAGCTACATTTTTGTTCATTTTGTACCAAATACTAAACCTAACTCTCCTAAGCTCCACACCTCCGAAAATTTTGCTAGTTCAGTCATATATTCAAGCCCCATTAACACACATCACAAATCAGTAGCCTAGAAATCAAGAATTTTCATTTAAAGGTAAAAACCCTAACTAAAATTTCGACCCTTGATCTTCTGTTAGATGGTTGTGTTTAAGTGTTAAAACATGTTGATTTTAGTGTCTAGTGATGATATGGGTTGCTAGATGATAGATCCATAACATCTAGAAGCTCAGATTTGAAGATCTATGAAATCTGGAAATTTTGTTCTTAAGGTCTGACAACCTAATGTCAGTCCATTTTAATCTTTGGTCGTTTATGATTTGTGTTGTTTTTAAGTTGTTATATGTAGTCTGTAATGTGCTCTTTAAGATGCAAAAAGAATCAGAGTCATTGAATGTCTAGATTGCTAGATATGGTCGGTAAAAACCCGTTGACCGGGCATGACCGGTCAAAATCTGGGCAACGAAGAACAGCATGAATAGCCTCTGACAATGTTTTGTGAGATTTATATCTGACAGGTTTTTTGATGTTTTGTTGTTGTTGTTTGGTTAATTTTGTAACTGGGTAGGTGGACTATAGATCCAGGTGTTAAGATCTTTAATATCGTAAACGTATGAAGTTTAATTAATGGTCAAACTTACATGTTTGTTCACGGTTAGCATTTCTGGGAAAATTCCCAGAAATTTTTTGGCGAAGCCGACGGACATGGTTTGACCGGATCTTTTCTGCTCATTGTGTTGTTGTTATGATTATGTTTTGTGATATATTTGTAGTGTTACATGAGGGCTAGAACTTAGAAGTCATAGATCACAAAAATAGTGCACTAATTGCAAGTTGTGGAAGCCCAAAAGTGGATGGATGAACTGTTCTTCATTTCTGAGTAACCTAGAAAATGAAAAATAGGTCTGACAGCTTCTTTGAGGGCTCAGATCTTCTTTATGTTATGTGTTATGATTATTTTTCTTGCTGGATATTGTAGTCTTGCATTTCCTCTATCAGATCTGACCAAAAACAAGTCTAGATTCTTAACATACACCGATTTACACATGGTCAAAGTAGCACACACGATCACTGTTTTGAAGTTCTGGGCTTGATCAAGAACACCTATAGCGACAGAAAGTGTCGCTATAGCCCTTTAGCGACAGTTTTATTTATAATTTCTGGAAATTAATAAAAAAATTGATAAAAATGGTTTTTAATTATTAAAAATACATAATAAATTCTTAAAAATTATTTTAATGTCCGAAAATTATATTTTATTTATTTTGGATATATTTTGAAAATATTAAATATTTTTGGAATGTAAATGGTATTTATTTATTTAATTACAATATTAGATAAATTATTTAAAAATAGTTTTAATTCATGAAAAATCATGAAAAATTATATTATTGTGTTAGAAAATAATTTTGAGTTATTTTTGATAACTTTTAATATTTTGTGATAATTTTCATTAATAAATTAATATTAATGATAGTTAAGTTATTTATTAAATGAATTAAATAAATGAATTAAAAATGATTTTATTATATTAAAAATCATTTTAAATAATAATAAGGTATTTAAGAATATTTTAAGTTATAAAATATAACTTTTAATATTTAAAGGTTAAATTCATTAATTAATGATTATTAATGATATTAAAGTTATTTAATATTTATATTAAATAAATTAGTTTAAAAATAATTTTAATATTATAATAATCATTTTAAATGAAAATAAAGTGTTTAAAGATATTTTAAGTTATAAACTATTACTTTTAATATTTAAAGGATAATTTCATTAATAATTTAATATTAATGATATTAAGTTTATTTAATAATTATATTAAATAAATAGTTTAAAAATGGTTTTATTTATTTAAAAAATCATTTAAAAGGGATATAAATGAATTAAAAATATTTTAAGTTATAATTAATGACTTTTAATATTTAGATAATAGTTCATTAATATTTAAATATTAATGGTAATTATTTAATAATGATTTTAGATGTTTTAAAAATCATTTAAGGGTAATATAAGTACTTTAAAAATATTTTGAGTTATTATAAATAACTTTAATATTTTGGCAATGGTTTCATTAATAGTTTAATATTAATTAAATATTAATGATAATAGAATTGTTTGATATTTAAATCATTTAATAATGATTCTGATATTTCAAAAATTATGGAAAATGGTAATAATTATTTTATAATTATTATAAGGTCATGAAAAATAATACGATTGTTGTTTAAGTTATCTATTTGGATATTGAGATACAGAATAGAGTCTCAGACTCGATAATTACCCGATAAAGATGTCGGTAGACCGACATATTTCAGAAATTGATCTGGACTTAGATAATGTGATTAGTTAACTGTTTAATTGCGATTCAATGGTTATTAAGGTTATGTGACAATGTGATTAGGAATGTGTTGATGTTAGTTGTGATGCCATGATTGTTGAACATGTGTGATAAGATGATTAGGTTATGTGCTGACTGCGAAATGCAGTACTATGTGTTATGGTATATTGTTCTAATCGAACGATTGATTTGATTAATGATAGGTCGTGATAGAAAGATAGAACTAAGTTGAGAATTGTAAGCAGCGCATCAGGCAAGTATCCTAACTTTGCATTTTCTTTATGCAATGGGCAAAAGTGAGAAGTTCAGAATTATTATTATTAATGTACAGATTGTTAAACTTATATTATATACACCTATTGATTATCAACATGTTAGTATATGATAATTCAGATATATATTCTGTTCGTTAATTTCTAGAAATGATTATACAAGTGTCCCCACTTGGATAATAATTGTATTTAATCACATGTTGATACACCTTTGTTATACATATATGTTGAATTATAGATTATTGTTGGATAAAATAAAACCTTTTGTCTGGAACCCTGACAAATATGAACATCCCGTTCACGGGAAAACTTTTATGCGCCCAAGACAGACCAAGTAAATAATAACAACGTTCTTGTAATGTAGTATTGATCAATACAGGGCACAACGGGCTGATTACCCCTGTGTCCGTAAGTTATGACGGTTTGCAGATGAAGTTCTGCTAAACCTTTTCGAAAATAAAAACAATGTTCATAGAATGTCACTTAAACTCTATTTATAGCCAGTACGTAGTTTCAAAAATTTGAAAGAGGGTTGTTATATTATTAATATCGGTTCAGAATACTTCACAACTATTGACTTGTTGTAGAAGAATATTATAAAGAAAATATTTAAATTCTTTCAACTTATATATATATATATATATATATATATATATATATATATATATATAAATACTTGCTGGGCACTCCAATGCTCATCCTTGCTTAATTTAAATATTTTTCAGATAAGTGTGAACAATCAGAAGGATCGGTCAAGAACAAGTGAAAAGGAAAGCAAACAGATTAGGTTTACGGTGTCATATAGTAAAGGTTGCGTACTTGGGATTAAACTCTGATAAAGGTAAGATAAGTTTATAATTTATTTTAGTGTTATTATTATTAGTATTATTTCCGCTCATAGAAATGGTATCGTGAAGTACCGAGTTCGGGTTTCAAGTATCCGGGTTCGGGGACTTTACATATAACCCTTGATAACCTACGACATAGTTCAAGGTCTTATGACCCTCAAAATTCTTTTGATTCTTTTTATTCATTCTTGATTCAAAAGTTGAGCTTTTATTCAGATGTCTTTGATTTACTCGCATGTTATTATACTATTATTTCATTATTATACTTGTGGGCAATAATTCTCACTCTTGCTTAATAATAACATTGTAGTTAAGAACGAAAGAACTGATGAACCTTCCACTAGTAAAGGCAAGGGCAAAGTTAGCAAGTGATGAAGACTTGCTATTTTTATTAGATGATGTATTTATGCTTAAGACTTGAGTTAACGATGTTGTTTAAGACTTATTTGTTTATGATTCTGCACAGATGTTTAAAGTTAGTTTAACCTGGGATTGTATTATTATTATTCAGATGTTGTAACCCTTAAGGGGAAGATTTTTATTCTATCTATTGCATGGTTTGTATTTATTATGGGTAGATAGATAGATGATATTTGTACAGTGAACACCAAATCCCGTGGAATTGAAGTACCCTGATTTGGGGGAGTCACACAATGTCTATAAGAAGAGAATGATAAAGAAAGTTAAGAATAAAAAAAGTTATATTTAAGTATGGTACAATTGTTCTCTTTAATAGTTGATGTATGGTATATGGGCTAAACGATTCTTTCATAGAGCAGAGGTATATACGTACTAGCAACTCGGAACCTAGTTTGTTGGTTGTTTGTAGGAAACCACTCAGCATACCATATTGAAACTGGTAGAGACTCGATGTGTACCAAGTATAGAAAATGGATACATATGATGAAAATGTGGAACGCGATTGGAATGTTGAGCAATGTAAATGAAGTTGGACATTCTTAAATCAAGAATTGTTATATAAATAAGAAGATTCAAAGAAGAATCTTGAAGAGATATTTAGATAAGAATTGAGAGTTACCTAACTCCAATAGCCAAGATAATGAATAATGTCGTAAATGATGAAAAAGGAAAGAAAGAGGATCATAAAACAAAATGATCACGAGTTAAGAAAAGAATTTTAAGAGAGATGATTATAGAATAAGATCACGACGTGATCTGTTTAAGTTATAAAAGAAAGATAGTATGTAATGTTTGAATAGTTATAGCTTGATGCTATGAAGGTAATGTACTATGAAATAGTACAAGATAAACTCATGAGGAGTTATAGATAATGTGATACGAGGAATTCGTGTCGAGCAAAGAATAAGTTAAAAGTAAGATAAAGTTAGGTGGGATTTCAATTGAGGACTCATGCGATGGCTGAGTTGTACAAATCTTTGTATGGGAAAGGGTTTTGTGCTTACACTCAGTTTATCATATTGATAATCATTGGAATGTTGGTGTCGCGCTATAAATGTATATGTGGCGAAAAGGTGATTCTTTTCTCATGTGCATGTTTGATAGTTAGAAACTATTAGTCTCTAACTATCAAATATACAAATGAGAAAAGAATCACCTTTCCGCCACATATACATTGATAGCGCGACACTATCATTCCAACGATTATCAATGTAATAAACTGAGTGAAAGCACAAAACCTTCACCCATACAAAGATTTGTACAACCCAACCATCATATGAGTCCTCAATTGAAATCCCACCTACCTCTATCTTTCTCTTAACTTGCTATTTGCTAAATACAATTTCTTTTTCTATTTCATCATTTATAACTCCTCGTGAGTCTAACTTGTACTATTTCATAGTACCTTCTTGTTATAACATCACGTTATAACCATTCAGTCATTATATGTTATTTCAAAACTTAATCTGACCACGTCATAATCTTATTCTACAATCATCTTCCCTTATGATTTTTCTTCTATTTATGATCGTTTTGGTTTTACGATCCTCATTCTTTCCTCTTTAATTACGTTATCTTATAATTATTCAACTCAATTACAGCTCTTCAGTTTCTTCTTTGAACCAAATCATATTATTTTACATTATTTCATAAACATTCTCCGAATGTATCATCAACTAAACTCTATTTAAGTTCATTATTATTATTTTAATCATCTTCATCTTGTAGACATCGTCTATTTAATAACACTCAACATATACATTATATTAAATTTTTTTAATTTTTTTTAATTTTTAAGCTTATGTACCACACATTTATCCCCCTAAACTTAGGTTCTTGCCCAATTCTTCGTTTTCACTGCCTATCCTTGTCCATTTCTCGTTTACACTAGCATTATCCTTTAGAAACTCTTTATGTATCAATTTGATTTAATTAGTCCCCACAGATGTTATTCGCGTGCTACCTTTATTACACCAGTTTCAAACAAGCACACGATCCGAGTCATGATTCAAAACTACATCCTAGTTCTAATACTGAATACTGTATTTGTTTACTTAATTTCAATTTCATCATTGGCCATAATAAACATGAACCACAACGCTGCTGGACATATGCAAACACAATATTTAACAACATTTATTTATTTTTATTTTTTTATAGATAGGGCAAACATAATAAGAATGCAAACATAAAACAAAAACAAAACTAAATATGCACCTAAGCTACCATGCAACTATATGATTACATGAATGCTTAAAACTAAATACAAAACCAAATAACAAATGCAAACCTAACTAATGACATTATGCATGCAAAAATGCAAAATAAAAATAACTCCCCCAAACTTAATAACAACAATGTCCTCATTGTATGAATAACACAATAAAATGAGAGAGGACTTCCCTGTAATTGTCTAAGTCTGGGGTGTTGGTGGTTAATCTTCTCCCTCGGAGTCACTTGGTGGAAACCGTGGCATTGGCATGGGCTGCTGATAAGGAAATTGTGCAGCGGGAAAAAGATCTGGAGTGTCGTATTCAATGATGCGAACAACATGTTCATTGCATCAAACATATGGTCTTGTCTCGCTGCGATCCGCCTCATCTCCCTTCGTACTGCCTTGTTGTGCTCCTCCATTTGTTGCTGAAATGTAAGAAACTGAGGGCTAGAGATGGCGTCAAAAGATGGTTTCGCCTCAGTTCCTTGTTCTCCTATAGTCTCGTCCTTATCATCCGAGGTGTCTTCAGAGTCAACTTCATCCTCTAAAGCTGATGGAAATACAAAACCTAACCCTCGCGGATGTGATTCACCTCTGGCCCACACCGAGTACGTCATTCTGGAATCAAGTAGCTGCAACAACATTTAGGTGGGTTCATCATCAGACCATCGAACACCAGCTTGGCGACACAGCCCACATATGAGTGATGGGTGTGGCAGGCCGCCCAAAAAATTATCTCGTAGGCATCGACGAATGGAAAAACTGATTATGGCCCCGACGTTGATGATGAAGTCTTGCACAATGGCATATAGAAGTAGTGCCTTCTCCTTGGTCACATTAGAGGTGTGCGTGGATGGAAATAGTTTCGCACATAAGAAGGTATACCAAATCTTCCCATATCTACCGAGATCCTTGTTGTAAAACACTGTGCCTCCTTTCCGACCCTTTATCCATGTTGTTCCTGGCTTAGTAATTTCTTTGAGAACCGCCTCAAAGTCAGGGTCGAAATCCCTCAAGTGAGCATATTATCACTATCGAGGCACACACAATTGATAATAAGTGTTGATGGCATCAGCACTGAACGAAACTAATCTCCCCCGGACAAACACGTTGAACTGTGCCTTGTCGTCGACATTAGCATAAAACTCTTTTACCACGTTGACAATGGTGGGCTCGGGTTCCTCAGTGAATTTGTTCCACCCTTTTTGATAAATTTGTTGCATCATCTCTCCATCCACATGATCCGGTGCTAACCCCCGCTCCGCTGTGAGTGCTTTTATAGCCATATAATTGTATCGGTCGGCGGCGGCGGCACTTTTGAACTTGCATCGGTCAAAGGTTCGAGATGGTGGAGTTGGCCTTGAACTTTCTCCCAGTTGTCGTTTGGATGTTGGTTGAGATGCCATTGAATCTCGGATGCCTGAACACACAATCTTCCCCCCAAACTTGGTTCACATAAACTATCAAACACTTGGTGTGCACATAAATTTCTTCCCCAAAACTTGTCGATTTTTGTCTATTATGGTACTAGGAAGTGAGGAATCAGAACACAAAGCACTTAGTTTCAGTTGTTATACACTTGCTGCACTGAAATACCTAATTCGTAGCCTTGTGAGATGTAGTTGAAAGGTTGTGAGGAAATTAGGTTGTGAGGGTGTGAATTATATAGAGATGGTGGTGTGAAGTAATGTGGTAGTGGATTGGAGTGTGGGGAGAAGTAATGGGGATGGGTAGTTTATGTGAGGAACAAATTTTCGGGGTGCAATTTGGAAGATGAAGTAGTGGCCGTGTGTAATGAGGAGGTAGGGGAAGTGGGTTGAGGAAGAGTAACTGCCGAGCACTCATTCAGTTCTAGGACCCCCGCCCCGGCGGGGGGTACCAGGCTAAATTAGCCCACCCTGGCGGGCATGCCCTCTGTTAGTTGACCTCTGTTTTGCTGATTGTTCCTATCATGATGCTACTCCTTGCCTTAAGTCCAATATTAGTACCTTCCTCACATGCACATTATACAACACAAGTCTCATTAGATCTAATGTAATTAAGCATGGGAGATTACATTATCCAGAATTATATAACTAAATAACTACAGCATGAACTTATTATTTCCTAATTATTAATCTAACTAGAATCCAACTTTAATATAAATATATTAAGAAAAATAAAAAGACTATTGGGTTGCCTCCCAATTAGCGCTTGATTTTAAGTCGTTCAGCTTGACTACTCCCTATTTCATCCCAGATCGGCTAGGCTATTCGCGACATGATGTTTATTTATCGCATAACACCAACATTGTTGTATTGCATGTCCATTTACTTGCATGTTGGATGAATAATTTGATTTTCTATCCTCGATTAACACCTTAAGACCACTATCCTCTTTGCAATCCCTGAACTTGACTCATGTAGACTTCTTGAGCAACTGACACTCTTCCTTGTCAGTAGGGATTGGGATTTCTTTAAACACTTTTACCTTTTATCAGTGTTCGTCCAGTCGCCAGGAATGGTCATCCCAAAATGATAGGGATGTTTTTATCTTCCTCAAAATCTAATACCAGAAAATCTGCTGGAGAGATCAATGAATCGACTTTGACCAATACGTCTTCAATTATTCCTAATGGGTATGTTAATGATCTATCGGTGAGCTGTAGACTAATATTGGTTGGGTTTTCTTCCTTTAATCCCAGCTTTCGATAAATGGAAAATGGCATAAGGTTTATACTCGCTCCTAGATCGCATAGAGCTCTCCCCACATCTTGATTGCCAATTGAACAAGGAATTGTAAAACTTCCCGGATCTTTCAATTTAGGAGGAAGTTTTTTCTTTAGTATTGCATTGCATTCCTCGGTCAACGCCACTGTTTCGAAGTCGTTAAGCTTGCCTTTCTTCGACAATATATCTTTCATGAACTTAATGTAACTCGGCATCTGCTCAAGTTCTTCAAAAAATTGAATATTAATGTGTAATTGTTTGAATATATCCATAAACTTCGAAAACCGGTTCTTTAACTTGTCACTTTCTGGCCTTCGAGGAAATGGCACAGGTGGTGTAGCTTTCATTTATTTATCTTCTTTTTCCACCATTTTCTTTGTATATTTATTTTCAATTTCCTTCTCTTCGTCCTCACATTCATCTCCTGTACTGGCTTTCCTGTCCAATTTAGATGTCAACTCCATACCGCTCCTGAGCGTAATAGCGTTACACTGCTCGTGATTTCCCTTTGGATTCTTTTCCATATCTCTCGGCAACTTTCCTTGAGGCCTGCTGTTTAAAGCAAAAGCTATCTGTCCCATCTGATTTTCCAAATTCTTGATGGCCATTTCATTATTTTTCATAGCCATTGCTTGATTTTTTATGGCTACCTCGTTGCTCGTTATGTACTTTGATATCAACTCCTCTAAATTTGATTTCCTCTCTTGATGTTGAGCTGATTGTTGTTGATTCTGAAATCCTGGGGGATACAACGAGCGTGGGAATTGATGATTCTGATTGTTATTCCATGACAAATTAGGTTGGTTCCTATTCCCCTGATTATATATATTTTGGTATGTATTCTGTGGAATTCTGTTGTAGCTACCGACAAATTGTAATGACTCTGGGTTGATTGCACATTGATCCGTCGGATGTTTACCCACGCATAACTAACAAATAACTGCAACTTATTATGTCTGTCCTCCTGACCCAACGTCAAACTTCTTGGAGAATGCTGAAATTTGCGCTATTATTGCCGTCACTCCATCTACCTCTAACACTTTAGCGACTGTAGGTTGTGTCATTCTAGCCGTGGGCCACTGATAATTGTTAGCAGACATTGTCTCTATGCCTCCTCATTGTTCTTTGCCATAAAAGTTGTGACACCCCCAAATCCGTGTAACATCGATTATAGGACATGGTGCTGACGATATAACATACATCATCATCTATCTAAGTAACTCTAATAATAATAATAATAATAATAATATTAACTATTACATACTTATTCAAAATAAAGTCCCAAGTCTTTACAACCTTTAATAAACTGAAACTTAAACTTAGCGTTTATCGCTACATCACATCATATGCGAAAATCTAATTATTACATAAATAACTCTCATCATTTCATCTTAGACTTTCCTTTGTCCTTGCATGAGCCCTCAGCGTTATCAGCCTTAACTGAAATGTTTAAGCAAGAATGAGCATAAATTTCCCAACAAGTATATAAAGTAGTTTGAGAACATACATCAGAAGTAAAAGCATTAGTATGACTATTTCTTTACAGTTGAAATAAATATCAAGAGATAAACTGGAATATCAAGATAAGAGTTCTAGAATTCTCAATAGCATACTAAGGGGTGTTAGATACCCTGAACATTACTTTGTTTCATCAAAAACCATCAGACGGTTTAACAATCAAATAGATTGTAAACGGTCTCTGCAAGTACTCCAGGTGATCAGCCTATCGTACCCGACATTGTGCACAAGTATAAATTTTAAACCATAAGCGTAAATGGGAATATATGACTGACATCTGTTTGCCCGATTATTCGAGTTGTTCATCTTAGTATTCATGCGGGACCTCACTAAATCAATTTGGATTGATAAACATTAAATAGTTTCAAAGGATTTGAATTGTTCAAACAATATACTATGTCTGCATCAATAACATCTAGCTGAAACGAAAGCTAGAAAGCATGCTTGAATATAGTTCATTAAGGGTATACGAACTTTAAAGTATAGCAGTTACAATAGGAACTGAATAATCATCAATAATGTTTCGCATCACAATTGAAGTTATAGAACTTCACAATAGAGGAGCTTGCACGAATGATTACTTAATCATAAGCCCAAACTTACCCTCGCTACAATCAATTGAATAATAGTTGAATAAATTCATAATGAAAAAAATAGGGTAAGAAACTTGCCTTGATCGTTGTTTACTAATAACAGATTAACAGCTTACAGCTATCTGCACTTCACATGCCCTACACAATTGTATAATCGTGCACATCAACTATTAGCAACACATAGTAGTTGTAATATAAACTTTACTCTATAACTTTTAGAGTTCACTATATGATTTTCACTCTACTATCTGCACTCTATGATTTTCAGAGTTCACTCTAAGATTTTCACTGACTCTACGATTTTTAATGTTGACTCTACGATTTTCACTCTACTATCTGCAATCTACGATTTTCAGAGTTTACTCTACGACTTTCATTGACTCTACGATTTTCAGAGTTTATTTTACGATTTTCACTGACTCTACGATTTTCAGAGTTTACTCTACGATTTTCATTGACTCTATGATTTTCAGAGTTTACTCTACGATTTTCACTGACTCTACGATTTTCTGAGTTTAATCTACGATTTTCACTGACTCTACGATTTTCAGGGTTTACTCTATGATTTTCATTGACTCTACGATTTTATTCCCGCTAATCTAAAGATGATATGACCATGATACTTGGACACAATAAACTTCATACATCAAGGTATTTTACAAAAATATAACATTCATAAAACTAGCATGCTAAGACCACAAACCAACTGCATAGAAAAGCGTGCAAGCACTAGTTTTATACTTAGAAAAAATTCTGGAATTTCAAGAATTCTGCAGATTTTATTACCAACATGCATGCTTACGATTTTCATAACTTGCTCAATTTAACTCCCTTTCTTATGAAATTTGGACAGGTTGTACCTCATGTTACATACTATTTTATTAAATTATTACATACGTTAATCGATTCATATACACCATGATTCCGAGGCTCCGAAAAACCCCAAAAATCACAGATTACTAGTTAAACCCAATTTGACAAAAATCCGTGATTTTGCTTCTAGCATGCAATTAAATTATTCCTAATGTCAAAATTATTTACTCTCACATGTTTTCACATTTCACAACATCAAACTTTAACAAACTTCCACATTTTTGATTAATTTAGCACCTTAGAGACATTTTATCAAAGCTAGAGCATGCATTGCTTAATTCTTTGATTTTCTATGAATTTGATGCATGATTAACCCATATCTTTTGTTGTTAATGATCTATAATCATCAAACAACAGTAACATGGCAACACAAAGCCACAACAAATCATTTACCAATTTTATATGCATTTTCTTCTCATTTTTCTTATAAAAATAAAATAGGTTCATGAATTACATTTTGATGAATTTCTTCTTGTTTTAATATGATGCTCCTTCTCCTTGCTTGTCAAATCCTCAGTAATCCTCCAAAATTAGTTCTAAATCTCTTAGGCTCTCAATTTCTCTCCATGTTTACTCACTTGGTGGAATTTTCTTAAAAGAAAAGTGTGTTTGTATATATGTATAGCTTTGTTAGAGTCTTTTGATTCCCATAACCCCCAACTCTGATGATTAGTTACTCACAATACTTATTACTACAATAATATAGTTAATTAATAGGAAGAATGTGGGAGTTAGAAAAATAAAAAGAATTTTGATTTTAAGGAATAAAATAAATTACTTCCACCTTAGCTATTATGTAATATACGTATACTCCCTCCCTTGTCCCAATTTAATAGTCTCATGGGTCCATCAGTTCAGCTGATTTCTATTATAAAAAATACATATATTATTTTAATCAATTAATCAATTAATAAGCTATTTGACTTTTTTACCATTCGGAACCAAACTTTGCGAACCATATAGCGATTCCTACTAAAATCGATGTTCCGGACGTCATGGGATTATCCGTTTAGTCAAATTCATCTCTGAAATTCGTAGTTGACTTTTTCCTCGAAAAAGTCTACTGGTTGACTTTGACCAAAAAGTCAACTGTGACACTTTGTCGTGATTACAGTCTATCCTGACTAATTTCGACGTTCCGGACTCGAATACGCAATTCGCGTCTCTAAATTCTGCTCCGAACTCCAGTTCATGATTTAATACCATCCCACATAATAAAATAGAATAATTCCCTACTTAATTTTATTTAAATAGTTAAATAAAACTAAACCAACCATTTAAATACATCTCATCACATATCTTAAAATAACACATATATGTACCACACACATACATCTAATAAATGAAATCACCCAAAAGTTTCATATAAATTTGTTTATTAATAATTCTTAAATTACATAAAAAAATATTAAGAAAAAAAAAATAAATAAAACTCGGATATTACATTCACCCTCCCTTAAAAGGATTCCGTCCCCGAGTTCATCATTTTCTCCTCGAGTTCCCATGTAGCCTCATCGGCGTTGTGGTTCCTCCACAATACCTTAATAGAAGGTATTATCTTATTTCTTAACACTTGTTCTTTTCTATCGATTATCTGCAATGGGACCTCTTCGTAGGTTAAGTCCTTTTCAAGCTGAATAGGTTTATACTCTGTGACATGCTTGTAATCCTGCTTATAGGGTCGTAGGACAGAAACATGGAACACGTTGTGTATATGTTCTAACTACGGAGGTAAGGCTATTTCATAAGCTACCTCACCCACTCGCCTCAACACTTCGAAGGGTCCTATGAATCTGGGACTAAGTTTTCCCTTCTTCCTAAATCTCATTTTCCCTTTCCAAGGTGACACTTTTAAAAACACATAAGTGCCGACGTCGAAATCTCGTTGTTGCCGATGTTTCTTCTGTCGATCCTGAGCCGTCACGAGCCTCGCTCGTATTATTTTGATCACATATGCAGTTTGTTGCACAAATTCTGGCCCTAGCGATTGTCGTTCTCCCACTTCATCCCAGCACAATGGCATTCTGCATTTCCTTTCATATAAAGCTTTATAAGGTGGCATACCGATGCTCGCATGATAACTGTTATTGTACGCAAATTCTACCAACGGTAGGTGATCATCCCAGTTCCCTTTGAAATCCATAACGTATGCTCTCAGCATGTCCTCTAACGTTTGAATAGTTCTCCCGCTCTGCCCATCTGTTTGAGGATGATACGCCGTGGTCAACCTCAGTTGCGTTCCCATGCGTTCTTGAAAACTTTTCCAGAAATTTGCTGTGAACTGCGGATCGCGATCTGACACAATTGATACAGGTACCTCGTGCCTGGAAACAATCTCTTTGATGTAAAGCTTTACCAACTGATCCAAGGTATACCTGATCTTGATTGACAAGAAATGCGCTTACTTGGTCAATCGATCAACGATCACCCAAACTGCATCGTAACCCTTCTGCGTAGTTGGAAGTCCTACCACGAAATCTATCGTGATATGCTCCCACTTCCATTCTGGAATTTCTAAAGGTTGAAGGAACCCACTCAGTTTCTGATGTTCCTCCTTAACTCGCTGGCATGTTAAACACTTGCTGACGCACTCTGCTACTTCTCTTTTCATATTGGGCCACCAATAATGTTGGCGGAGATCCTAATACATCTTTGTGCTTCCCGGGTGGATTGAGTAACTTGAGCTATGAGCTTCCTTCAAGATTTCTTCCTTTAGTTCAGACATCGCTGGCATCCAAATTCTCTTCTCAAATCTTAATAGTCCATCACCCCCCATACTGAATTTAAGCTCTTCTCCATCTGGAATTCTTTTCCTCACCTTCACACATTCCTCATCGCTGCCTTGTACTTCCTTGATTTTGTCCAATAGAGTCGGATGTGCCTCCATTGTGAATAATTTCCCCTCTGGCTCTCTTGGACTTTTTATCTCGAGTTCCAATCTAGCCATCTCCTTAATTAACTCCTCTTGAGCTGTTAGCATTGCCAATCTACGACTGCCCTTTCTGCTTAACGCATCTGCTACCACGTTTGCTTTTCCCCGGATGATACAAGATGTCGCAATCGTAATCCTTTATAAGTTCCAACCATCTTCTTTGTCTCATATTCAACTCCTTTTGCATGAAAATATACTTCAGACTTTTATGGATCGTGTATATTTCACACCTTACACCATATAAATAGTGCCTCCATATCTTTAAAGCAAATACTACTGCTGCCAATTCCAGATCATGGGTAGGATATCCCTTCTCGTAATCCTTCAATTGACGCGATGCATACGCAATAACTTTACCATGTTGTATAAGCACACAGCCAAGTCCTTTGTGTGACACATCACTGAAAATCATGAAGTCACCTGTATCGTCATGTAAAGACAACACTGGTGCTTCACTCAGTCTTTTCTTGAGTTCCTTAAAATTCTCTTCACATTTCTCCGTCTAGACAAATTTTACCGACTTCTTCGTTAAATTCGTCAACGTTCCCGCTATCTTTGAAAAATCTTGGATAAACCGTCTGTAATAGCCTGCCAGTCCTAAGAAACTTCTTACTTCAGTCGGTGACTTTGGTTGTTCCCAATTCTGAACCGCTTCCACCTTTGCTGGATCCATAGAAATTTCGCCCTTGTCGATCACGTGACCCAGAAATTAAACTTTCTCCAACCAGAATTCACACTTCGAGAATTTTGTATATAACTTATCCATCCTCAACGCCTCCAACACTAACCTTAAATGTTCAGCATGATTTTCCCGAGTCTTAGAATAGATCAAGATATCATCTATAAAGAGAGAGAAAAATCAAAACCAAGCCTTATTTGTGTACACATAACCAAGTCCTTTTCTCTCTAAGGCTACAAAATCAACTTGAATTTTAATCCCAAACTAAGTCCCTAGCACCCCAAGAACAGATTAGGTTGCAAGGATCAAAGCTTATTCAAAGAGAGGTATAAACCCTAACCCATTTTATATTATATGTTAAGATAGATTTTGTGTTTGTGTGTTTATTTATGTGTTATAAGATATTATTTAGTGATCCATGATGTTATATCATAGATCCATAACATCAAAATGCTTAAAAATGATGTTTTAAAAAGCTGTCAAGAACCCTAAATTATGGCATGACAATCAAATGTCAGAGGCCATAGATCCATACATGTTAATGATTAGACTTGTTAGATGTAATAGAGTTGTAGTATGCTATGAGGGGAGTAATCTGAAAGTAGAATAATGGTCATATCATGTCCAGGATCCAAGATATTAATGGTCAAAGTGGGTTGACCAGTCATGGGTTTGAGTTTCTGGGTAACCCGAAAATTCCCCAGCAGTGTCTGACAAGATGTTCATTAGGCAAAATCTTTCACGTGTTATGTGTTTAGCTTGTGTTAATGTATCAATGTTATACTCTGGTATATGGACTATAGAATCATGGCTTTAGATCACATAAACAACAAACACGATCAAAGTAGTGAGCGGTCAAAGTAGGTTGACCGATCACGATTTGTGTTTTCAGGAAATTCCAAAAAACTGAAGAACATGGTTTCTGACAAGGTTTAACTGACTCAGATCTTGCGATTGTGATATAGTTAAGCTACCTAAGTGTAGTAATGTTGTTCTTTGATACGATGACTATAAGATTCGATCAATTAAACACCTAAACAATAACTAGAAATCAGATTAATCAAGGCGCAAAGTATGTAATAACCCGATTTTTTCTATATAAATAAATCATAAATTTTACGTATAATTTTTTTTATTATTAAAATAAATATGAATGATATGTGCCAAGGTAATGTGTAATTATAATTATATGTGTGATAAATAAAATTTATTTATTACATCAATAGTAGCAAATAAAAATTATTATAAAAAATATTGATTATTATAAATTATATTTTTACAATAATTAAGGTTATATTAGAAATGATTTATTAATTATCTTTCCATGAAATTATATGTGCATATTATTTAAATAATATATGAAATGATTTTTGAATAATTATAATAATTATTTTATTATAAGAATTTTATTCAGGTTATTAATTTAATCATTTTAACTTAATTATAAGGTTAATTATGGCAGATAAAATCAGATATGGAATCCAAACCCTAATTTTGGGTTTTGATCAGGGAATGATAATAATATTATAATATTATAATATTTTGATTTTTCAGTGCCATAAATATGTACTGTATATTTATGAACTGTTGTTGGTTGATCAATTATGGTATGTTGATTAAATCCTAACATTAATTGATTTAACCCTGTTTATCAATTTAAATGGAAAATTTACGACTGTTAAATATCTGGGTTATATGATATATGTTATGTGTTACTTCATGATATGCTAATTACGAAACCCTAATTTTTAAATTTAAAACCCTAATTATTTTTAAATTTCTAATAAACCCTAATCTGGAAGCCTAGACCGGAGGTTGGATCTGTCAAGAATTGTGTTACTGTGATTAATATCAGGTAAAATAGGTTTTATTTTGCTAATTAAAGCAAACCTAATTAGTGATTTAAGACCGTAATAAATTAAAACCCTAATTACGAAAATTAAAACCCTAACTGATAATTGTAAACCTTAATTGCTTAAGTGGCAAGGTTAATTATATTATAATACCCTAATGTTCATGTATAATTAGAAATTTAAGTTATAATTAACAAAGCCCAAATTTGGAAATTTTAGAAACTAAGATAATTATTTTTTTATACAAACCCTAATTGCTAAATTTTATTATTGCTTTGTGCTAAACTTTAGGGTTGAACCCTAAGAGTTAAAACCTAAGGGTCAAACCCTAAGGGTTTGGCAAATTACTTGGTTGCCATTAAAATAATTTACAATTTGACCACTTTGCCCCTCTTGTATTATTGAAGCTAGAATATGGTTTGACATTAGGAGGAGTTGTTCACCAAACTCATACCAACTCCACATGCTCTAGATTGACAGCAACAAGTCTCATTACCAGCCATTCATGCATCAAGTTGCCTATAAATAGATTTAAGGAGAGAGAAAATCATTTTTATGCACTAATTTTGTTCAACTCTCATACTTGACCCTCTCTCACTAGAACCAACAAAAATCTCTAGCATTTCAGTCCCCAATCCAAGCCCCACCATTACACATAACAAAAAAGCAACACAAAATCAGAATTTGGACATCAAAGGTATAAACCCTAGCCTTAAAATTGTTCTAATGATCTGTTGTTAGATCTTGTAATTTGTTATTAAAACATGTTGTTTATAAGTTATTATGACGATCTGGGTTGGTTTTAGATAAATCCATAACATCAAAATCTTCGAATTTGAGTTTTAGAAAAATCTAGAAATTTTTTTTCTTGTTGACTGACAAGCAAATGTCAGGCTTCTTTAGTCTCTGTATGTTAGCTGTTTTTGTTGTTTAAAGCTTGAATCTTGTAGCCTGTTATGTTCTCTCTAATATGAAACTTTTAGTTAGCTCAGATCGTGCTCAGAATGAAAGTTATGGGCGGTCAAAACTCATTGACCGACCATGACTTTCAATTTCTGGAAAAACCTGGATCATGCCCAGAAGGCTCTGACAAGATCTTCGTGGCCTTAGATCTGTCTGTGTTATGATTTTATGTAATGATCTTTGTATCAAGGATATAGTCTGTTGTTTGGACTACAATATTATTGCACTATATTACTAATATATTGAACAAGTAGATCTCAGTGGGCGGTCAAACTAGGCCGGACGTTCATGAAATGCATTTTCTGGGTAACCCAAAAAACGCATGATCATGACGTCTGCCAAGGTTTGACCGGTCTAGATCTGTCGATTGTTTTGTTATTTTGTTGATGTTTTGGGATAGATATACTCTATTACATACTGGCTACACACTTCACCCATTACATCACAAAAATGTCTCACTATCTGCAAGTTGTGGAAGCCCAAAGTAGGCATCATGAACTGTTCTTCATTTCTGGGAAACCCAGAAATGAAGAACAGCTCTGACAGCCACTTTGAAAGCTTATATTGTTTGATTGTGATGTTGTTTGATAATGATTCTTGTTAGGACTTGTAGTGTTACATTTATACTTCATGATATGACCAAAAACATACCCTCAAACATCACGATCCGGTCTGTGTGCTCGGTCAAAGTAGGCAAGTCGGAACTGGTTATGAATGTTCTTGAAGGCTCAAGAACACCTATAGCGATAGTTTCGCAGCTATAGGTCCCTTTTAGCGACGATTTTTGCGAAAATTAATTATTTTTATTAAATAATTATTATTAATTGGTTTTTAATTCAGAAAATTAGAAAATAAATTATTAAAAATTATTTTAAATTCCAAAAATTAGTTTTTAATTATTTTAAATATATTTCATAAATATTTAATATTTTTGAAATATTAAAAACATTTAATTTATTTAATTATAATATTAAATAAATTATTTAAAAATGATTTTAATATTTGAAAGATCATTTAAAATTATATTATGGTATAAGAAAATAATTTAAGTTATTTTTGATAACTTTTAATATTATGTGATAATTTTTATTAATAAATTATTATTAATGATAATTAAGTTATTTATTAAAAGAATTAAATAAATGAATTAAAAATAATTTTATTAAATTAAAAATCATTTTAAATAAGAATAAGGTATTTAAAAATATTTGAAGTTATAAAATATAACTTTTTATATTTAAAGGTAAATTTCATTAATTAATTATTATTAATGATATTAAAGTTATTTAATAATTATATTAAATAATTTAGTTTAAAAATGATTTTAATATTAAAATAATCATTTTAAATGAAAATAAAGTGTTTAAAGATATTTTAAGTTATAAAATATAACTTTTAATATTTAAAGGATAATTTTATTAATAATTTAATATTAATGATATTTATTTAATGATTAATGATATTAAATTTATTTAATAATTATATTAAATAAATAGTTTAAAAATGGTTTTATTTATTCATTTAAAAAGGATATAAGTGAATTAAAAATATTTTAAGTTATAATTAATAACTTTTAATATTTGGATAATGATAAATTAATATTTAAATATTAATGGTAATTATTTAATAATGATTTTTAAATGTTTTAAAAAAAATCATTTAAGGGTAATATAAATGTTTTAAAAATATTTTAAGTTATTATTAATAACTTTAATATTTGGCAATGGTTTCATTAATAGTTTATTATTAATTAAATATTAATGATAATAGAATTGTTTAATATTTAAATCATTTAATAATGATTCTGATATTTCAAAAATTATGATAAATGATAATAATTATTTAAAAATTATTATAAGGTCATGAAAAATGTTATAACTGGTGTTTAAGATATCTAAGTGGATATTGTATAACTGTATAGAGTCATAGACTCGATAATTACCCGATAAAGTTGTCGGTAGACCGACATATTTCAGAAATTGATCTGGACTTAGATAGATTGACTTGATAAGTGAATTATTTGTGATTCAATGGTGTTAAAGTTATGTGACAATGTGATTAGGAATGTGCTGACTGCAATAAACAGTATTATATGATATAATATATGATTCTAATCAGACAATGATCTATTTAATGATAGGACTTGATAAGAAAAGATATATCTAAGTTGTGTAAGCAGCAGACAAGGCAAGTATCTAACCCTTTGCATTTATTTTATGCTAAGGACATGCGTAAGATAATATCTGAACTGTTCAAATATTTCAACCTTTGTATATACTTATGCAATGATTCTGTATAAGTAAGCTATTAAGCAATAATTGTGGTACAATTTCCTTTATCCTGTTAATATTGATCAAGTTATTTATTCTGTTCGTTAATTTCTATAACATGGTTATACAAGTGTTCCCACTTGGATAATCATTATATTTTATCACATGTTGATACATACTTATAGTTGCCTAGTATGTATACTTTGAAATAAAAGTCGTCTAAGCTATTTGATCCAGCTAGACATAAATTTAAAGTTGTTGTTGAACAAGATAAAACTTTACTGTTATCCAACCGAATTGTTTTGGTTTGGATTCAAGACTGTTATGAACATCCCAATTATGGGAAATTTTTATACGCTAAGGCGGACAAAGGATGAACGATAATATCGTCCTAGCAATGTAGTATTGATCAATACAGGGCATAACGGGATGATCACCCCCGTGCCCATAAGCAATGACGGTTTACAGATGAATTTCTGTTTAAACCTTTTCGAAAATAGAAAATAATGTTCATAGTCTGTCAACTGATTCTAATTTATAGTCAATACGTAGTTTCAAAAATTTGAAATCGAAATGACATGTTGTTGATTATTGGTTCAGCTTGTGACGTCCCCAAAATAGGTCCATTCCATCCAACCCATTCTGAGTCGCCAAATATATGGTACAGAAAATAACTACAACTTTATTACAACAATTGTCGTGCAAAATGCAACAACACATATACTGTGAGTTTGTATACAAATATATATCAAATGTGACCCTCATGTTCCAACCGTGGACAGCACCTCACAGTGACACCTTACATAAAGGTATAGTCAAAAACTGTTTTAGAAACTAAAATCTTTGGGAAGTGCTCAAGGAAACCTTCGTACATGGGAGACCATGCTTCTAGGTTATGATAGATATCATATGGCCACAGAATTATCCTTGGTTGACCCAATAGACCCCAAAGAAAAATGAGAAGATTACTATCATATTCTTCCCAATGGCGAGTCTTCTCTTGACATATCATTATCTCCACTGTCTCTAATTGGGTATTATACTCCAAACAAACACCAAGATTATATAGGTAGTGCTTGTAAATATACTCAGCAAGTGGATGAGCACATTCCTGTCTTATGATGACTCGAGGTTGTATGTCATTAGACATCTTGTATGACAAAACACTCTTCCAAAGTTGAATTCACCTCACCCTCAACATCTATAGACAATCTTCTTATTCCCTTGTTATTCCCCGCTCGACCCAGCTACACTTTTATTACCTGAAAGGAATTGTGAAGCAAAAGGGTGAGCACAACTAGCTCAGTAAAGAATATCATGACTAAAGATAATTAAATTATCAATAGCCTTCATCAATAACAAATCAAAGATTTAGAACATATGGTAGATGATAAAAATTTCAACCATAGTTGCAGTAGAACGAGCAATCCATTAGAAGAGTCAAATAGACTATAAAGTCTATTATCTTCTCCACATTAAAAGTCCACCAACAATATTTTATCCCTGTAACATCAATCAACAATTCTGGTCCACAATCATATGAATAACTCATAATCATAATTGTAGTTCTAAATTCCTCTTCACATCTAGGACGAAGATAATTTTCATCACATATCTTTACCTGAAACATCAAAGATCATGGTTACACCAAATCACATTTCCTGTTCATAATCATACTAATAATTTCATCTTTGCACTACGGCCAAAGATATTCATTTGGATCACCAGTTGGTCATGTTCATCTCAACACATGTTCATCTTTCCACTACTAGCCAAAGATATTCAACAACATGTCATCTTTGCACTACGGGCCAAAGATATTCATCAACAATTTATCTTTACACTACAGGCCAAAGATATTCATCAACAGTTCATATTTGCACTACAGGCCAAATATATTATTATCTCAAAGAAATATATAATCATTTCAGAATTTATATAAACAATAATTATAACCATGTTGATCATTTCACCTCTGTACTTAAGCTAAAGATATTCAATTATAAATTCAATGGTCATGATCATACCAGTCAACAATTCAACTTTGCACTACTGGCCAAAGATATTTCTCAACAGTTCATATTTATATTCAAGACCAATAAAACTTTCATCACTTACTTTCACCTGAACCACCAAAGATGTTAGTTAAGTTCACAATTCATATTTATAATAACATGAATTAACAATTCCTTCTTGCCACAAGGCTTAATAGATCGTTTACTCAATATCCTTACCCCAAAGGCTGAAGATATTCAAGTGTAATGACAATGATCATAACAATCAGTTGTCTACCTTTGCACTACGTGCCAAAGATATTCAACTATAAAACCAATCGCTGAGACTCAGCTAAATAAACCATCCCTGCACTACGGCCAAGGATATTCATTAGTATCACCCATGGTCATGATCATGTAATACACCTGTCCATCTTCGCACTACGGGTCAAGGTTATCAAACAACAGATCAATAATACTTTATAACAACTGATTTTGAAGCAGAACTCAAAAATAACAATCAAAACATGGATACAATCAAAGATAGTAGCCAAAATAGATATTTTGGACAAAAAGAAGAAATTTCATTTTTTGATGAATAGTGCCGTATTCGTGAATAGTACCGTATACATGAATAGTAAATCCGACACCAAAAGATAGAAATTTCACAAAAACATCATCACGCTTCGTGAATAGTACTCATGAATAGTAACTCGTGAATAGTAACTCATGAATAGTAACTCGTGAATAGTAACCCCGACATGAAAATTTCCAAATTTGATTAAAAAGTTCACCAATATTTCGGCATAATGATATTGAAGAAAAATATCATTTAAGAAGAAGATAATACCCCTTACTATCCCTTACAATCCCCTACCTCAAAAGAGCAGTACTTCTGACCGGAATATCGGATGAAAAGCCGAAGAAACCTTTCACTGTATAGCAACACTCAAAGTATACTCACAAGAACACTCTTGATATATAGAGAGAGAAGTAGAGAGAAAGCTTATGTTTCTGGTGTGATTTTCAATTCTAACTTAGCCCTCTATTTATAGGAAAATGCTAGAACGCCAAAGGAGACTAAAATAATAAAATATCATTTTCTTTTTCTTATTTCACACCAACCTTCACCAACCAATTTTGAAAGCCATCTTTGGTCAAAAACATCAGCCACCCATGTGCCAACAACCACAAAAACGTTTTTCTTAAATAAAATAATTAAAATTTCCAAAAATCAATTATTTCAGAACTCCGGAACTTCAATAATTCACAATAAATAGCTCTTTTATCAGAAAATTCGAACCTCGCGAGTTTTTATAGGAAATTCAATTATCTACAACTTTGCAGAAGGAGGTTTCTCCTAATTCCAAACAGAAATTGACCGAAATCCACAAACGGACGATTTTACAGTTTATAATAAATTTTCGGTCAAGAATTGTGGTCCACCGACACCCAAAACATGTGTTAATCATTTAATGCCACCAAAATACTCTTCCTCCTCATATACTCATATATCCCACATTCATTGTAAAAATATCACCGTTAATATATTATAAAAATAATATATTTAAATAAATTATTTTATCAGAAAAAGATAAAATATTAATTTTCAACAATTGTCACATTAAAAATTTCCTCCATCTATATCCACATAAAATAAATATTTTCTTTATCATAATAATTAATAATTAATTATTCAAAAATAATATTATAGAATCACAGTACTGACAACTAAGCCGTTCCCAGGATAGAGGGGGCTTTCCAATAAGAATTTTTCCTTACTGGCGCGCAATTAGATGACCAAACCTCTCCTTGACAGAACTTTCTAGACATTGCCAATAATGTTATCTGATAATATTATTCAAATAATATGAATTATTGATCTGATAATGGAAAATACTGTGCAATGACAATTATTGAAACAATAATAATATAAATATCAACGCAACAATTATTGAATCAATAAAGTAATAAACAGTAACTCCTGTAGAAATTATTGAGTAGTGCCTTCTTACGTAAGGATCAATAATTCAAAATACTGTGCAATACCGTGTGCTACTGTGCAACAACGCGTATTACTGTATTTTAACCACCGGGTATTCTAACAGTGTAAACGGTAACAACTACGCCGTTATTTTTAAACAGCTTATATTTGTCGTTTTTTTCCTCCAATCGCTTTCCGTTATGGGGCCCACACATGGCTGCGCCGTCGTACGAATATTCCCCGATAGTACGAATATTCCACGACCAAACGAATATTCCCCGACAACAATGAATATTTTATAACCACTTGCTTATTTTGAAATATTTGCGTATTTTACCCATAACTATCCACATTAATCAAATCAACCCTTACTATTCAAAATAATAATTAAAGGAAATTAAATTTCATTTATTAATTATTTGGGGTACCAACTGTGACGCCCCCAAAACAGGTATACATCACCCTTAACTTTAACCTTTTATCAATTTAACCATTTACTGAATAGTAATTATAAGAAAAATTGAATACTTTTATTTCATAAAATTCGGGGTCTTACAATCTCCCCTCTTTATGAAATTTCGTCCTTGAAATTTACGTACCTGGTATTTCAAGAGTTGAGAATACCTTACTTTCATTTCAGATTTCATCTTCCCTGTCTTCATGATTTCTCCAATGCTCATCTCCTGTATTTCAGATATCATTCTAGAATACAGCTTCAAAAACAAAGGTTAATTTAACAAATTAACATATCACATAATATCCCGATATTATGACTGACCAACAAATAAGCTTAGGTAGGACACACTAGCGAAGGATTACTCATCTCTCCCCTCCTAGTTCTATTCTCCGATCTCCGCCAGAGATCATATCCCTAAGCTCTGATACCAAATGTAACTCAGGACACCAACTTGTGTCAGCACCTTACATTGGTACCTATCAGCTTGCTACCGCAGAACGGCGTCCCCTACGGAGAGTCTGGCTTCGGTGCATCCCCCATCAACAGGAAGTCACCAGCGAGAGGCTCGGGGCTCTTTACTTATAGCTCTGATACCAAATATGACGTCCCCAAAATAGGTCCATTCCATCCAACCCATTCTGAGTCGCCAAATACATGGTACAGAAAATAACTACAACTTTATTACAACAATTGTCGTGCAAAATGCAACAACACATATACTGTGAGTTTGTATACAAATATATATCAAATGTGACCCTCATGTTCCAACCGTGGACAGCACCTCACAGTGACACCTTACATAAAGGTATAGTCAAAAACTGTTTTAGAAACTAAAATCTTTGGGAAGTGCTCAAGGAAACCTTCGTACATGGGAGACCATGCTTCTAGGTTATGATAGATATCATATGGCCACAAAATTATCCTTGGTTGACCCAATAGACCCCAAAGAAAAATGAGAAGATTACTATCATATTCTTCCCAATGGCGAGTCTTCTCTTGACATATCATTATCTCCACTGTCTCTAATTGGGTATTATACTCCAAACAAACACCAAGATTATATAGGTAGTGCTTGTAAATATACTCAGCAATTGGATGAGCACATTCCTGTCTTATGATGACTCGAGGTTGTATGTCATTAGACATCTTGTATGACAAAACACCCTTCCAAAGTTGAATTCACCTCACCCTCAACATCTATAGACAATCTTCTTATTCCCTTGTTATTCCCCGCTCGACCCAGCTACACTTTTATTACCTGAAAGGAATTGTGAAGCAAAAGGGTGAGCACAACTAGCTCAGTAAAGAATATCATGACTAAAGATAATTAAATTATCAATAGCCTTCATCAATAACAAATCAAAGATTTAGAACATATGGTAGATGATAAAAATTTCAACCATAGTTGCAGTAGAACGAACAATCCATTAGAAGAGTCAAATAGACTATAAAGTCTATTATCTTCTCCACATTAAAAGTCCACCAACAATGTTTTATCCCTGTAACATCAATCAACAATTCTGGTCCACAATCATATGAATAACTCATAATCATAATTGTAGTTCTAAATTCCTCTTCACATCCATGACGAAGATAAAGTTCATCACCTATCTTTACCTGAAACATCAAAGATCATGGTTACACCAAATCACATTTCCTATTCATAATCATACTAATAATTTCATCTTTGCACTACGGCCAAAGATATTCATTTGGATCACCAGTTGGTCATGTTCATCTCAACACATGTTCATCTTTCCACTACTAGCCAAAGATATTCAACAACATGTCATCTTTGCACTACGGGCCAAAGATATTCATCAACAATTCATCTTTGCACTACAGGCCAAAGATATTCATCAACAGTTCATATTTGCACTACAGGCCAAATATATTATTATCTCAAAGAAATATATAATCATTTCAGAATTTATATAAACAATAATTATAACCATGTTGATCATTTCACCTCTGTACTTAAGCTAAAGATATTCAATTATAAATTCAATGGTCATGATCATACCAGTCAACAATTCAACTTTGCACTACTGGCCAAAGATATTTCTTAACAGTTTATATTTATATTCAAGACCAATAAAACTTTAATCACTTACTTTCACCTGAACCACCAAAGATGTTAGTTAAGTTCACAATTCATATTTATAATAACATGAATTAACAATTCCTTCTTGCCACAAGGCTTAATAGATCGTTTACTCAATATCCTTACCCCAAAGGTTGAAGATATTCAAGTGTAATGACAATGATCATAACAATCAGTTGTCTACCTTTGCACTACGTGCCAAAGATATTCAACTATAAAACCAATCGCTGAGACTCAGCTAAATAAACCATCCCCGCACTACGGCCAAGGATATTCATTAGTATCACCCATGGTCATGATCATGTAATACACCTGTCCATCTTCGCACTACGGGTCAAGGTTATCAAACAACAGATCAATAATACTTTATAACAACTGATTTTGAAGCAGAACTCAAAAATAACGATCAAAACATGGATACAATCAAAGATAGTAGTCAAAATAGATATTTTGGACAAAAAGAAGAAATTTAATTTTTCGATGAATAGTGCCGTATTCGTGAATAGTACCGTATACATGAATAGTTCCGTATACGTGAATAGTAAATCCGACACCAAAAGATAGAAATTTCACAAAAACATCATCACGCTTCGTGAATAGTACTCATGAATAGTAACTCGTGAATAGTAACTCATGAATAGTAACTCATGAATAGTAACTCGTGAATAGTAACCCCGACATGAAAAAGTTCCAAATTTGATTAAAAAGTTCACCAATATTTCGGCATAATGATATTGAAGAAAAATATTATTTAAGAAGAAGATAATACCCCTTACTATCCCTTACAACCCCCTACCTCAAAAGAGCAGTACTTCTGACAGGAATATCGGATGAAAAGCCGAAGAAACCTTTCACCGTATAGCAACACTCAAAGTATACTCACAAGAACACTTTTGATATATAGAGAGAGAAGTAGAGAGAAAGCTTATGTTTCTGGTGTGATTTTCAATTCTAACTTAGCCCTCTATTTATAGGAAAATGCTATAACGCCAAAGGAGACTAAAATAATAAAATATCATTTTCTTTTTGTTATTCCACACCAACCTTCACCAACCAATTTTGAAAGCCATCTTTGGTCAAAAACATCAGCCACCCATGTGCCAACAACCACAAAAACGTTTGTCTTAAATAAAATAATTAAAATTTCCAAAAATCAATTATTTCAGAACTCCGGAACTTCAATAATTCACAATAAATAGCTCTTTTATCAGAAAATTCGAACCTCGCGAGTTTTTATAGGAAATTCAATTATCTACAACTTTGCAGAAGGAGGTTTTTCCAAATTTCAAACAGAAATTGACTGAAATCCACAAACAGACGATTTTACAGTTTATAATAAATTTTCGGTCAAGAATTGTGGTCCACCGACTCCCAAAACATATGTTAATCATTTAATGCCACCAAAATACTCTTCCTCCTCATATACTCATATATCCCACATTCATTGTAAAAATATCACCGTTAATATATTATAAAAATAATATATTTAAATGAATTATTTTATCAGAAAAAGATAAAATATTAATTTTCAACAATTGTCACATTAAAAATTTCCTCCATCTATATCCACATAAAATAAATATTTTCTTTATCATAATAATTAATAATTAATTATTCAAAAATAATATTATAGAATCACAGTACTGACAACCAGGCCGTTCCCAGGATAGAGGGGGCTTTCCAATAAGAATTTCTCCTTACTGACGCGCAATTAGATGACCAAACCTCTCCTTGACAGAACTTTCTAGACATTGCCAATAATGTTATCTGATAATATTTTTCAAATAATATGAATTATTGATCTGATAATGGAAAATACTGTGCAATGACAATTATTGAAATAATAATAATATAAATATCAACGCAACAATTATTGAATCAATAAAGTAATGAACAGTAACTCCTGTAGAAATTATTGAGTAGTGCCTTCTTACGTAAGGATCAATAATTCAAAATACTGTGCAATACCGTGTGCTACTGTGCAACAACGCGTATTACTGTATTTTAACCACCGGGTATTCCAACAGTATAAACGGTAACAACTACGCCGTTATTTTTAAACAGCTTATATTTGTCGTTTTCTTCCTCCAATCGCTTTCCGTTATGGGGCCCACACATGGCTGCGCCGTCGTACGAATATTCCCCGATAGTACGAATATTCCACGACCAAACGAATATTCCCCGACAACAATGAATATTTTATAACCACTTGCTTATTTTGAAATATTTGCGTATTTTACCCATAACTATCCACATTAATCAAATCAACCCTTACTATTCAAAATAATAATTAAAGGAAATTAAATTTCATTTATTAATTATTTGGGGTACCAACTGTGACGCCCCCAAAACAGGTATACATCACCCTTAACTTTAACCTTTTATCAATTTAACCATTTACTGAATAGTAATTATAAGAAAAATTGAATACTTTTATTTCATAAAATTCGGGGTCTTACAATCTCCCCTCTTTATGAAATTTCGTCCTCGAAATTTACGTACCTGGTATTTCAAGAGTTGAGAATACCTTACTTTCATTTCAGATTTCATCTTCCCTGTCTTCATGATTTCTCCAATGCTCATCTCCTGTATTTCAGATATCATTCTAGAATACAGCTTCAAAAACAAAGGTTAATTTAACAAATTAACATATCACATAATATCCCGATATTATGACTGACCAACAGATAAGCTTAGGTAGGACACACTAGCGAAGGATTACTCATCTCTCCCCTCCTAGTTCTATTCTCCGATCTCCGCCAGAGATCATATCCCTAAGCTCTGATACCAAATGTAACTCAGGACACCAACTTGTGTCAGCACCTTACATTGGTACCTATCAGCTTGCTACCGCAGAACGGCGTCCCCTACGGAGAGTCTGGCTTCGGTGCATCCCCCATCAACAGGAAGTCACCAGCGAGAGGCTCGGGGCTCTTTACTTATAGCTCTGATACCAAATATGACGTCCCCAAAATAGGTCCATTCCATCCAACCCATTCTGAGTCGCCAAATACATGGTACAGAAAATAACTACAACTTTATTACAACAATTGTCGTGCAAAATGCAACAACACATATACTGTGAGTTTGTATACAAATATATATCAAATGTGACCCTCATGTTCCAACCGTGGACAGCACCTCACAGTGACACCTTACATAAAGGTATAGTCAAAAACTGTTTTAGAAACTAAAATCTTTGGGAAGTGCTCAAGGAAACCTTCGTACATGAGAGACCATGCTTCTAGGTTATGATAGATATCATATGGCCACAAAATTATCCTTGGTTGACCCAATAGACCCCAAAGAAAAATGAGAAGATTACTATCATATTCTTCCCAATGACGAGTCTTCTCTTGACATATCATTATCTCCACTGTCTCTAATTGGGTATTATACTCCAAACAAACACCAAGATTATATAGGTAGTGCTTGTAAATATACTCAGCAAGTGGATGAGCACATTCCTGTCTTATGATGACTCGAGGTTGTATGTCATTAGACATCTTGTATGACAAAACACCCTTCCAAAGTTGAATTCACCTCACCCTCAACATCTATAGACAATCTTCTTATTCCCTTGTTATTCCTCGCTCGACCCAGCTACACTTTTATTACCTGAAAGGAATTGTGAAGCAAAAGGGTGAGCACAACTAGCTCAGTAAAGAATATCATGACTAAAGATAATTAAATTATCAATAGCCTTCATCAATAACAAATCAAAGATTTAGAACATATGGTAGATGATAAAAATTTCAACCATAGTTGCAGTAGAACGAGCAATCCATTAGAAGAGTCAAATAGACTATAAAGTCTATTATCTTCTCCACATTAAAAGTCCACCAACAATGTTTTATCCCTGTAACATCAATCAACAATTCTGGTCCACAATCATATGAATAACTCATAATCATAATTGTAGTTCTAAATTCCTCTTCACATCCAGGACGAAGATAATTTTCATCACCTATAGGACGAAGATAATTTTCATCACCTATCTTTACCTGAAACATCAAAGATCATGGTTACACCAAATCACATTTCCTATTCATAATCATACTAATAATTTCATCTTTGCACTACGGCCAAAGATATTCATTTGGATCACCAGTTGGTCATGTTCATCTCAACACATGTTCATCTTTCCACTACTAGCCAAAGATATTCAACAACATGTCATCTTTGCACTACGGGCCAAAGATATTCATCAACAATTCATCTTTGCACTACAGGCCAAAGATATTCATCAACAGTTCATATTTGCACTACATGCCAAATATATTATTATCTCAAAGAAATATATAATCATTTCAGAATTTATATAAACAATAATTATAACCATGTTGATCATTTCACCTCTGTACTTAAGCTAAAGATATTCAATTATAAATTCAATGGTCATGATCATACCAGTCAACAAATCAACTTTGCACTACTGGCCAAAGATATTTCTTAACAGTTTATATTTATATTCAAGACCAATAAAACTTTAATCACTTACTTTCACCTGAACCACCAAAGATGTTAGTTAAGTTCACAATTCATATTTATAATAACATGAATTAACAATTCCTTCTTGCCACAAGGCTTAACAAAACGTTTACTCAATATCCTTACCCCAAAGGCTGAAGATATTCAAGTGTAATGACAATGATCATAACAATCAGTTGTCTACCTATGCACTACGTGCCAAAGATATTCAACTATAAAACCAATCGCTGAGACTCAGCTAAATAAACCATCCCCGCACTACGACCAAGGATATTCATTAGTATCACCCATGGTCATGATCATGTAATACACCTGTCCATCTTCGCACTACGGGTCAAGGCTATCAAACAACAGATCAATAATACTTTATAACAACTGATTTTGAAGCAGAACTCAAAAATAACGATCAAAACATGGATACAATCAAAGATAGTAGCCAAAATAGATATTTTGGACAAAAAGAAGAAATTTCATTTTTCGATGAATAGTGCCGTATTCGTGAATAGTACCGTATACATGAATAGTGCCGTATACGTGAATAGTAACTCCGACACCAAAAGATAGAAATTTCACAAAAACATCATCACGCTTCGTGAATAGTACTCATGAATAGTAACTCGTGAATAGTAACTCAAGAATAGTAACTCATGAATAGTAACCCCGACATGAAAAAGTTCCAAATTTGATTAAAAAGTTCACCAATATTTCGGCATAATAATATTGAAGAAAAATATCATTTAAGAAGAAGATAATACCCCTTACTATCCCTTACAATCCCCTACCTCAAAAGAGCAGTACTTCTGACCGGAATATCGTATGAAAAGCCGAAGAAACCATTCACCGTATAGCAACACTCAAAGTATACTCACAAGAACACTCTTGATATATAGAGAGAGAAGTAGAGAGAAAGCTTATGTTTCTGGTGTGATTTTCAATTCTAACTTAGCCCTCTATTTATAGGAAAATGCTAGAACGCCAAAGGAGACTAAAATAATAAAATATCATTTTCTTTTTCTTATTCCACACCAACCTTCACCAACCAATTTTGAAAGCCATCTTTGGTCAAAAACATCAGCCACCGATGTGCCAACAACCACAAAAACGTTTTTCTTAAATAAAATAATTAAAATTTCCAAAAATCAATTATTTCGGAACTCCGGAACTTCAATAATTCACAATAAATAACTCGTTTATCAGAAAATTCGAACCTCGTGAGTTTTTATAGGAAATTCAATTATCTACAACTTTGCAGAAGGAAGTTTTTCCAAATTCCAAACAGAAATTGACCGAAATCCACAAACGGACGATTTTACAGTTTATAATAAATTTTCGGTCAAGAATTGTGGTCCACCGACACACAAAACATGTGTTAATCATTTAATGCCACCAAAATACTCTTCCTCCTCATATACTCATATATCCCACATTCATTGTAAAAATATCACCGTTAATATATTATAAAAATAATATATTTAAATAAATTATTTTATCAGAAAAAGATAAAATATTAATTTTCAACAATTGTCACATTAAAAATTTCCTCCATCTATATCCACATAAAATAAATATTTTCTTTATCATAATAATTAATAATTAATAATTAATTATTCAAAAATAATATTATAGAATCACAGTACTGACAACCAGGCCGTTCCCAGGATAGAGGGGGCTTTCCAATAAGAATTTCTCCTTACTGGCGCGCAATTAGATGACCAAACCTCTCCTTGACAGAACTTTCTAGACATTGCCAATAATGTTATCTGATAATATTATTCAAATAATATGAATTATTGATCTGATAATGGAAAATACTGTGCAATGACAATTATTGAAACAATAATAATATAAATATCAACGCAACAATTATTGAATCAATAAAGTAATGAACAGTAACTCCTGTAGAAATAATTGAGTAGTGCCTTCTTACGTAAGGATCAATAATTCAAAATACTGTGCAATACCGTGTGCTACTGTGCAACAACTCGTATTACTGTATTTTAACCACCGGGTATTTCAACAGTGTAAACGGTAACAACTACGCCGTTATTTTTAAACAACTTATATTTGTCGTTTTCTTCCTCCAATCACTTTCCGTTATGGGGCCCACACATGGCTGCGCCGTCGTACGAATATTCCCTGATAGTACGAATATTCCACGACCAAACGAATATTCCCCGACAACAATGAATATTTTATAACCACTTGCTTATTTTGAAATATTTGCGTATTTTACCCATAACTATCCACATTAATCAAATCAACCCTTACTATTCAAAATAATAATTAAAGGAAATTAAATTTCATTTATTAATTATTTGGGGTACCAACTGTGACGCCCCCAAAACAGGTATTAATCACCCTTAACTTTAACCTTTTATCAATTTAACAATTTACTGAATAGTAATTATAAGAAAAATTGAATACTTTTATTTCATAAAATTCGGGGTCTTACACAGCTTACTTCAAAACTGTTGATACGTTTTAGAAGTATCTTTCAAAGAAAATATTTAATCCTTTCAGTTTATTATTATTGTTGCTATTACTTGTTGGGTACTCGAATGCTCATTCTTGCTTAATTTTAAATGTTTTCAGCTAAGTGTGAACAACCCGAAGGATCTGCTAAGAACAAAGGGAAAGGGAAGGTTGTTAACTAAATGTTTAAGCTATTTTATGTAATCGTCTGACTTTATAATAAGGATAATAAATATTATTATTATTATTATTATGTAACGAATGTTTAAAGGTTTCGTGCTTGGGAACTAAACTCTGATAATATGTAAATTAAGTTTGAAAATCTATATTATTGTTATTATTATTAGTATTATTCCGCTCATAGAAATGATATCGTGAAGCACCGAGTTCGGGTTTCAAGTACCTGGATTTGGGGGCGTCACAAAGTAGATATCAAGCACTGCCTAGGTTTCTGGGTAACCCAAAAAACCCAGAAAGGGCCTGACAGCCACTTTGAGCTCTTAGAATTCCTTTATGTGATGTAGTTTGACCTTGATTGTTGTTGATACATGTAGTATTACATCAATACTACATGATCAGTACATTTGTAAGCCCAGAAAACATCATGAACCAAGAATTTAAGTTGGTCAAAGTAGACACCTTAATGTTGACTTTGAATGTTCTTGAGGCTCAAGAACACCAATAGTGATAGTTTCTGTCGCTAAAGCCTTTAGCGACAGTTTTATTAAAATTAATTATATTAATTTTCAATAAATCAATAAAGATAGAAAATAATTCCTAAAAATTCCAAAATGAGTTTTAAAAATTATTTGAAGTTATAAAAGTTAACTTTTGATAATTTGCATAATTTTCATTAATATTTTTATTTATTTGAATATTAATGATATTAAATTTATTTCATAATTGTATTAAATAATTTGGTTTAAAATGATTTTAATATTATAAAAATTATTTTAAATGATAATAAAGTGTTAAAAATATTTGAAGTTATAAAAGATGAATTTTAATATTTTGAGGTAAATTTCATTAATAATTTAATAATAATTATAATAAATTTATTTAATAATTATATTAAATAAAAGGGTTTAAAATGGTTTTATGATTTAAAAATCATTTAAAAATGATATAAATGATTTAAAAGTAGTTTAAGTTATAATAAATGACTTTTAATATTTTGATGAATAATACATTAATACTTGAATATTAATGGTAATAATTTAAAAATGATTTTAAATATTTTAAAAATATTTTGAGTTATTATAAATAACTTTAATATTTGACAAGTATTTCATTAATATTTAAATATTATTAATACTTGTATATGTTCTAATGACTGATATAAATATGTGACAATGTACTTGAGTTATGTGATGACTGCAAATAGCAGTATTATGTGTTACGATGTATTATTCTAATCGTAAGAATAATCTTATTAATGATAGGTCTTTGTATAAAAGATAGAACCAATTTGTGCAGCCGTAAGCAACAAATCTGGCAAGTACTGTGACGCCCCCAAATTCGGGTATCTTCCAACCCGACAGATGGTGCTACACGGTGGTACAGTTCACATAAACATTCAATTGAAATGCCTCAAAAGAACGGATATGTCTTATATATATAAAAAAAATATTTACATTTCCCAGGTTCTTTACAACCAATACATTTGTCTTTGTCATAATATAATATATTATCATTACAAAACCTATACTATTACTGTAACAACCCCAAAATTTATACAATTTAATTCTCGATTTCAGTCGTTAATAATACATTCAACCTCTAATTTTACATCATTAAATGATAATACAACCATTGAAATATCTCAAAACTTTCAACCTTTACATCTAAATATCTCAGAATCATTTTAATACTACAAGAGTTTACATCTCAAAACAATATAACAATACAACATTAATACATTTACAGAAACATTAGACATGGTTTACAAGAATAACAACTTAGCTAGGATATTAAATCTTCATATATCACGTTTGATCCATAACAATCAAGTAGCACATAGCGTTACCTTCAATTCTTGAATCTGCAAAAATGGTTATTTGCAAGAATGAGCTCGACAGCTCAGCAAAATCTAACAGTTTTCATGCATCACGTAGCACATAATAACATGCTCAACATACAATAATAATCATAAACAAACATAGCATACATGTTGTAGTTCACATAACAACTATAAAGATTGAGTTCCTTACTCAATTAACATTCATAGTTCAATCATCATAGTCATAGATTGACTTTCACATTTCATACTTTTAACATATATAATACATCATACACTAAAATTTTAAAGCAGATTATCATCAAGTTCACATAGCAAAAAGGAACTGAAAGACTGGCCTTTACCGACATTTTAGTAACACGCTAATACTTCGCGTCCTTGCACAACCTACACTGTAAGTGAGATTGATAATAAATAAAATCAATACTCAATCTCATGGTCAAATTTATTCTAAGACCTTACTTTATCTTATTATCCTTTATAATGTCTTTATAGACATCTAACTATTTTATATGCAACTCGGTTTTATTTTCATTTTCATCACCACAAATGCTAGACTATCGCACTTGTAATTTAATGTGCGTATATCACACCATTTTATTATACCACTTTGGTTTCAAAAATGCATATTCAACACATTGTTTACATGTTTAATTTTCCTTCAAAAATCAAAAATAGCCCTTTTCGATTTCATTCCATTATTATTCTTCTATTATCATTTTTTCATACTCAGATATCAAATATTAGCCATTAGTTAGACACTTTGTATACCAAAGTTTAGAAACAATATTACTCTTAGGCATTTTATCGAGCACGTTATGTGCACACATTAACTTATCTCAACTCTTGATCTTAAATGGTTAATTATGCATAGAATATGATAACACATATCTATACTCATTACATATGTCAAAACATATTTTTAATCATCAAAATATACCATCACCGAAAATCTTAATTCAAACAGAATTATAAAACTCATCTTCACAATTTTTTTAACAAAACGTTGTTTTTGTTTTTAACATAACTCCTTCGTTACATGCCCATTTTTGTTCCTTCTTATATAGAATTAACCCTTACTCAGTGTACTACAACCTGCCTTAAAGTCAGACCCTTATCCATCTAAACCAGATTCTGTAATTCATCAACTAGTCTAGAAAATTTCATTTTCTAGACATCCTTACTAAACAATTTATTTCAGACATGATCCGGACCATAAAATGGCTCAATCTCGCGTGTCTAGCTAGTAAACTTCCATATCTATAACCTTTCAGTTTAAAGTTTCTTCAGATTCAAAACACACAAAGTTTTATGAATTTTTCAAAGTCAGAAACCGTAACAGTTTAGATTTTCTGGACAGATTATTTTCCCTTCGAACCAGCCTTACTAAAATAGATATTGCAAGAAATCTACAAAGAGTTTTCATGTGATTCCACTTTCAGAATATAGCTTACTTCCATATCTTCGATTTGATATAAGGCTCACTTTCTAACTCATTATACCCAAAGAGGTATGAATTTTACAAGATTTGTCCACAATTACTCAAAACCTACGAATTTTGTTCTTCAAATTTTCTTTCCATTTCATTTTCTTTCTTGAATCCTCTTGTTTGATTCTTGATAATCCAAGATTAAACCTAAACAAACAAGATTAAGCATGATCTACTACCCTAGAACATAAATCTACCCAAAAAATCAAAGATTAAATAAGAGTTTAGAAGTTACCTTCTTCTTCTTCTTCTAGCTCATCTCAATTCCTCTATTTCTCTCCATCTCTCTCAATTTCTCCTACATTATGAAGAACATAAAAATATAATTAAAACTAGAAATTTAGATTATAACCTTATTAGTATGAATTTAAGAGAGAGATGGAGATAATGATGATGGGGGCTTGTTTTGTCTTCTCAAAGCTTTCCATTTTTCTTCTTTTTCTTCCCCTATAACTCTCTCTAACTCTCTTCTTCTTTCTTTGGTTTGTTTTCTAAAACTAACGTACTAACTTGTAGTATATACATATAATATACAATACTAGTAATATATAATATATGTAACTCTTAGTAATTATTATATATACTAATTACTAGTTAATACATAGGTTACACCAACTTGAACTTGAAAAGCCTAAGACCATGTTTGGTAAATACTCATTATTTTAATTAATCAATGGTTTAACATCAATCAATCTCATCAAATGGTCACATAATTAATTTTACTTGTTAATTATAATTTCGTGTAACAATCATCACATAACTCATCTAATTTAATTATCTCAATTAAAATAGAACTATAACATAAAATTATTATATTAATTAAATTAAATACTAAATATTCATTTAATTAATCTACTACACTTAATTACATTACTCTATAATCAAAACCAAATTTATTTATTTAACTCAATAAATAATTCAATTAAATATTTATATATATTATAATTAATATATAACATTCTCTTCACATCAATTCACATATTCTACAATATAAGACATACACATACTCAGACCCAACATATCTCATAAATAATACTTTTATTTATAAAATTCTCATTTATAAATTCTAAAAATCTGGGATGTCACATCCTTCCCTCCTTATAAGGATTCCGTCCTCGGAATCACTGAAACCCTACCTTACTCAAGTTTTCCTCAAATATATCCATTGAATAACTTCAACACATTACCTTATTATAGGTTTTATATTTTCTACTCTCACCATTCTTGATAATAAATTCTTATAAGTTTTATTTCATAAAATTTACTTAGACTCAATTATATTTGAATATTACATATTCTTTGACCCGTTCAATATCTTTCTCTAAGGATCATTATCATATACTATATGATAAAACTCTCGAGACATTACAATTACATAGATAGATTATAGGTTCGCCTTAGCCTTTCCTTTATCTTTGTCGGATCCATCAGTCCGTTTCAAGCAAGAAAGAGCCTAACTAGCTCAGCAAGTATAATAATTCTAGGAAAATAGCATGCTTGAAACATAGGAATAGTATATCTTCAATAACTGAACAATAGCTATGAAGTACTATAGATAATTGAAAATATCACTTCTTTTCATTCAAAACATTATACAACAACAATATTCGGTAAAACATCAATTCTGGTTCAAGATCGTAAGCATATCATAAGTACTTTGAAAAGGACGTCCCGACACTAAGTCTGTAAGTCTGGCATAGCTTACGAGCACATCTAGGTGATCAGCCTATAATACTCTATGTTGATCAACACTACATTCTTTAAACGTGTATACATTTAAGTTGTGGCAACCTCACGTGCCTGTCGTTTGACGACAAAACAATTTAGCATACTCAGTCTACTTTTGAAAACCACAACAATATTAGTTTGGTAAATCCTTATCAACACTTGATAGAATAACATAGCATATGTCTAGCCAAAAGAATTTGCTTTGACTTCCTCAAACATTAACTCATGCGAAGAATAAATGAATCACAAAGACTTTTCCAAATTAAACTGAAACGAGGGTTAGAGTACTTGCCTTTAGTGTCTGCTACACTTTATAATACGTGCACTTTACGTCTTTAAGTTCTCTACAGTAAATGATAACATCACATAGCACTTTAGGTCATGAATGATCATACATGGTTCCTAAAGAATCTTACCATTCTTCTCAATCTAATTATGTATTAGATTTATTATTATTGGTTCTGGCTTTCAGTTACATCATTCTTATTTTCACATACAATTGGCTTTCTTTAACCCTAAGTGATCATACTTAAGGTTTAATTATGTCTTCACAATGTTTTGTTAAGATCCTTGTTTAATGTTCATCAATTACTAATTATGTTCAACATGTAATCATTTTCCATTGTCTAGGTCATGAAGCTGGCGCTGCGGCGCCGACTATAACACTTGGTTCTGCGCTGCGACGTCACCCATTATTGCCTAGAAACCGGACTCGGTGCTGCGACGCGAGTCCCTTTGTTACTGGTCGCGCTGCGGCGCGAGTTTGCAGGGACTGAGGCTCATTTTGGCGCTGCGGCACCTGTTAATTGGCTTGGAGTTGCGCCGCGGCGCAGACTCTGAGCCGCTGAAAATTTTGACAGATTTTTCAAATGTTGAGATTCCCGGACTCGTAACTTCTTTGTTATAAGTCCGAATTTGCTCGTTCAAGAGCCTACGGTTCACAAATTACGTACTCTATGCGTTGATGCAAGAATTTTATCTATTCTAATTTGTTTGCTAAAATTTCACCTATTAGTCCATTTTTAACTAAAGCGATAAACATTCGTGAACGTTCAACGCTCGATTCTTCATTCTAAGTCAGAATCTGGCCATTTTCGAGTCCACAACTCTATAATGCCAAATATGACTTGTCTCCATCGAAAACCAACGTTTCCGAGTTCAAATACAAAATATGACTTCCATTTCGAGAATTTCACGAATTTGATGATTATCGTCTAATCGTGTGAATTCTGTCGAAACCTCATTACTAATCATTCTAGGAGTATTTTAATCAACATATAAATATTTCAAGTTACTTATTGCACCAACTTATCATCAAAGTAGGTTTTGACTTATTCTCATATGTCAATGACTTCTTTAACTTATGAACTCCAATTCTCATGCTTATGACTTATTATGAACTTAAGTCCATCAATCAATGTTCTCATACTATATTGAACATACTAACATCATATGATAAACATTTGAAAAGTTTTGTACAAGTTTATCAATTTATTTAGGTTCAAGTTGCTTATTCATCTTATTCGGCTTAAGTTCATTCATCAATGACTTCTTATATATTCTTAGCATCTAAGTTCATTAGATACACTTGTCTTATCTACCTACCATGATAGAGATAGAAGAGACAAGAACAATTACCAGTGAAGATTTCTTCTCTTGCTTTTGAAATCTACTAATGAAAGGTTAAGCTCAAAGTGCTTAATTGCTCTAACTATTAAGTTGCTTATGAGAGAGTGAAACTTGAACAATGAAAAATGTCTAGCAACTTCTTTATTTATAGGAGAGCCAAGATGAGGGCATCTTAGTCATTAATCACCCACCTCCTCAACTAACCTCCTTACTATTCATCTACTTAATCACTAAGTAATCTTGCTAGCCACTCTTATTTCTTGCTCAACACAACACTTGATTATCACATAAAGTTCTTACCCACTACTACACCCATGGGTTGCCCCATGGATCCTATTCAACTAGTGGATCACCCTTTGGGCTTAGCTCTTAATGTAAACAACTTATCCTTTGGGATTGCCTTAATTAGTATGGGCTTCATTTAATAAACACTTGAGCTTGATAATAAATCTCACATATGTTTAAATCTTTAAGCTTATGGACTTGCATAAGATACATACTCCACAAATTCATTTCATTATAAATTAATACTTCTTATTCTCAAATTAAGTCCGCATGCAAAATATTGCGTTTTTCATACTTAGATTATTATTACATAATCCATCTCGCCTTGATATTATAACGTTATACTTGACAAAAAGTGAACCGACTTTGTTAACCGGTCCACTATTACCAAAATCGCATCATACCCTTTCTGAGTAGTCGGAAGTCCCACCACAAAGTCCATCGTGATATGCTACCACTTCCACTCCAGAATCTCCAATGACTGTAACAAGACACTTGGTTGTTGATGTTTGGCCTTAACTTTCTGACAAGTCAAGCACCTACTCGCATACTTGGATATTACTCTCTTCATGTTCGGCCACCAAAAACTCTGTCGAATGTCTTGATACATCTTAGTGCTACCAGGATGAATCGAGTACCTTGAACTGTGAGCCTCTTGTAATACTTGCTCCTTTAATTCTGTCTCATTCGGAACCCAAATTCTTCCTTCAAATCTTATTAATCCCTCATTATCAAGACTAAACTTAATATCTTTTTCAGTGGTTAACCGCTCCTTCATCTGGTCACACTCATCAGTTTTGAGCTGCACTTCCTTGACTCTCTCTACGATGGTAGATTGTATCTCCATCGTAAATAGTCCATGATCCACTTCACTTGGCAACTTCACCTCCAACTCCATCATAGCCATCTCTGTTATTAACTAAGTTTGAGCTGTTAACATAGACAACTTCTCCCGACCCTTTCTACTCAAGGCGTCGGCCACAACATTGGCTTTTCCAGGGTGATACAGGATTTCAGTCGTAATCCTTTATCAACTCCAGCCCTCTCTTTTGTCTCATATTCAATTCCTTCTGTGTGAAGATATATTTTAGACTCTTATGGTTCGTGTATATCTCACACTTTTTGTAACATCCCGAAATTCGGTCTATTTTCACACTCGGATTCCTTACATCACGAGTACATCATTCATCCAAACATACATCATTATATACTAAAATATAATAATATACATTCTAAATTCCCAGGTTCTAAAACCTTGTAGCTTTTCTCATTACAAATAATGATAATTACATTATTCTTTACATCTTGCACGAGTGACTTTTATCCTCCACCAAGGATACATAATCGTTCATTAAACTATTCTATAGTTTAAGTCTCATCTTTCTACATTACAAGTCTTCACTTGATCTTCTCGCTCATTCACACTCTGAATGACACTTCATCTGGATACCGTCAGCTTGATCTATATGGGATCCTTAAGTTCTTCTAACATCGTTCGCTAAAAATGTTTTTCATTTAAAGCAAGTGTGAGCATACAATTGCCCAGCAAGTCATAACAGTTGAACAAACAACTTTAAGAATTCAAACATTCTTTTTAGACTTCAATAACCGAACAAGGTTACGAAGCAGCTTGAATAATAGGAATAGTCTTGATTCCTATCATCTTAAAACATTAGTCGCATTCACTTTGAAATACTTTCATTCTCTATTCTCTCTCATACACATCCTTACTGGCTAGAATCAATAGCACATACTTAACAATAACGGTTCATGTATAAACAGAACATTCTTTTATTGAACAATTCAAACATAGAACAATTCATCTCATAGAAACACCGAAGTGTTCACATTGTGGCACAAGCCCTCATACGTTCTACCACCTTGCACAAATATCACACAATTGCACATAGACAGAACTTCTCAAGTTCAACATTTGAGAAGTTTAAGAAACTAGCATTCATTTAAAATATGAATGAAGTTAGGAAACTTGCCTTACGTACAGCTACAGCTTACGCTGAACTGCTCATTCCAATCCTTATAACACATAAGGAAACAACACATACACCAATTAGTCATATACTTGACTAATGCATTGGTTTACTTAACTTTACTTCTTAAGGTTCACGTTCTTACAACTAATTTACGCGACCAACTTTCTTTACCCCTTTACGGCTTTATGACATACGAAGATGTCTTACTCAAAACGTTCATCATCTTTTATGATTTGCATTCTTATCCTCTTCTTATACTTCTCTAGGACTTAGTACACATCTCTTCTCTGCTAGTAATCCATATGGTACTCTGAGTGGTTTCCCACAAACAACCAACAAACAAGTTCCCGTCTCATCTACACTGCCATCACAGTGAGTTAAATCGGGTGCCATTTTCGTATATACCTTCGCTCTATGAAGGAATTGTTTAGCCCAGCTCCCATATGTTAACCACCAAAGGTTACGATCGTACCACAACCTAAATTTCTCTTAACTTATACAAACTATTAAACTATAATGTTTGTTAAGTCAATTTCTTATTCCTTATGGCTTTCTGGCAAGCAATTAACATACCTCAGGACTCATTCTTATCCTAATCACATTCGGCTTTCATTAATCTTATTACCGTTCGTTACTGCTTTATCAATGATTCATATTTTACATACTACCTTCGTCAACGTCTATGTCATACAACTAGGGTATACTTATAATTTTCATCAAACGCGAATACGTTTCACAAGGATCGTTTACGTATTCAACGTTCATGTTGCTCGTATCTTAATCTCTCATTCAACCTTTACTCAAGGTTTCAATTACATTCATCGTTATCCATTCCATGAACCCCATGTTCATTATTATTTTTTAATATCAAAGCCATACATATCATTGTATGCTAAGACCGACCGTTCTTCGCAACAACATTGCGTTCAGAGCGTCTATACGCTTTATATTCATCTTACATTATCATAACATAACATCAAAATGTTATTCATTACCCTCGTTACTCAACGTCTAAGGAATCACAATCATAACAATCCCTCACGTTCGTTTATCGCGACTACGGTCCCCGGACATCGGTTACGTAACTTGCATTCACCTTCTTTTAATATCGTTTAATCTTTCTGTTCAACCTTCATTAAAGGTTTAATACACTTGATTAAGTATTACATTAGTGAACTACATGTTTATACTTTGTTCTTGCACATCTTCAAGTAACTGAGAACTACAAATCTCATTTCTGGGCATTGCTCTGCACCGGCGCTGCGGCGCCGTGCCCTTCCCTTCCTCTCGCACTGCGGCACAACCTACTTCTCTCTCCTCTCTTCCCGGGCTGGCGCTGCGGCGCGAGTCCTTACTTAGTGGGCCGCGCTGCGGCGCCACACTCTAGAAGATTTTCGTATTGTACATGGCGCTGCGGCGCCACAAATTGTACTACGGTTCACGCTGCGGCGAACTCTTACAGTGTACTCGGACACTGTTACGCGCTGCGGCGTTGACCTCCAAGGCACAACTCGTGCTGCGGCGTCGAGTATAAACCTAGAATTTTTTTAAGTCTTTTTCAAGCTTGAGACGCCGATTTCGAAATCTCATAACTTCTTCGTTATAACTCAGAACGAGGTTATCCCAAAGCCATTTTATTCCTTATCTTACGTACTTCGATTACCCACAGAAAGAAATTCGTTCTGAATTCGTTAACATGCCATTCAATTGGCTTAATATTCGCTCTTCGTTCATTTTAACATTTTTAACGTTCTTCGTTCGTTCGTCCGTAATTCGGTCATCCAAACTCAAAATTCAATCATTCTTGAGTCCATGACTCACGTTTTATACGTTCTCTTACATTTTTATGAAACCCTAAACGTTCGGGTTCATTTACTAACTTTTAAATTTTCGTTCTTCTTTTACAAAATTTTCGCCATAACTTTGTTATAGCTTAGTTTTAATCCATTCTTCATGAACGTTTCTAACATTACTAACCAAGAAATAAACATCTAACTTATACGTGATGGTTTTAAAATTGTCCATCAACAACAATTACACTACGATGGTTTTATATTTGTCCATCAACAATGTTCTTCGTGTTCTTCGTGTTCTTCGTTCGTTCTTCATTTTTAATCGATATTTTGGATTACGATTTCACTTTTTCTTGGAATTTGATGTTATAGAACACCATTCCTTACTTATTTGATCTACTCATTCATAAAATTCATTCGAATCACTTAAAATCCTCACGAATCTTATACTTGCTTAAGAAATTTATAAACTAAATTTCTTATTTTTATTTCTTCATTTTCTTATGATTTCAACCATATGAAATCATTTCTAACTTAATCTGCTTCTTATCTTCATTAAGTTATGTTTTTAAACATAAAAACTTAAAGAAAATTTAGAAGAACTAGTGTTCGGATTACCATTCTTCTTTATTTCTCTTATGTTATACAAAGCCGGGGATTCACTAGCTTTTCTATTTCACGATCACTTTTGATCTGAGCATCCATGCTCACGCTCTTCCTCTCCCAACCGAGCTCTCTCTATCTCTCTTAAGTGTATGATTTTCAAAAATCCTAGAAAATGAAATTCTAGGTTTCTATTTATAGAAAACCAAAGCTAGGGGAAAAATAGTCATTTTACCCCTAAAGTCACTATTCCCACCTCCTCTTCAACTTAGCCACCAAGTTAACTTGGCCACCACCCTTACTTGGTGGCCAAGTGGCCGACCCACATGCCCATGGGTTGCCCCAATGGTTCTTACCCATCCGTTTATCCATCGGTTCGATCCGTGGTTTCTTTTCTTGGTTTGAGCCTTAACCCTAATTCTTAGTTGGCCTAACTTGGGCTTGACATAATCCAAGTCCAATTGGATTCTACAAGGTCCATGAACACAAAGTCCATTAAGACTAATCGTATTCTACGCATTCTTTTCTCGTATTCTCGTAATCTCTTCGTATTTAACTTGTACGATATTCGTATTATTCGTCATACTATTCTTCTTTCTATACTCGTATAATAACTCGTATCATACTCGTATTTCTCACGCATAATAACCCTAGTTATTATATGTAATCATTACATTCGCGGAACTCACTTTTCCTAACCCTTAGGTTTTGAGTCCGTAGGCGAAAACTTCGTTTTTGCCATAACTGAAATATTATAGAATATTCCATCACGTCTCAACATTTAACGTAGTCAATAACTTCTCGGAATTTCAAAATAAATCTCCAAGCAGAAACAGGTGAATAGTGCTTATTTCATCTTTTTCCCCGAAAATATTTTTGTTCCCGGAAAACATTCATTTTCATCTTGAAAATTCTTACTCGTTAAATCTAGCTCGTAGCTAAAATCCTCCCGATTAATAATCATTCTAGGTTATAAAATGATTAATAAACATATAACACATAATAGTATTAAATAAAATTCATTTTATTAATTACTTATTCTTTAAATCTAAATTTTTGGACAATCCGGATTTCTGGGATGTCACATCCTCCCCCCTTATAAAAATTCTGTCCTCGGAATTTCTTCTAACCATACCCATACACGGGTCATCACATTCACCCCTTCTTCACAAAATTTCATCCTCGAAATTTTAACTTACTCTTCTTCTCAACTTCTCTTCAAAGAAGTTTTTATCTTTCAAACATTCCCTACCCTTTATAACTTATCAAGAATCATGAAGTGAAAGGAATAACGAGGAATATAAAAATTCCTTTAAAACATTTCATACTTTTGTTGAGGGGTCAAATTGACCATGAACTCTTACTAGGTTAAACAACATAACGTCGTAACCTTTCTTTCCACGGTCAGTTTGCAATCAAAAAGAAGGTAAGCTACCTCTTCCATGTTCTCCTAAGACTAAATCATTAGAATCCGCACCAAAACAATTTGGTTCGTCATAGCTCTTCAAAGAAAGCTCGATTTTCTTTTAATCATGACATACCATTCGTCTTAGCCAAATCAAGTAGCTTAGACCATACCAATAAATTGGACATCAACTTGAAAAATTTGTCTAGTCAACTCACTTGACATCGACTAATTCTTTAAATCCGTTTGCAATACATCAAAACGTTTCATGACGTCATGATACCACACTTTTCACAGTACATTGAGGACTTCGTTAGTTTATGACTTCGTCATTATACATCACACCATAGCAGGTTGTTGATCCTAAGATCACATCTAACACCAGGTTTAATTGCATTAATAACTCCATCCTTTTACCATCTTTGCATAAAATGCTCTGATGATATAAAATTCATTTTGATATTTTAAACCAATTTCTGTCTAGCTGAAACAATTAGCATAGAAATACCAAGAATAGTTCTTTTAAAATCCATTGGTTCCGAAAGCTGAAACAATTCTTTCATTTTCAAAATGCTCACATCAGCACGATTTCAAGAAATTTCAAAATCTAGCATAGCTAGATGACTTGGAATATCCTATTCTCCATCTTCCTTTATTGTCTTACTTGCGACAATACTTAATTTTTTCTGGCACCTTCAATACTAAGTCTACTAAAAATACTTACTTTTAGTCTAAACATTTCTATACCTTAGTATAGTTCATCAACTTACCACACTTTATGTGTTTAGGAACTTTCCACAACCATATGTGTTTAAGAACTTATCTTCGCAATATATAATCTAAGAAAAAATCAAGGACTATCCATATGCTTAGGGCTCAGAAACATAGCATATAACTATGAGTCACAAACTTTTCATAAGTATGAGTTTCAAGAACCCGCACTTATCTTATCATTCTCTACCTATCAAGTATATACCTGAGAAAAGATTCACCTTCTTGTCATATACTTATTTATAGCGCGACAAATTTCAATGATTATCATTGTAATAAACTGAGTGGTTGTTACACCAAGCACAAACCTCTACTCATAAAAAGATTCATACAACTCCGCTATCACATGAGTCCTCAATTGAAATCTTACAACTTCTAACTTTCTCTTTACTTAATACAAATTTTCTGTAATTCGTATACTATCCTTTATTACTCAATTTGAGTTCTTCTTCCCGTACTACTTCGTAGTACCATTCATTCATAGCATTAGCTATAAATCATTCATCGTTTAACAGCTCATCTGTTACTACGATTTACTATGATCACGTGGTGATCTTCTTATCCTTCTCTTTACAATTATAGTCTTAGGTACTCATACCTAAGGTTTATAACCTATCAGCTCTGATACCAACTTGTAACACCCCGAAATCCGGTCTATCTTCACACCTGAATTCTGTACGTCACGAGTACATCATTCATCCAAACATACATCATTATATACTGAAATATAATAATATACATTCTAAATTCCCAGGTTCTAAAACCTTATAGCTTTTCTCATTACAAATAATGATAATTACATTATTCTTTACATCTTGCACGAGTGGCTTTTATCCGCCACCAAGGATACATAATCGTTCATTAAACTATTCTATAGTTTAATTCTCATATTTCTATATTACAAGTCTTCACTTGATCTTCTCGCTCATTCACACTCTAAATGACACTTCATCTGGATACCGTCAGATTGATCTATATGGGATCCTTAAGTTCTTCTAACATCGTTCGCTAATAATGTTTTTCATTTAAAGCAAGTGCGAGCATACAATTGCCCAGCAAGTCATAACAGTTGAACAAACAACTTTAAGAATTCAAACATTCTTTTTAGACTTCAATAACCGAACAAGGTTACGAAGCAGCTTGAATAATAGGAATAGTCTTGATTCCTATCATCTTAAAACATTAGTCGCATTCACTTTGAAATACTTTCATTCTCTATTCTCTCTCATACACATCCTTACTGGCTAGAATCAATAGCACATACTTAACAATAACGGTTCATGTATAAACAGAACATTCTTTTATTGAACAATTCAAACATAGAACAATTCATCTCATAGAAACACCGAAGTGTTCACATTGTGGCACAAGCCCTCATACGTTCTACCACCTTGCACAAATATCACACAATTGCACATAGACAGAACTTCTCAAGTTCAACATCTGAGAAGTTTAAGAAACTAGCATTCATTTAAAATATGAATGAAGTTAGGAAACTTGCCTTACGCACAGCTACAGCTTACGCTGAACTGCTCATTCCAATCCTTATAACACATAAGGAAACAACACATACACCAATTAGTCATATACTTGACTTACACATTGGTTTACTTAACTTTACTTCTTAAGGTTTACATTCTTACAACTAAGTTTACGCAACCAACTTTCTTTACCGCTTTACGGCTTTATGACATACGAAAATGTCTTACTCAAAACGGTCATCATCTTTGATGATTTACATTCTTATCTTCTTTTTATACTTCTCTTGGACTAAGCACACATCTCTTCTCTGCTAGTAGTCCATATAGTACTCTGAGTTGTTTCCCACAAACAACCAACAAACAAGTTCCCGTCTCATCTACACTGCCATCACAGTGAGTTAGATCGGTTGGCAGTTTCTTTTATACCTTCGCTCTCTGAAGGAATTGTTTAGCCCAGCTCCCATATGTCAACCATCAAAGGTTACGATCGTACCACAACCTAAATTTCTCTTAACTTATACGAACTATTAAACTATAATGTTCGTTAAGTCATATTCTTATTCTTTATGTCTTTCTGGCAAGCAATTGACATACCTCATGACTCATTCTTATCCGAATCACATTCGTCTTTCATTAATCTTATTACCGTTCGTTACAGCTTTCTCAACAATTCATATTTTACATGCTTCCTTCGTCAACGTCTATGTCATACAACCAGGGTATACTTATAACATTCGTCAAACGCGAATACATTTCATGATGATCATTTATGTATTCAACGTTCACGTTGCTCGTCTCTTAATCTCTCATTCAACCTTTACTCAAGGTTTCAATTTCATTCATCGTTATCCATCCCATGAACCCCATGTTCATTATTATTTTTTAATATCAAAGCCATACAGATCATTGTATGCTAAGACCGATCGTTCTTCGCAACAACGTTGCGTTCAGAGCGTCTATACACTTTACATTCATCTTACATTATCATAACATAACATCGAAATGTTATTCATTACCCTTGTTACTCAACGTCTAAGGAATAACAATCATAACAATCCCTCACGTTCGTTTATCACGACTACGGTCCCTGGACATCGGTTACGTAACTCGCGTTCACCTTCTTTTGATCTCATTTAATCTTTCTGTTCAACCTTCATTAAAGGTTTAGTACACTTGATTAAGTGTTACATTAGTGAACTACATGTTCATACTTCTTTCTTGCACATCCTCCTATAACTGAGAACTACAAATCTCATTTCTGGGCATTTCTCTGCACTGGCGCTGCGGCGTCGTGCCCTTCCTTTTCTATCGCGCTATGGCTCAACCTACTTCTCTTTCCTCTCTTCCCGGGATAGCGCTGCGGCGAGAGTCCTTACTTAGTGGGCCGCGCTGCGGCGCCACACTACTGTACATGGCACTGCGGCGCCATAAATTATACTACGGTTTATGCTGTGGTGAACTCTAGCAGTGTACTCAGACACTGTAACGCGCTGCGGCGTCGGCCTCCAAGGCACAACTTACGCTGCGGCGCCGAGTATGAAACCTAGAAAATTTTCTAAGTCTTATACAAGCTTGAGATGCCGATTTCGAAATCTCATAACTTCTTCGTTATAGCTCGGAACGAGGTCATCCCAAAGCCATTTTCTTCCTTATCTTACGTACTTCGATTACCCACAGACTGAAATTCATTCTGAATTTGTTAACATGTCATTCAATTGGCTTAATCTTCGCTCTTCGTTCATTTTAACATTTTTAACGTTCTTCGTTCGTTCGTCTGTAATTTGGTCATCTGAACTCGGAATTCATTAGTTCTTGAGTCAACGACTCACGTTTTATACGTTTTCTTACATTTTTATGAAACCCTACACGTTCGGGTTCATTTACTAACTTTCAAATTTTTGTTCTTCTTTTATAAAATTTTCGCCATAACTTCGTTGTAGCTTAGTTTTAATCCATTCTTCATGAACGTTTCTAACGTTCCTAACCAAGCAATAAGCATCTAACTTATACGTGATGGTATTAAACTTTTCCATCAACAACAATTACACTACGATGGTTTTAAATTTGTCCATCAACAACGTTCTTCGTGTTCTTCGCGTTCTTCGTTCGTTCATTATTTTTAATCAATATTTTGGATTATGATTTCACTTTTTCTTGGAATTTGATGTTATAGAACACTATTCCTTACTTATTTGACCTACTCATTCATAAAATTCATTCGGATCGCTCAAAATCTTCACGAATCTTATACTTGCTTAAGAAATTTATAAACTAAATTTCTTATTTTTATTTCATTATTTTCTTACGATTTCAACCATATGAAATCATTTCTAACTTAATCTACTTCTTATCTTCATTAAGTTATGTTTTTGAACATAAAAACTTAAAGAAAATTTAGAAGAACTAGTGTTCGGATTACCGTTCTTCTTTATTTCTCTTCCGTTATACAAAGCCGGCGATTGGCTAGCTTTTCTATTTCACGATCACTTTTGATCCGAGCATCCATGCTCATGCTCTTCCTCTTTCTCTCCCAACCGAGCTCTCTCTATCTCTCTCAGGTGTAAGATTTTCAAAAATCCTAGAAAATGAAATTTTAGGTTTCTATTTATAGAAAACCAAAGCTAGGGGCAAAATAATCATTTCGCCCCTAAAGTAACTATTCCCACCTCCTCTTCAACTTAGCCACCAAGTTAACTTGGCCACCACCCATACTTGGTGGCCAAGTGGCCGACCCACATTCCCATGGGTCATCCCATGGGTTGCCCTAATGGTTCTTACCCATTCGTTTACCCATCGGTTCGATCCGCAGTTTCTTTTCTTGGTTTGGGCCTTAACCCTAATTCTTATTGGGCCTAACTTGGGCTTGATTTCACAAATCCTTGGGCTTGACATAATCCAAGTCCAATTGGATTCTACAAAGTCCATGAACATAAAGTCCATTTAGACTAATCGTATTCTACGCATTCTTTTCTCGTATTCTCATAATCTCTTCGTATTTAACTCGTACGATATTCATATTATTCGTTGTACTATTCTTCTTTCTATACTCGTATAATAACTCGTATCATACTCGTATTTCACACGCATAATAACCCTATTTATTATACGTACTTATTACATTCGCAGAACTCACTTTTCCTAACACTTAGGTTTTGAGTCTGTAGGCGAAAACTTCGTTTTTGCCATAACTGAAATATTATTGAATATTCCATCACGTCTCAACATTTATCGTATTCAATAACTTCTCGGAATTTCAAAATAAATCTCCGAGCAGAAACGGGTGAATATTGCCTATTTCGTCTTTTCCCCAAAAAATATTTTTGTTCCCTGGAAAACATTCATTTTCGTATTGAAAATTCTTACTCGTTAAATCTAGCTCGTAGCCAGAATCCTCCCGATTAATAATCATTCTAGGTTATAAAACGATTAATAAACACATAACACAGAATAGTATTAAATAAAATTCATTTTGTTAATTACTTATTCTTTAAATCTAAATTTCTGGACAATCCAGATTTCCGGGTTGTCACACTTTTCCCCATAAAGATAATGTCGCCATATCTTTAAGCCAAATACTACCGCGGCCAGTTCCAGATCATGAGTAGGGTAAACTTTCACATAATCCTTAAACTTCCTAGATACATACGAAATGACCTTGCCATGCTGCATGAGCACTCAACAAAGTCTTTTATGCGAAGCATCGCTATAAACTACAAAATTTCCTGTGTCATCGGGTAATGACAAAACAGGCGCTTCACTCAATCTCTTCTTCAGTTCTTGAAAACTATCTTCGCATTTCTCAGTCCATACATACTTCACCGTCTTCCTCGTCAAGTTAGTCAACGGAGTAGCTATCTTTTAAAAGTCCTGAATGAATCTCCGATACTAACCCGCTAACCTTAGGAAACTCTACATCTCGGTTGGTGTTTTCGGCTGTTCCCAATTCATCACGACTTCCACCTTCGCTGGATCTACTGAAATCCCCTCATGGTCAATGACATGACCTAAAAACTGTACCCTTTCTAACCAGAATTCACACTTAGTGAACTTTGCATATAATTATTCTTTTCTTAGTGTCTCCAACACTATTCTCAGGTGTTCAGCATGATCTTCTGGCGTCTTAGAATAGACTAGAATATCATCAATAAACACCACGACAAATTTGTCCAAATATTGTTTGAACACTCTTTTCATCATGTCCATAAATGCAGCAGGTGCATTAGTCAACCCAAATGACATCACCAGAAACTCGTAATGACCATAACGAGTTCTAAATGCTGTCTTTGACACGTCTTCATTTCTAACCTTCAGCTGATGATACCTCGTCCATAAATCTATATTGGAAAAATATTTTTCCCCTTTCAACTGATCAAAAAGATCATCGATCCTGGGCAACGAATATTTATTCTTTATCGTTAACTTGTTCAACTCTCGATAGTCGATGCAAAGTATTAACGATCCGTCCTTCTTCTTGAAAAATAGTATCGGTACTCCCCATGGTGAAACACTTGGTTGATTGTACTTCTTGTCCAGCAGCTCTTGCAACTGTACGATCAACTCCTTCATCTCCACTGGCGCCATACGATACGGTGCCTTGGAAACTGGTGCCGCTCCTAGCAAAAAGTCTATTACAAAATCGGTCTCCCTATCAGGCAGAAGACCCGACAATTCGCTCGGAAATACATCCACGAATTCACTCACTATAGGTATTTGTTCCATGGTCGCTCCCACTCTCTGGGTATCAACCACATGATACAAATAGCCTACACACCCCTTCCTCAATAATTTCCTAGTTTGTGTCATGGTAAGATAACACGAACGACCCGACGATTTATTCCCATAAAATATTACATGAGATTGTCTTAATTTTTTAATATTTACACATTTCTTTTGACAATCTATAATTGCCCCATGATTAATCAACCAATCCATTCCGAGAATTACGTCGAAATCTTCTAACTTTATCTGTATCAGATCTACCAATAATTTACAACCTCGAATGTCTACACAACAACTCCTATGAATATCTTCAACATGAATTATCTCTTCATTCGCTACCTTAATATTCAAAGGTATATGCAACTTTTCGGGAAGTAATCCTAATCGTCTAGCAAAATCACATGCGATAAACGAACAAGTAGCACCCGAGTCAAACAACACGTATGTATTTAAGTCCTTGATCAGAATAATACCTGCGACTACGTCCCCTGAGGCCATCGCATCTTGGACGGTCATGTTAAAGGTATGGGCCATTGGGCTACCCGACTGTGCTGGACCCCCAATAGTTAACTTACCACTATTGGTGCCCCTATTCCCGTCTGTCCCCTTCTTTGGGAAGTTCTTTGCCATGTGGTCAATTGACCCACGTACAAAGCATCCATGGTTCTTCTTCGGGCTTGAACAGTTTGGCGCTATATGCCCCTCCTGTCTGCAGTTATAACACACGGCCTTACCGTTGATACAAACTCCTAAATAAGTATTCCCACTGGTTTTGCAGGCCTCCATCCTCCTCTTTGGGTTTCCTTGTTTCACTCCGGTATACCTAGAGCTAACTACCTTCCTCTTATAACCTTCGCCACTCTCACTGGCACCCTCGTTCTTTACTCCCCCGTCCATATTCCCCTTGATTTTCTTATCCTTGTGGTATTGGCTCAACGCCTCGCTACCACCTTCAGCAATTATTACCTTCTCTAAAATGATTCCAAAGGAAGTACTTTGGAATTCTGAAATACGGTTATAGACCCAGGGTTTCAAGCCCTGCTCGAACCGTCGAGCCTTTTCACCTCAGTATCCACTTGATGTGGAGTGAACTTTGCCAGTTCATTAAACTTGGCGTCGTATTAGGGAACCGTCATATCCCTTTATTTCAAATCTAGAAACTGCATCTCCATCCTTCCCTGCATGCTCGTGGGAAAGTAGTTCTCGTAAAAATATTTCCTTGAACCTCACCCATGTTATATCATCTATTCCGGCCCTAGACTGAGTGGCCTCCCACCAAAAATTGACCTCTCCCTTCATCATGTAGGTTGCAAAGGCAACCTTCTAGGCCTCGTCGACATTTGATATCACAAATGCCTTCTCGATCTCCTTCACCCACATTTGGGCTTCGATAGGGTCCGTAGTTCCTTTGAACTTCGGCGGACCCACACTCTTAAAGTCCTTAAATGTAGCAGCTTGTACTACACCAGTATTTATGGGGATGTTAGCCCCAGTTCTATTAAATGTTGCGTTTAATAAATTTACGAACTCCTGCATGGGGTTAACCGGACCTCCCTCCGGTTGGTTTGTGTTCGCACCTTGATTACATGGTACTCTTCTTGGCGGAATTTTTCTGTTACAATAAACACATATTTCGTTATTATTTATTTCCAGTCAGTTAGTTATTATTCAATGTTAAACAATAACTTAAACATTCATTACTCAACATTTTTTGAAAAAGACTTATATTGATTCATTGTAGTATAATACTACATCGATTACATAACACAACCTAAGCTGAATACATTACTTTCTCGCAATTGCTTTCCAAAAATTGGGATTTATAAAAGACTACCCTTGATTATACAAAAGAGGGTTTTATGTTGCTACTAGATACAAAAATATGTACATATCTAACTACTCTAGGCACTAGTAGATTACATTTGCCTTAAGGCATTATCAAAATCCGCATTGACAAGACCGGCGATAATATCACGGCTGATAGTATGTCGCGTCTGCCCTACTTCGACGAGATAACCGACTACCTGCAGCTGGAAATCATCATGAGAACTCCTATTGATATAAGACATTCTCCCTATCTTCTACTTCTTGGTCTTTAGCTCACCCCTGAGCTCAAAGACCTCCTGTTTCAACTCATGGACCTTGTCCTTAGCTAAAACCCTTTCATCATGCTCCTGCTCCCACATGGACTCCACGTTCGTCTTATCCTCTATAATAGCTTGGAGCTCTGCCTTCAGCTCCTTAACCTCCTGACAGTAGTGGATGTTTCTATCCAATACTGACCTGAACAGTGACATCATTGACTCCCCTGGAGTCATCTCTGCTGCTATTGCTACAGGGTTGAAGGACGCTACCTCCATTTCTTCTTCCAACATCCTGTCAAACACAGACATGAGGTCTAGGCACTCTGAGTCTCCAGACTCAACCACCACTATCTCAGGATCTGCTGCTATGGGGCTTGGTATAATCTCTACCTGATTAACCGATCCTTCACTGACTACCTGCACATCTCTATTTTCTGTTGACATCTACAACAACACAAAAGTTTGATTAGTACACGTTAGTAGAATAATAAAAACACATAACATATATAATGCATTTTTATATGGTTATCTTCCATCTTTTATTCTTTGACATTTCTTAAGGTTATGACTTAAGGTTTTATTTTCCCCCTTAATTTTTATAACCTAATGCTTTGATACAAACCTGTGACGCCCCCAAATCTGGGTATCTTCCAACTCGACAGATGGTGCTACACGGTGCTACAGTTCACATAAACATTCAATTGAACTGCCTCAAAAGAACGGATATGTCTTATATATATAAAAAGAATATTTACATTTCCCAAGTTCTTTACAACCAATACATTTGTCTTTGTCATAATATAACATATTATCATTAGAAAACCTATACTATTACATAGATAGATTACGGGTTTACCTTAGCCTTTCCTTTATCTTTGCCGGATCCATCGGTCTGTTTGGTCTTAGCTGCATTCAGAGGGTTCAAGCAAGAATGAGCCTAACTAGCTCAGTAAGTACAACAATTCTAGTAAAATAGCATACTTGAAACGTAGGAATAATATATCTTCAATAACTGAACAATAGCTATGAAGTACTATCGATAATTCAAAATAGCACTTCTTTTCATTCAAAATGTTTTATAACAACAATATTCGGTAAAACATCAATTCCGGTTCAAGACCATAAGCATATCATAAGTACTTTAAAAAGGACGTCCCGACACTAAGTCCATAAGTTCAGCATAGCTTACGAGCACGTCTAGGTGATCAGCCTATAGTACTCTGTGTTTATCAACACTACATTCATTAAGCGTGCACACGTTTAAGTTGTGGCAACCTCACGTGCCTGTCGTTTGACAACAAAACAATTTAGCATACTCAGTCTACTTTTGAAAACCACAACAATATTAGTTTGGTAAATCCCTTTTAACACTTGATAGAATAACATAGCATATGTCTAGCCGAAAGAATTGGCTTTGAATTCCTCAAACATTAACTCATGCGAAGAATACATAAATCACAAAGACTTGTCCAAATCAAACTGGAAAGAGGGTTAGAGTACTTGCCTTTAGCGTCTGCCACAATTTATAATACGTGCACTATACGTCTTTAAGGTCTCTACAGTAAATGATAACATCACATAGCACATTAGGTCATGAATGATCATACATGGTTCCTAAAGAATCTTACCCTGCTTCTCAATCTAATTACGTATTAGATTTGTTATTATTGGTTCTGGCTTTCAGTTACATCATTCTTATGTTCACATGCAATTTACTTTCTTTAACCTAAGTGATCATACTTAAGGCTTAATTATGTCTTAACAATGTTTCATTAAGATCCTTGTTTAATGTACATCAATTACTAATTATGTTCAACATGTAATCATTTTCCATTGTCTAGGTCATGAAGCTGGCGCTGCGGCGCCGGCTATAACACTTGGTTCCTCGCTGTGGTGTCACCCATTATTGCCTAGAAACCGGACTCGGCGCTGTGGCGCGAGTCCCTTTGTTACTGGTCACGCTGCGATGCAAGTTTACAGGGGCTAAGGCTCACTTTGGCGTTGCGACGCCGACTAATTGGCTTGGAGTCGCGCCGCGGCGCGGACTCTGGGCCTCAGAAAATTTTGACAGATTTTTCAAATATTGAGATTCCCGGACTCGTAACTTCTTCGTTATAAGTCCGAATTGGCTCGTTCAAGAGCCTACGGTTCAAAAATTACGTACTCTATGTGTTCATGCAAGAATTTTATCTATTCTACTTCGTTTGCTAAAATTTCACATATTAGTCCATTTTTAACAAAAACGATAAACATTCGTGAACGTTCAACGCTCGATTCTTCATTCTAAGTCAGAATCCGACCATTTTCGAGTCCACAACTCTATAATGCCAAATATGACTTGTCTCCATCAAAAACCAACATTTCTGAGTTCAAATATAAAATACAACTTCCATTCCAAGAATAACACAAATTCGACGATTATCGTCCAATCGTGTGAATTCCGGCGAAACCTCATTACTAATCATTCTAGGAGGATTTTAATCAAAATATAAACATTTCAAGTAACTTATTACACCAACTTATCATCAAAGTAGGTTTTGACTTATTCTCATAAGTCAATGACTTATTTAACTTATGAACTCCAATTCTAATGCTTATGACTTATTATGAACTTAAGTCCATCAATCAATGTTCTCATACTATATTGAACATACTAATATCATATGACAAGAATATGACAAGTTTTGTACAAGTTTATCAATTTATTTAGGTTCAAGTTGCTTATTCATCTTATTCGGCTTAAGTTCATTCATGAATGACTTCTTATATATTCTTAGCATCTAAGTTTATTAGATACACTTCTCTTATCAACCTACTATGATAGAGATAGAAGAGACAAGATCAATTACCTTTGAAGATATCTTCTCATGCTTTGAAAATCTACTAATGAAAAGTTAAGCTCAAAGTGCTTATTTGCTCTAACTATTAAGTTGCTTATGAGAGAGTGAAACTTGAACAATGAAAAATGTCTAGCAACTTCTTTATTTATAGGAGAGCCATGATGAGGGCATCTTAGTCATTAATCACCCACCTCCTCAACTAACCTCCTTACTATTCATCTACTTAATCACTAAATAATCTTGCTAGCCACTCTTATTTCTTGCTCAACACAACACTTGATTATCACATAAAGTTCTTGCCCACTACTGTGACATCCCAGATTTTTTAGAAATTATAAATGAGAATTTTATAAATAAAAGTATTATTTATGAGATATGTTGGGTGTGAGTATTTGTATGTCATATATTGTAGAATATGTGAATTGATGTGAAGCGAATATTAAATATTAATTTTAATATATATATATATATATATATATATATATATATAAATATTTAATTGAATTATTTATTGAGTTAAATAAATAAATTTTGTTTTGATTATAGAGTAATGTAATTAAGTGTAGCAGATTAATTAAATGAATATATATTATTTAATTTAATTAATATAATAATTTTATGTTATAGTTCTAATTTAATTGTGATAATTAAATTAGATGAGTTATGTGATGATTGTTATACAAAATTATAATTAACATGCAAATATAATTATGTGACAATTTGATGTGATTGATTGATGTTAAGTTATTGATTAATTAAAATAATGAGTATTTGCCAAACAAGGTCTTAGACTTTTCAAGTTCAAATTGGTGTAACCTATGTAACTAGTAATTAGTATATTTGATAATTACTAGGAGTTACATATATTATATATTACTAGTATTGTATATTATATGTATATACTACAAGTTAGTATGTTAGTTTTAGAAAACAAACCAAAGAAAGAAGAAGAGAGTTAGAGAGAGTTGTGGGAGAAGAAGAAGAGGAAGAAAAAGAAGAAGAATGGAAAGCTTTGAGAAGACAAAACAAGCCCCATCATCATCATCTCCATCTCTCTCTTAAATTCATACTAATAAAGTTATACTCTAAATTAATTGTTTTAATTATATTTTTATGTTCTTCATAATGTAGATAATTGTTATGTAGAAGTTGTATTGAAAAATTGAGAGATAGAGGAATTGAGATGAGCTAGAAGAAGAAGAAAAAAAAAGCTAGAAGAAGGTAACTTCTAAACTCTTATTTAATCCTTGATTTTTTTTTGGTAGATTTATGTTCAAGGGTAGTAGATCATGCTTAATCTGTTTGTATTGGTTTAATCTTGATTATCAAGAATCAAACAAGAGGATTCAAGAAAGAAAATAAAATGGAAAGAAAATTTGAAGGACAAAAGTCGTAGGTTTTTAGTAATTGTGGACATATCTTGTGAAATTCATACCTCTTTGGGTATAATGAGTTAGAAAGTGAGCCTTATATTAAATTGAAGATACGGAAGTAAGCTATATTCTGAAAGTGGAATCACATGAAAACTCTTTGTAGATTTCTTGCAATGTCTGTTTTAGTAAGGCTGGTTCGAAAGAAAATAATCTGTCTAGAAAATCTAAACTGTTACGGTTTCTGACTTTGAAAAATTCATATAAATTTGTGTGTTTTGAATCTGAAGAAACTTAAAACTGAAAGGTTGTAGATATGGAAGTTTACTAGCTAGACTCGCGAGATTGAGCCATTTTATGGACCGAATCATCTCCGAAATAAATTGTTTAGTAAGGATGTCTAGAAAATGAAATTTTCTAGACTAGTTGATGAATTATAGAATCTGGTTTAGATGGATAAGGGTCTGACTTTAAGGCATGGATGAGGTTGTAGTACACTAAGTAAGGGTTAATTCTATATAAGAAGGAACAAAAATGGACATGTAACGAATGAGTTACGTTAAAAACGAAAACAACGTTTTGTTAAAGAAATTGTGAAGATGAGTTTTATAATTCTGTTTGAATTAAGATTTTGGGTGATGATATATTTTGATGATTAAAAATATGTTTTGACATATGTAATGAGTATAGATATGTGTTATCATATTCTATGCATAATTAACCATTTAAGATCAAGAGTTGAGATAAGTTAATGTGTGCACATAACGTGCTCGATAAAATGCCTAAGAGTAATAGTGTTTTCTAAACTTTGGTATACAAAGTGTCTAACTAATGACTAATATTGGATATCTAAGTATGAAAAGATGATAATACAAGAATCATAATGGAAAGAAATCGAAAAGGGTAATTTTTGATTAATGAAGGAAAATTAAACATGTAAACAATGTGTTGAATATGCATTTTTGAAACCAAAGTGGTATAATAAAATTGTGTGATATACACACATTAAACTACAAGTGTGATAGTCTAGCATGTGTTGTGGTGATGAAAATAAAAATAAAACCGAGTTGCATATAAAATAGTTAGATGTCTATAAAGACATTATAAAGGATAATAAGATAAATTAAGGTCTTAGAATAAATTTGACCATAAGATCAAGTATTGATTTTGTTTATTATCAATCTCATATACATTGTAGGTTGTGAAAGGACTCAAAGTATTAGCGTGTTGGTAAAACGTCGGTAAAGGCAAGTCTTTTATTTCCTTTTTGCTATGCGAACTTGATGATGAACTACTTTAAAATTTTAATGTATGATGTATTGTATATATCAAAAGTATGAAATGTGAAAGTCAATCTATGACTATGATGATTGAGCTATGAATGATGATTGAGTAAGGAATTCAATCTTTATAGTTGTTATGTGAACTACAACATGTATGCTATGTTTGTTTTATGATTATACTTATATGTTGAGCATGTTATTATGTGCTTTGTGATGCATGAAAATTGTTAGATTTTGCTTTGCTGTCGAGCTCAACCTTGAAAATAACCATTTTTGCAGGTCAAGGATTGAAGGTAACACTATGTGCTACTTGAATGACGTGGACCAAAAATAATACATGGAGATTAATATTTTAACAAAATTTGTTATTTCTTTATACCATGATTAAAATTTATGAGATGTACTAAATGTTTTATGATGTATAATTTTATGTTGAGTTGTAAAGCTAAAGTTAGAGTTATCTGATATGTAAATGTTATCGGATTGAAATGTAAAATTTTATATAATAACAGTGATAAAGTGAATCATAAAATAAGATTGATTCAAAGACATGTAGATGATAAAGGTTTGATTCAGGGAATTAAATTAAGAAGACATAAAAGTTTAAATTATTCCGTATTTTATAATATTTAGCATCGAATAATGATGTAAAATCAGAAGGTGGATGTGTTATTAACGCCAAAGTTGAGAATTAAATCGTATAAATTTTGGGGTCGTTACAACTACTACACCCATGCGTTTTCCCATGAATCCTATTCAACTAGTGGATCACCTTTTGGGCTTAGCTCTTAATCTAATAAACTTATCCTTTGGGCTTGACTTAATTAGTTTGTACTTCATTTAATAAACACTTGGGTTTGATAATAAATCCCACCTATGTTTACATCTTTAAGCTTATGGACTTTCATAAGATACATACTCCACAAATTCATTTCATTATAAATTAATACTTCTTATTCTCAAATTAAGTCCGCATGCAAAATATTGCATTTTTCATACTTAGATTATTATTACATAATCCATCTCGCCTTGATATTATAACGTTATGTAATTCTCAGAAGTTCAAAAATAATTCCCGAGCGTTAAACGGTGAATAGTGCTTCTTGAAAACTTTCTCAAAAAACTTTTATTTTCGTCTTGGAAATTCAAACACTTAATTCTCTCACGTGGTTCAAATACTACGATGTTTTGACATTTCTAGGTTATAGAACGACATACATCTTATTAACACATATAATAACAAACAATATTATTTTATTCATTATTTAATTCTTTCAAGTATTTTACAAAGGATCCTGTGACACCCCCAAATCCGGGTTACCTGACCCCCGAGTTTGGTGCTCACGATCCACAATATAATAACATCTAACTACCCATTCATTGATTATAATAAATTTACATATCCTTAGTTATTAAGTTAATAACATCATCCCAGGTCAACTAACCTTAACATTACAAGCTTTACCCTTTCGATAAACAAAAAGGGTTTACAAAACAACATATTAAATATGCTTAATATAAAACTACTCCAGCACTATGCCTTTGCTTTTATTCCTCTTAGCCCCGCTGGCCTCATTGTTCCTAGCTGAAATATTTTATTTAACAAGGGTGAGCAACAAGTTTGCCCCGCAAGTTAAAATATACAATAAATGATATATGAATCAGAAATAGAAGAGTCTGGATTGAATAGAGCTTAAACAATTATCAAACGATTTTGAGATAACAAAATAATAATTCAATCTGAATAATAACTTTCTACTACTTTATTGATATGAAAGAGTACAATTCTTTCAAAGATTCAATAATATTCAATTGAATTAACAATACTACAACAATATTCAATAATGTGGGATATACCCAGATTTCATGCTGAGTGATCACAGAGGATCATGAACTAATAGAGGATTCATTTAGTTATTAAAACTAAATTACCACAAGAATATAAATTAGTTATCAAAACTAAACTATACTCTTCTGCAAGTACCTGGAGTGGCCAACTCCTTTGTACCCTATATTATGCATAATACTCAATAATAGTGCACATTTCGATTTACGACAATAAAATTTGTTCATCTCAGTTTTACTTCACGAGTCCGTACCACAACAATATGGTTTGGCTTACTTTCAAAGAAATACTAGGATTTCAATAATTAATAACAACGCTAATCTAGCCGAAATCAATGGCATATATCTTTCAATAACATTTCATTTCATAATGAATAGAACCTTTCATGCTTTACCAAATACTAGTCTCGCATAAACAATTAGCTGAGACATAATTTATAATTAGTTCAAATAATAGAACATGATTCGATTGCACTATGTGCAAATTACAATAATCATTATAGATGTGAATAACTATCAATAATTATTCACTACCATGCTTGAAAAACAGTAACTCAAGTTGAGTTAGGAAACTTGCCTTTCGCGTTGATTACTGCTACACAATATAATTAACTGCGCTCGTAAGACCTATAATCAATAATGTCGGTCTCACAATTAGTACAATATTTCACATCACACATTACTGTAATTTACAGTTAAACCTTCTCCTAAACACATTAGCACATTATCACAACAGTGTTTATAACCTATATAAACACTTAACAAGTCTAACTATTTCGGTCAAGTTGGACTTCGGTCCGTTCTCGGTGTTCTGGTCACCCTATCTGACAATTAACACAGTTATTTGTCTATTACACTTGGTCTCTAAGCTTCAATATTAATTTAGATAAGTCAAATATCGTTTATAATATTTTCCGAAAGCTTTTAATAATTAATAAACAATTACTATAATTTATAATAATTTTTCAAACACTTAAATTATTTTAAAATGATTTAATTATCAAATAAACATATCATTATTAATATTTAATAATATCAAAATATTAATAACATACTTGTCAAAATATTAAAGTTATTATTAATAACTTAAAATATTTTTAAACCAACAATATTCCACTTAAATGATTTTTAAAGTATTTAAAATCATTTTTAAATTATCATCATTAATGTATAATTATTAATGAAATTATCATTTAAATATTAAGAGTCATTAGATATAACATAAAATATTTTAAAATCATTTTTCTCATTTTTAAATGATTTTTAAATCAATAAAACCATTTTTAATTCATTTATTTAATATAACAATTAAATAAATCTAGCATCATTAATATTAATTTATTAATGAGAATTCTCCAAAAATATTGAAAATTATATTTTATAATTTAAAATATTTTCTAACCCTTTATTCTCAATTAAAATGATTTTTAAACCATTAAAATCATTTTTATCTTATTTATTTAATTTAATAAGTAAATAAATCTAATATCATTAATATTAAATTATTAATGAAAATACTCCAAAAATTTTAAAAGTTACATTTTATAACTCAAAATATTTTTAAATACATTTTTCTTATTTAAAAATGATTTTTCATAATATTAAATCATTTTTCCCTAATTTATTTAATATACTAATTAAATAAATTAAATACTTTTAATATTTAAATAATTATAAATATTAAAGAAAAATATTCCAATTGGTCAAAAATTATTTTTCATAATTTAAAATAATTTTTAAAACTATTTTTGGTAATTTTTATAATTTATTTCTATTTTTTTATTAATTTCCGAAATTTTCAGAAAATAAATAAATAAATCCGTCGCTAAAAGCCTATAGCGACACTTTCTGTCGCTATAGGTGTTCTTGAGTCAAACCCAGATTTTCCGGCAGTGGCGAGGGTGGGTGGTTTGACCGGCCTTAATGATCTGTTCTTGCATGATCTGTTCGATCTAAGACTTTGGTCTTGTAGTACAAATGTAATACTACACTTATCTATCACGAACTTGGTCAGATCAAAACATAACAAGAAGATCTGGCTTCTCAAACTTTCTGTCAGAGAGATCTGGGTTTTCTGGGTAACCCAGAAACCCAGACAGACTTCGAGTTGACACTTTCAAGCTCGATTATATCTATGTTCTAATCATGGTTCATGCGTTGTAATGGTTCAAGGTTATAGTTCGGGTGTTAAAGAACATTTACAAAACAACAACTTAGTTTACAAACAACATAATCACGATCTATAATCCGGTCAACGTCTATCAGAAAACTTGTTCATAGCGTTTCTGGAAATTCCAGAATTTCAAAAGCAGAGCGAGTAACCTACTTTGACCACTTTCCATGATCTATCTGTTAATATTATAGGTGATCTAAAGGCTTCACTTAATAGTACACGTAACCAACTACAAGATGTACCAATAAACAATATCAAACATTAAACATACTGACAGATCAAGAGGCTCAAAGACGTTGTCAGACGCCGTTTTAGCCGTTCTGGGTTACCCAGAATTTTGCTCGGTCAATCCCGGTCAATGGGTTTTGACCGTTAATAACTCCTAAACTAGACATCATTTATCTGATCTATCACCAGCAGATTAAAGCTTACATAACAGGCTACCAATATCAAGCTTAAAACAACAACAACAACAAACGAACACGAATTTGTGGCGCCTGACATTATCTTGTTAGACCACATTATCTGTTCTTGGCAGTTTTGAAAATAATCACTTTTAAAGCATTTTGATGCTATGGATCTATGTTATATCAACATAGATCATCATTAAACATCATCTATCAAAGATCTAAACACATAAACACGAAATTTTTCTAAGCCACAAAGATCAAAATTAAAATTTGATTTATACCTTTCTAGCTTCCAATTCTTGATCTTAGCTCTCAGATTTGTTATTGATTGACCTAGGGCTGATTATATGACTGATCTATTATAATAATTTCGGAGCTTAGGTGAGAGAGAGGGTTGGTGAGAGAAAAGTTGCAAAATGACTAAGTTACATGAATTTTCTCTCTCCAAAATCTCTTATATATTGAACTTAGTGGTTAGATCTGATGTTGTTGTCCATTGGTGATTAGTTTGCTGAGATTGTATGTCTCTCAAGTCAACATATTAGGTGACCAACTAAAGTGATAACCATTTTTGCAAGTTAACTTATAAAATATAATAAAAGGGCATTATGGTTATTTCCAATTTTTTCTAGAATTTGAATTTGATGAAACCCTTAGGTTTTAGGGTTTGGACATTAAGGTTTAGGGTTTAAGCCTTTCAAGAAAAAAAATTCTAATTCCCACAAATTTCAAATTTAGGGTTTATAAATTAGAAAATAAAATTTCTAAAAATGCAATTAAGGTTTCTAAATAGAAAATTAATATACAAAAATATAATTAAATCTTTTTAATCATATTTAAGTTTAATGGACTCATTAGGTTTGCCAAATAGAATTTAGGTTTCCTAATTTAGGGTTTACAATACCCGTCTTTGAAATTAGGGTTTCTCAGCTATCGATTAGGGTTTCTAACAGCACATTAGAATTTTTAATACTGAGATTAGGGTTTCTAATCTCTTATTAGGTTTTATAATGTTAAACCTCATCCAGTCAACATTGGTCAACATTTCTATACAGTGCATATACATTCTTTCCAATATAATTATTTTAAATTATATTTTCTACTGAATCCCTATCCGACAATTAGGGTTAGGGTTTCTAAAGCTTGTTAAGCACAATTCTACTCTAAATTTATTAGTCAATACACAAATTGACTTTCTCGAGACTCATATCACAGATACATCGTGCAATATTAACAGTCAATGTCAATATTAAATAAATAAAAAAAAATTATTCGAAAATTTTGGATTATTAAAAATCCCGGGTTATTACATTCACCCCTCCTTAAAAGGATTCCGTCCTCGGAATCACCACTTTCTTAATCTCTGCAAGCTTTTAAAGTTGTAGCATCAATTCATTTTATCAACACAATATTAATTTGTGCCTTATTTTCTCACCCGTGAGTTGAGTCTATATAAGAAAATAATTCAATGACAATATCTAACCAATATTATTCCCGTAATTAAAATTTTGTAAAGAAATCGTTACCTGTGGCCACTTCCTGAACAGCTACTGTATCTTGAGCCGTCATATTGAATGTACGAGTTGTCGGCCTTCCTGGCTGAGCTGGTCCTTTGATCGCTAGTGTTCCACTGCTGTTTCCTTTATTGTTGCTTCCTCTTTCTACATTCTTCTTTGGACAGTTACGAATTTGATGTTCTAGCGATCCGCATAAAAAACAACCTGATATCCTTTTTGGACTTGGACAATTTGGAGAAATATGTCCCTCTTGTCCACAGTTAAAACACACCCCTTTTCCCTTCAAACACTCTCCTGAATGCTTTTTACCACATTTGGCACATGGCTCACCTCTCTTTCTATTATCTCCGGACTTGTCTCCAGATTCATTATTGTTCCTCCACTTACGCTTATTAGAATTACTTCCTCCACTGCTACCTCCTTCATTCATTTTCTTCTTCTTTTCTTGATGATACTTTAACACAACTTCACTTCCTCCTTCGGCGATGATTGCTTTTTCCAATAGAGCCGCAAATGTCTTAATCTGCAACACAGCTACCTTGCTATATATCGTGGGTTTCAGTCCATTTTCGAACCTTCGCGCCTTTCGAACCTTCGCTCCTTTCGCACCTTAGTGTCCACCTGATGTGGAGCAAATCTCGCGAGTTCGTTAAATTTGGCGGCGTATTCTGCAACCGACATATTCTCCTGCTTTAACTCCAAAAAGTTGACTTCCATTCTTGCTTGCATACTTTCTGAGAAATAATTTTCGAAAAATAATTCCTTAAACCTTGTCCAGGTTACTACTGCTGTACCCGCTCTCGCCTGATTTGTCTCCCACCATTAATTTGCTTCTCCCTTCATCAAATATGTTGCAAACGCAGTCTTTTGTTCTTCCGCCACACGCGCAATCACGAACGCTTTCTCCAGTTTCTTTACCCAAGTTTGGGCTTCAATCGGATCTGTGGTCCCTTTGAATTCAGGCGGTCCTACCGCTTTAAAGTCTTTAAAATTTGCCAATCTTTCATTTGGTTGATTTCCCACTCTTCCTCTTGCAGCTGGAACTCTATTCTCCATAGCTTCGGCTATCATATTTGCAAAGTTTTGCATTGGGTCAGCTTGACCCCCTTCATTATTTACCGATTGCTCTTCCCTTTGATTTCGATTCTGTCGTCTAGGCGGCATGATCTGATTTAAATAAAAAAAATCTTATATTAATTCTCTTTCTTCACAAATTCTTAATACAATAAGCATTCAACACATATCCCTCATATAACCGCATATTTTTCAAATAGCACATAGGACATTTAGTACTTCACACATATAGCACTATCCCTTTTTAAATAATATTAGGATTAAAAACACAACTTTAAACAAAAGTTGTAATTCTCTATTCACACATAACTATTCTCCAGTTCGTCAAACTTACCACACTTACGAGTTCAAAAACTTACCATAATTATATGAGTGTATGAACTTATCCTAGTCAGACTTTTGACGTCCATTCGCTGAGGGGTTCAAAACAGTTCACATAATTATGAGTCATGAACTTACCATAAATATGAGTTTTAAGAACTTACAAAGTAAATCTTATATTCATATAGAAAATAAAGATTTCATTCATACAAACATATCACTGCATTTATATTTATGCAAATAATACATAGTACTTTTCAGTACACTGCACATACAACTACAAACGGATACTATCCCTTTGTGACAAAAGTCGGGATTCATTACTACAACTTTACACAAAAGTTGAGACATACAAAAGTTATATCCTATTCTTACCAAAACGAAAATTATACTCCTCACACTTAATCCTTTTTCTTTTTAGGACAATTCTTAACCTTATGACTCGTTCCACCACATGCAAAACATCCTCCTTTCTTTGATTTAGGACAATTTGGTGACAGATGCCCTTTCTGGCCGCAATTGTAACACACATTCTTACCCCACATACACTTCCCCAAATGGCTCTTTCCACACTTGCCACATGCTTGCTTCTTCTTCGAGCTTGACTTTTCTGAATTAGGGCTATCGTTGTCCCTCTTCCTTTTCTTCTTGTCTTTCTGCTGCTTGATCATCCCTTCAGATGATCCACCACCTTCCGCCTTCATTCTGTCTACCTGTGCCTTGAGTTCGTTCCTTTCTTTAGTTATCTAACTACCTGACCCCCGAGTTTGGTGCTCACGATCCACAATATAATAACATCTAACTACCCATTCATTGATTATAATAAATTTACATATCATTAGTTATTAAGTTAATAACATCATCCCAGGTCAACTAACCTTAACATTACAAGCTTTACCCTTTCGATAAACAAAAAGGGTTTACAAAACAACATATTAAATATGCTTAATATAAAACTACTCCAGCACTATGCCTTTGCCTTTATTCCTCTTAGCCCCGCTGGCCTCATCGTTCCTAGCTGAAATATTTTATTTAGCAAGGGTGAGCAACAAGTTTGCCCCGCAAGTTAAAATAAACAATAAATGATATATGAATCAGAAATAGAAGAGTCTAGATTGAATAGAGCTTAAACAATTATCAAACGATTTCGAGATAACGAAATAATAATTCAATCCGAATAATAACATTCTACTACTTTATTCGATATGAAAGAGTACAATTCTTTCAAAGATTCAATAATATTCAATTGAATTAACAATACTACAACAATATTCAATAATGTGGGATATACCCAGATTTCATGCTGAGTGATCATAGAGGATCATGAACTAATAGAGGATTCATTTAGTTATTAAAACTAAATTACCACAAGAATATAAATTAGTTATCAAAACTAAACTATACTCTTCTGCAAGTACCTGGAGTGGCCAACTCCTTTGTACCCTATATTATGCATAATACTCAATAATAGTGCACATGTCGATTTACGACAATAAAATTTGTTCATCTCAGTTTTACTTCACGAGTCCGTACCACAACAATATGGTTTGGCTTACTTTCAAAGAAATACTAGGATTTCAATAATTAATAACAACGCTAATCTAGCCGAAATCAATGGCATAGATCTTTCAATAACATTTCATTTCATAATGAATAGAACCTTTTATGCTTTACCAAATACTAGTCTCGCCTAAACAATTAGCTGAGACATAATTTATAATTAGTTCAAATAATAGAACATGATTCGATTGCACTACGTACAAATTACAATAATCATTATAGATGTGAATAACTATCAATAATTATTCACTACCATGCTTGAAAAACAGTAACTCAAGTTGAGTTAGGAAACTTGCCTTTCGCGTTGATTACTGCTACACAATATAATTAACTGCGCTCGTAAGACCTATAATCAATAATGTCGGTCTCACAATTAGTACAATATTTCACATCACACATTACTGTAATTTACAGTTAAACCTTCTCCTAAACACATTAGCACATAATCACAACAGTGTTTATAACCTATATAAACACTTAACAAGTCTAACTATTTCGGTCAAGTTGGACTTCGGTCCGTTCTCGGTGTTCTGGTCACCCTATCTGACAATTAACACAGTTATCTATCTATTACACTTGGTCTCTAAGCTTCAATATTAATTTAGATAAGTCAAATATCGTTTATAATATTTTCCGAAAGCTTTTAATAATTAATAAACAATTACTATAATTTATAATAATTTTTCAAACACTTAAATCATTTTAAAATGATTTAATTATCAAATAAACATATCATTATTAATATTTAATAATATCAAAATTGTAAGACCCCGAATTTTATGAAATAAAAGTATTCAATTTTTCTATTCAGTAAATGGTTAAATTGATAAAAGTTAAAGTTAAGGGTGGTATATGAAATATTTTTCAAAATACGCAAGTAGTTATAAAATATTCATTGTTGTCGGGGAATATTCATTTGGTCGTGGAATATTCTTTTTGTCGGGAATATACGTACGACGGCGCAGTCAATTGTGGGCCCCATAACGGAAAGCGATTGGAGGAAGAAAACGACAAATATAAGTTGTTTAAAAATAACGGCGTAGTTGTTACCGTTTACACTGTTGGAATTCCCGGTTGGTAAGATAAAGTAATACGCGTTGTTGCACAGTAGCACACGGTATTACGCAGTATTTTTGAATTATTGATTCTTACGTAAGAAGGCACTACTCAATAATTGTTACAGTAATTACTGTTCAATATTTTATTTTATTGATTCAATAATTGTTGCGTTGATATTTTATATTATTGTTGTTTCAATAATTATCACTGCACAATATTTTTCATTATCAGATCAATAATTCGTGTTATTTGAATAATATTATTAGATATCATTATTGGCAATGTCTAGAAAGTTCTGTCAAGGAGAGGTTTGGTCACCTAATTCCGCGCCAGTAAGGAGAAATTCTTATTGGAAAGCCCCCTCTATCCTGGGAACGGCCTGGTTATCAGTACTGTGATTCTGTAATATTATTTTTGAATAATTAATTATTGATTATTATGATAAAGAAAATATTTATTTTATGTGGATATAGATGGAGGAAATTTTTAATGTGACAATTATTGAAAATTAATATTTTATCTTTTTCTGATAAAATATTTCATTTAAATATATTATTTTTATAATATATTAACGGTGATATTTTTATAATGAATGTGGGATATATGAGTATATGAGGAGGAAGAGTATTTTTGTGGCATTAAATGTTTAACACATGTATTGTGTGTCGGTGGACACAATTCTTGACCGAAAATTTATTATAGACTGTAAAATTGTCCGTTTGTGGATTTCGGTCAATTTTTGTTTGGAATTTGGAAAAACTTCCGTCTGCAAAGTTGTAGAGAATTGAATTTCCTATAAAAACTCGCGAGATTCGAATTTTCTGACAAAAGGGCTATTTATTGTGAATTATTGAAATTCCGGAGTTCCGAAATAATTAATTTTTGGAAATTTTAATTATTTTATTTAAGAAAAACGTTTTTGTGGTTGTTGGCACATGGGTGGCTGATGTTTTTGACCAAAGATGGCTTTCAAAATTGGTTGGTGAAGGTTGGTGTGGAATAATAAAAAGAAAATGATATTTTATTATTTTAGTCTCCCTTGGCGTTCTAGCATTTTCCTATAAATAGAGGGCTAAGTTAGAATTAAAAATCACATCAGAAACATAAGCTTTCTCTCTACTTCTCTCTCTATATATCAAGAGTGTTCTTGTGAGTATACTTTGAGTGTTGCTATACGGTGAAAGGTTTCTTCGGCTTTTCATCCGATATTCCGGTCAGAAGTACTGTTCTTTTGAGGTAAGGGATTGTAAGGGATAGTAAGGGGTATTATCTTCTTCTTAAATGATATTTTTCTTCAATATCATTATGCCGAAATATTGGTGAACTTTTTAATCAAATTTGGAACTTTTTCATGTCGGGGTTACTATTCACGAGTTACTATTCATGAGTTACTATTCACGAATTACTATTCATGGGTACTATTCACGAAGCGTGATGATGTTTTTGTGAAATTTCCATCTTTTGGTGTCGGAGTTACTATTCACGTATACGGCACTATTCATGTATACGGTACTATTCACGAATACGGCACTATTCATCAAAAAATGAAATTTCTTCTTTTTGTCCAAAATATCTATTTTGGCTACTATCTTTGATTGTATCCATGTTTTGATCGTTATTTTTGAGTTCTGCTTCAAAATCAGTTGTTATAAAGTATTATTGATCTGTTGTTTGATAGCCTTGACCCGTAGCGCGAAGATGGACAGGTGTATTACATGATCATGACCATGGGTGATACTAATGAATATCCTTGGCCGTAGTGCGGGGATGGTTTATTTAGCTGAGTCTCAGCGATTGGTTTTATAGTTGAATATCTTTGGCACGTAGTGCAAAGGTAGACAACTGATTGTTATGATCATTGTCATTACACTTGAATATTTTCAGCCTTTGGGGTAAGGATATTGAGTAAACGATCTATTAAGCCTTGTGGCAAGAAGGAATTGTTAATTCATGTTATTATAAATATGAATTGTGAACTTAACTAACATCTTTGGTGGTTCAGGTGAAAGTAAGTGATGAAAGTTTTATTGGTCTTGAATATAAATATGAACTGTTGAGAAATATCTTTGGCCAGCAGTGCAAAGTTGAATTGTTGACTGGTATGATCATGACCATTGAATTTATAATTGAATATCTTTAGCTTAAGTACAGAGGTGAAGTGATCAACATGGTTAAAATTATTGTTTATATAAATTCTGAAATGATTATATATTTCTTTGAGATAATAATATATTTGGCCTGTAGTGCAAATATGAATTGTTGATGAATATCTTTGGCCTGTAGTGCAAAGATGAATTGTTGATGAATATCTTTGGCCCGTAGTGCAAAGATGACATGTTGTTGAATATCTTTGGCTAGTAGTGGAAAGATGAACATGTGTTGAGATGAACATGACCAACTTGTGATCCAAATGAATATCTTTGGCCGTAGTGCAAAGATGAAATTATTAGTATGATTATGAACAGGAAATGTGGTTTGGTGTAACCATGATCTTTGATGTTTCAGGTAAAGATAGGTGATGAAAATTATCTTCGTCCTGGATGTGAAGAGGAATTTAGAACTACAATTATGATTATGAGTTATTCATATGATTGTGGACCAGAATTGTTGATTGATGTTACAGGGATAAAACATTGTTGGTGGACTTTTAATATGGAGAAGATAATAGACTTTATAGTTTATTTGACTCTTCTAATGGATTGCTCGTTCCGCTGCAACTATGGTTGAAATTTTTATCATCTACCATATGTTCTAAATCTCTGATTTGTTATTGATGAAGGCTATTGATAATTTAATTATCTTTAGTCATGATATTCTTTACTGAGCTAGTTGTGCTCACCCTTTTGCTTTACAATTCCTTTCAGGTAATAAGAGTGTAGCTGAGTCGAGCGGGGGTAACAATGGAATAGAACGGTGGTCATCATTTAGTAGTTATATTTGGTGAATCAACTAGGGTGAGGTGAACCCAACGTTGGAAGGGTGTTTTGCCACTATCATACAAGATGTCTAATGACATACAACCTCGTGTCATCATAAGACATGGTTGTGCTCATCCACTTGCTGAGTATATTTATGAGCACTACCTATATAATCTTGGTGTTTGTTTGGAGTATAATTCTCAATTTGAGACAGTGGAGATAATGATAAATCAAGAGAAGACTCATCATTGGGAAGAATATGATAGTAATCTTCTCGTTTTTCTTTGGGGCCTATTAGGTCAACCAAGGATAATTCTCTGGACATATGATATCTATCATAACCTAAAAGCATGGCCTCCCATGTACGAAGGTTTCCTTGAGCACTTCCCAAATATTTTAATTTCTAAAACAGTTTTCGACTATACCTTTATGTAAGGTGTCATTATGATGTGCTGTCCACGGTTGGGACATGAGTCACAGTTGATATATATTTGTATCCAAACTCACAGTATATGTGTTGTTGTATTTTTGCACGACAATTGTTTTAATAAAGTTGTAGTTGTTTTCTGTACCATGTATTTGGCGACTCAAAATGGGTTGGATGGAATGGACCTATTTTGTGGTCGTTACATTTGGTATCAGAGCTTAGGTATATGATCTCTGGCGGAGATCGGGGAATAGAACTAGGAGGGGAGAAATGAGTAAATCATTCACTAGTGTGTCCTACCTAAGCTTATTTGTTGGTCAGTCATAATATCGGGATATTATGTGATATGTTAATTTGTTAAATTAACCTTTGTTTTGAAGTTGTATTCTAGAATGATATCTGAAATACAGGAGATGAGCAATGGAGAAATCATGAGGATAGGGAAGATGGAATCTGAAATGAAGTAAGGTATTCTCAACTCTTCGAAATACCAGGTACGTAAATTTCGGGAACGAAATTTCATAAGGAGGGGAGATTGTAAGACCCCGAATTTTATGAAATAAAAGTATTCAATTTTTTTATTCAGTAAATGGTTAAATTGATAAAAGTTAAAGTTAAGGGTGGTATATGAAATATTTTTCAAATTACTCAAGTAGTTATAAAATATTCATTGTTGTCGGGGAATATTCATTTGGTCGTGGAATATTCTTTTTGTCGGGAATATTCGTACGACGACGCAGTCAATTGTGGGCCCCATAACGGAAAGCGATTGGAGGAAGAAAATGACAAATATAAGTTGTTTAAAAATAACGGCGTAGTTGTTACCGTTTACACTGTTGGAATACCCGGTTGGTAAGATAAAGTAATACGCGTTGTTGCACAGTAGCACACGGTATTACACATTATTTTTGAATTATTGATTCTTACGTAAGAAGGCACTACTCAATAATTGTTACAGTAATTACTGTTCAATATTTTATTTTATTGATTCAATAATTGTTGCGTTGATATTTTATATTATTGTTGTTTCAATAATTATCACTGCACAATATTTTTCATTATCAGATCAATAATTCGTGTTATTTGAATAATATTATTAGATATCATTATTGGCAATGTCTAGAAAGTTCTGTCAAGGAGAGGTTTGGTCACCTAATTGCGCGCCAGTAAGGAGAAATTCTTATGGGAAAGCCCCCTCTATCCTGAGAACGGCCTGGTTATCAGTACTGTGATTCTGTAATATTATTTTTGAATAATTAATTATTGATTATTATGATAAAGAAAATATTTATTTTATGTGGATATAGATGGAGGAAATTTTTAATGTGACAATTGTTGAAAATTATTATTTTATCTTTTCCTGATAAAATAATTTATTTAAATATATTATTTTTATAATATATTAACGGTGATATTTTTACAATAAATGTGGGATATATGAGTATATGAGGAGGAAGAGTATTTTTGTGGCATTAAATGTTTAACACATGTATTGTGTGTCGGTGGACACAATTCTTGACCGAAAATTTATTATAGACTGTAAAATCGTCCGTTTGCGGATTTCGGTCAATTTCTATTTGGAATTTAGAAAAACTTCCTTCTGCAAAGTTGTAGAGAATTGAATTTCCTATAAAAAATCGCGAGATTCGAATTTTCTGACAAAAGGGCTATTTATTGTGAATTATTGAAGTTCAGGAGTTCCGAAATAATTAATTTTTGGAAATTTTAATTATTTTATTTAAGAAAAACGTTTTTGTGGTTGTTGGCACATGGGTGGCTGATGTTTTTGACCAAAGATGGCTTTCAAAATTGGTTGGTGAAGGTTGGTGTGGAATAAGAAAAAAAAATGATATTTTATTATTTTAGTCTCCTTTGGCGTTCTAGCATTTTCCTATAAATAGAGAGCTAAGTTAGAATTGAAAATCACACCAGAAACATAAGCTTTCTCTCTACTTCTCTCTCTATATATCAAGAGTGTTCTTGTGAGTATACTTTGAGTGTTGCTATACGGTGAAAGGTTTCTTCGGCTTTTCATCCGATATTCCGGTCAGAAGTACTACTCTTTTGAGGTAAGGGATTGTAAGGGATAGTAAGGGGTATTATCTTCTTCTTAAATGATATTTTTCTTCAATATCATTATGCCGAAATATTGGTGAACTTTTTAATCAAATTTGGAACTTTTTCATGTCGGGGTTACTATTCACGAGTTACTATTTATGAGTTACTATTCATGAGTTACTATTCACGAGTTACTATTCATGGGTACTATTCACGAAGCGTGATGATGTTTTTGTGAAATTTCTATCTTTTGGTGTCGGAGTTACTATTCACGTATACGGCACTATTCATGTATACGGTACTATTCACGAATACGGCACTATTCATCAAAAAATGAAATTTCTTCTTCTTGTCCAAAATATCTATTTTGGCTACTATCTTTGATTGTATCCATGTTTTGATCGTTATTTTTGAGTTCTGCTTCAAAATCAGTTGTTATAAAGTATTATTGATCTGTTGTTTGATAGCCTTGACCCGTAGCGCGAAGATGGACAGGTGTATTACATGATCATGACCATGGGTGATACTAATGAATATCCTTGGCCGTAGTGCGGGGATGGTTTATTTAGCTGAGTCTCAGCGATTGGTTTTATAGTTGAATATCTTTGGCACGTAGTGCAAAGGTAGACAACTGATTGTTATGATCATTGTCATTACACTTGAATATCTTCAGCCTTTGGGGTAAGGATATTGAGTAAACGATCTATTAAGCCTTGTGGCAAGAAGGAATTGTTAATTCATGTTATTATAAATATGAATTGTGAACTTAACTAACATCTTTGGTGGTTCAGGTGAAAGTAAGTGATGAAAGTTTTATTGGTCTTGAATATAAATATGAACTGTTGAGAAATATCTTTGGCCAGTAGTGCAAAGTTGAATTGTTGACTGGTATGATCATGACCATTGAATTTATAATTGAATATCTTTAGCTTAAGTACAGAGGTGAAGTGATCAACATGGTTAAAATTATTGTTTATATAAATTCTGAAATGATTATATATTTCTTTGAGATAATAATATATTTGGCCTGTAGTGCAAATATGAACTGTTGATGAATATCTTTGGCCTGTAGTGCAAAGATGAATTGTTGATGAATATCTTTGGCCCGTAGTGCAAAGATGACATGTTGTTGAATATCTTTGGCTAGTAGTGGAAAGATGAACATGTGTTGAGATGAACATGACCAACTTGTGATCCAAATGAATATCTTTGGCCGTAGTGCAAAGATGAAATTATTAGTATGATTATGAACAGGAAATGTGGTTTGGTGTAACCATGATCTTTGATGTTTCAGGTAAAGATAGGTGATGAAAATTATCTTCGTCCTGGATGTGAAGAGGAATTTAGAACTACAATTATGATTATGAGTTATTCATATGATTGTGGACCAGAATTGTTGATTGATGTTACAGGGATAAAACATTGTTGGTGGACTTTTAATATGGAGAAGATAATAGACTTTATAGTTTATTTGACTCTTCTAATGGATTGCTCGTTCCGCTGCAACTATGGTTGAAATTTTTATCATCTACCATATGTTCTAAATCTCTGATTTGTTATTGATGAAGGCTATTGATAATTTAATTATCTTTAGTCATGATATTCTTTACTGAGCTAGTTGTGCTCACCCTTTTACTTTACAATTCCTTTCAGGTAATAAGAGTGTAGCTGAGTCGAGCGGGGGTAACAATGGAATAGAACGGTGGTCATCATTTAGTAGTTATATTTGGTGAATCAACTAGGGTGAGGTGAACCCAACGTTGGAAGGGTGTTTTGCCACTATCATACAAGATGTCTAATGACATACAACCTCGTGTCATCATAAGACATGGTTGTGCTCATCCACTTGCTGAGTATATTTATGAGCACTACCTATATAATCTTGGTGTTTGTTTGGAGTATAATTCTCAATTTGAGACAGTGGAGATAATGATAAATCAAGAGAAGACTCACCATTGGGAAGAATATGATAGTAATCTTCTCGTTTTTCTTTGGGGCCTATTAGGTCAACCAAGGATAATTCTCTGGACATATGATATCTATCATAACCTAAAAGCATGGCCTCCCATGTACGAAGGTTTCCTTGAGCACTTCCCAAATATTTTAATTTCTAAAACAGTTTTCGACTATACCTTTATGTAAGGTGTCATTATGATGTGCTGTCCACGGTTGGGACATGAGTCACAGTTGATATATATTTGTATCCAAACTCACAGTATATGTGTTGTTGTATTTTTGCACGACAATTATTTTAATAAAGTTGTAGTTATTTTCTGTACCATGTATTTGGCGACTCAAAATGGGTTGGATGGAATGGACCTATTTTGGGGTTGTTACAAAAATATTAATAACATACTTGTCAAAATATTAAAGTTATTATTAATAACTTAAAATATTTTTAAACCAACAATATTCCACTTAAATGATTTTTAAAGTATTTAAAATCATTTTTAAATTATCATCATTAATGTATAATTATTAATGAAATTATCATTTAAATATTAAGAGTCATTAGATATAACATAAAATATTTTAAAATCATTTTTCTCATTTTTAAATAATTTTTAAATCAATAAAACCATTTTTAATTCATTTATTTAATATAACAATTAAATAAATCTAGCATCATTAATATTAATTTATTAATGAGAATTCTCCAAAAATATTGAAAATTATATTTTATAATTTAAAATATTTTCTAACCCTTTATTCTCAATTAAAATGATTTTTAAACCATTAAAATCATTTTTATCTTATTTATTTAATTTAATAAGTAAATAAATCTAATATCATTAATATTAAATTATTAATGAAAATTCTCCAAAAATATTAAAAGTTACATTTTATAACTCAAAATATTTTTAAATACATTTTTCTTATTTAAAAATGATTTTTCATAATATTAAATCATTTTCCCCTAATTTATTTAATATACTAATTAAATAAATTAAATACTTTTAATATTTAAATAATTATAAATATTAAAGAAAAATATTCCAATTGGTCAAAAATTATTTTTCATAATTTAAAATAATTTTTAAAACTATTTTCATAAAATAAATAAATAAATCCGTCGCTAAAAGTCTATAGCGACACTTTCTGTCGCTATAGGTGTTCTTGAGCCAAACCCAGATTTTTCGGCAGTGGCGAGGGTGGGTGGTTTGACCGGCCTTAATGATCTGTTCTTGCATGATCTGTTCGATCTAAGACTTTGGTCTTGTAATACAAATGTAATACTACACTTATCTATCACGAACTTGGTCAGATCAAAACATAACAAGAAGATCTGGCTTCTCAAACTTTCTGTCAGAGAGATCTGGGTTTTCTGGGTAACCCCGAAACCCAGACAGACTTCGAGTTGACACTTTCAAGCTCGATTATATCTATGTTCTAATCATGGTTCATGCGTTGTAATGGTTCAAGGTTATAGTTCGGGTGTTAAAGAACATTTACAAAACAACAACTTAGTTTACAAACAACAGAATCACGATCTATAATCCGGTCAACGTCTGTCAGAAAACTTGTTCATAGCGTTTCTGGAAATTCCAAAATTTCAAAAGCAGAGCGAGTAGCCTACTTTGACCACTTTCCATGATCTATCTGTTAATATTATAGGTGATCTAAAGGCTTCACTTAATAGTACACGTAACCAACTACAAGATGTACCAATAAACAATATCAAACAGTAAACATACTGACAGATCAAGAGGCTCAAAGACGTTGTCAGACGCCGTTTTAGCCGTTCTGGGTTACCAAGAATTTTGCTCGGTCAATCATGGTCAACGGGTTTTGACTGTTAATAACTCCTAAACTAGACATCATTTATCTAATCTATCACCAGCAGATTAAAGATTACATAATAGGCTACCAATATCAAGCTTAAAACAACAACAACAACAAACGAACACGAATCTGTGGCGTCTGACATTATCTTGTCAGACCACATTTTCTGTTCTTGGCAGTTTTGAAAATAATCACTTTTAAAGCATTTTGATGCTATGGACCTATGTTATATCAACATAGATCATCATTAAACATCATCTATCAAAGATCTAAACACATAAACACGAAATTTTTCTAAGCCACAAAGATCAAAATTAAAATTTGATTTATACCTTTCTAGCTTCCAATTCTTGATCTTAGCTCTCAGATTTGTTATTGATTGACCTAGGGCTGATTATATGACTGATCTATTATAATAATTTCGGAGCTTAGGTGAGAGAGAGGGTTGGTGAGAGAAATTTTGCAAAATGACTAAGTTACATGAATTTTCTCTCTCCAAAATCTCTTATATATTGAACTTAGTGGTTAGATCTGATGTTGTTGTCCATCGGTGATTTGTTTGCTGAGATTGTATGTCTCTCAAGTCAACATATTAGGTGACCAACTAAAGTGATAACCATTTTTGCAAGTTAACTTATAAAATATAATAAAAGGGCATTATGGTCATTTCCAATTTTTTCTAGAATTTGAATTTGATGAAACTCTTAGGGTTTAGGGTTTGGACATTAAGGTTTAGGGTTTAAGCCTTTTAAATAAAAAAATTTTCTAATTCCCACAAATTTCAAATTTAGGGTTTATAAATTAGAAAATAAAATTTCTAAAAATGCAATTAAGGTTTCTAAATAGAAAATTAATATACAAAAATATAATTAAATCTTTTTAATCATATTTAAGTTTAATGGACTCATTAGGTTTGCCAAATAGAATTTAGGTTTCCTAATTTAGGGTTTACAATACTTGTCTTTGAAATTAGGGTTTCTCAGCTACCGATTAGGGTTTCTAACAGCACATTAGAATTTTTAATACTGAGATTAGGGTTTCTAATCTCTTATTAGGTTTTATAATGTTAAACCTCATCCAGTCAACATTGGTTAACATTTTTATACAGTGCATATACATTCTTTCCAATATAATTATTTTAAATTATATTTTCTACTGAATCCCTATCCGGCAATTAGGGTTAGGGTTTCTAAAGCTTGTTAAGCACAATTCTACTCTAAATTTATTAGTCAATACACAAATTGACTTTCTCGAGACTCATATCACAGATACATCGTGCAATATTAACAGTCAATGTCAATATTAATTAAATAAAAAAAATTATTCGAAAATTTTGGATTATTAAAAATCCCGGGTTATTACAGATCCGAATTTCTCGGTCGTTACAAGTATCTTAACCTTTGCATTTACTTTATGCAATGGACATGTGTAAGCAAGTTTCTGAACTATATTCTTGTAGTGCAAGTTTCTTAACTCTACTTTTATGGATCATGTATCTAAACCTTTGTATTCATGCAAGTTCTCGAACTCTATTCGTTCATTATTTACCAGTGTATTATTAATGTCTTTATTTGATCCATATATGATCAAGATATATTCTGTTTGTTAATAGCTAAGTTCTATTACGCATGTAACATTCCAAATTTTAAAATATAATATTAAATATTTATTGATTTATATAAGTAGTTAACGGATGGGTTTATTGTTGAATAAATAATTGTTCAATTTGAGTTGATGTGGTCTAGTTAATTATTTGTTGATTAAATAATTAAATATTAAATATTAAATATTTATTGATTTATATAAATATGTAGTGGATATATTTATTGTTGAATAAATAATTGTTCAATTTGAGTTGATATGGTTTAATTAATTATTTGTTGAATAAATAATTAAGGAGCTAAGAAAATTAATTGTTATGAGATTATATACTAATTTAATTTAATAATTAAGTTAGAGAGCTAATAAAGATTAAATGAATTATAATATTTTAATTAGATTTTTGTAATTAAAATAAGGTGTTAGTTGATTAAATAAAATTATAATTATAAAGAAAGTTATAGTTTTCTGGTATTGAATTATGTGTTAAAGTAATTTAAGAGATTAATATTTGAATTGATTAAATTGATTATTTAATTTAATAAGGAGTGTGACAAATAACTTTACTATAAAGGAGTTATTAAAATAAATTAAAGGAGTTAATTCAGTTTTTGCCAAACAAGGCCTAATGCCTATTAAAGTCTTTAATCTAATTGTGTTTTACCAAACAAGGCATAAGGGTTAATTGATTATCTTTTTAGTGGTTAGCCAAACAAGCCTTATGGCTTTTGATTTCAAATAAAAAAATAACTGATGTCGGTTAAGTTAGAGTTATATTATATATTTAATATATACATTATATCCATATACGTTATATCATAAGACGTAAGAATAGAGGAGAGAGGTTAGAGAGAAGAAAAGAAAAACTTAGAGGAAGAAGAAGAGAAGATGAAGAAGAGAAGAAGAAAAGAAGAGAGGAAGAAAGGCTAGAGATTGGAGAAGAAGACGCTTGAGAATAGAAAGGAAGATTAATCATCATCTTCTTCAAGGTATTTCTGTTATTCTTTTGAGTTTTTAAAGTTTAGTTTTTCTCTTCCCAAATTCTCTGTAGAATTCTTGTGTAAGGATGAATTGTAGTTGCTATGTGGCTTTATATGACATTCTAATGATGTTAAAACTATTTTCATAAGTTATAGTCAATGAATTGATGATATGTATGTAATTTGTGAAGAAAATATTTTTACAGAGAGTTTTTGTGAATGTATATTGTTTAGCTTAAAGTAGAAATTGAGGGTTAATTAGTTGTTTAGTTGATAAATTGACCATCTAATTTGATAGAGTATGTATAAATATTGATAAAGATACTTTGAATTAATTATTTTGGTTGAAAAACAAAATTTACAGTGTTGATTTTCATTGAAATATCAAAAAGTGAGTTTTTAGCAAAAATAGTGAAATTGGATGTTTTAAATTTGTTATTTATGTTGTTGTATGGGTAGAAACATGTTAGGAGTTCTTGAATTATGTTTACATGAAGTTTTTGTATGAATTGCATGTGAATTAGTCTGTTAGAAACGAGCTTGTAGGCCAAAATGGCTTTCTTGTACTGTTGCCGAAGCTGTTAGTCGAAACTGCAGTTTTACGCCGCGGCGTGGCCCAACAGTACGTTAGTGGCGCCGCAGCGCCATCGCCACACTGCAACGCGGCTTCGTAGTGTATTCACCGCGCCGCAGCGCCATCATCACGCCGCAGCGTGACCCACAGTGTAAACTGTGGTGCCGCAGCACGAGTTAGCAGAATGGTTTGACAGTGTACTTTTTGTACACAAAATTTTAAGAAAAGTAATGTGATGATGGTAGAACTGTTAAATTATGATTTCAGTATTTTTATATCATGAATAAGCATGTTACTAGCAATTAACTTGTGTTATAACTTGATTATGTGATTAAATAGTCAAACCTACATGATGAATGTATTAGTTATGTGATAATGACTAACTATGTCATGATGACATATGTATATAGGATATTGTGATTCGAATTGTTCGGTTTAATCTACGAACAAGGCAAGTTTTTTAAATCTATTATCTTGTTAATTCAATTAATATTTTCAATGATGTAAGTTATTCTGGAGCAAGTTATTCTTGTAGTTAACTTATTGTTTAGCATGCACAACAATCTATACTAAAGTCGAACATTTCTATCGTTCAAATTTCTATGCATGCTTAGTATTCAATTCTAATTAACCTTGGCTTAGTATTGTTCAAGCAAGTTATGCTATAGTTATTCAAATTGTATGCTATTAGATTATTCCTAAAGCATGACTTTAGTTACTATGATTGATTCAATCACGATTATTCTATAGTATAGTGTTTTTGATTTTATTCAACTACTCCTTAGTTAATGTTCGTTGAATTCCAAATTTACCTTGAAAGCTTATCCAAACCAAACTTCCTTTGGTGTGGACTTGTACTCTAAATACTGAGATGAACAACCCTATTGTTATGATTAGGGGTTAACTTATGCATAGCGTTAAAATGTTTGTGCACAATACATTGTACGAAGGGCTGATCCCCCTAAGTACGAGGTCCTTATAGTCTTATGACTGTTAAAGTTGGAGTTGAAAGATTACATGCAACTGTGGACGTAGTTCATGGTCTTACGACCCTCAGTGATGTATATTTTCCATATTTTGGGATTTCAGTTTCTGATTATTATTGATAGAGTACTATTCACTTCTGATGAGCCTATTTCAACAGTTATTATTGTTATACTCCTGTTGATTCCATATTATACCCAGTGAGCAATTGTTTTGCTCACTCTTGCATATTTATAAACTCATTGCAGCTAAAGAAGAGAAGGTAGGTGAACTTACTACTAGCAAAGGGAAGGGAAAATGTACAAGTGATGAAGACTTGTAATAGTTTTGATAGTTTATTATCAGACTTTGATTTAAAGATTGTAATGAAGTTTATTTAATTTTCCGCATTTGAATGTTTGTAATTAAAGGTTAGACAACCTGGAAGATTTTTATTTAAGTTTAATTCTGTATGGGCAGGTTTTTATTATTTAATTTTATTATAATTGGGTAGTTAGAAATGAATGTTTTGATTAAGTGAACACCAAATCTTGAAGAAATGAAGTACCAGGATTTAGTAGGATTTA